>CM029020.1:73527650-73637173 GCA_016801055.1 Panax notoginseng
TTCTCCTTTCTTACTTAGCCAAAACTCACCATATAGGTCGATCCCATCCATAGCTTCACTTGCACTCAGGCCCTCCATCACAGGCACATGTCCTACTTCTCTCCTCTGAAATTGATTTTCAGGTTCTAGGGTTATTTTTCTTCTTCTATTCTCTTTCAATTCAGTAAGAAATCAAATCTCAGTTTATTTATTTCATAATATCTGCAATTTATTTATTCATTTGTGCTTAATCAAATCTGAAATTAGTTATATGTGATTATCAAATCTGATATTGTTAATATATGATTACAACTTGGCTATCACTTTTGTTTTGGTCTACTTTAATGGGAATCCATACTTGCTGCTATTATTTAATTCCCAGTCCTTCTCTATTTTTTGTGCAAAAGCCAATTTGAAATGGTTGATTCAATGTATTCTTGTCATCTCATGAAGATATGAATAAAGCCAACAATAGAAGTGAGAATGATAATACTGCTTGGATCCCTACAGGCTATAGGAAAATAATATTCATATTAATGTGAATTCTATATTGTGCACATTGGTTCCTTGTTTCACACAACTCACGATGTCCAATGTTGGCCAAATGGTTGTAAAGTGCAAAGAAGAAAAGGCCTTTGGGCAGGGTTCAGACTTATGTTATTCATTCGATTTGTCAAGAGGAGGAGAAAAAGCTCTTTCAGTACCGAAAATTCCTGATGAAGATGGGGTCACCCACTCTTATTAGTATTCCCTTTCTCATGAAGAAAAACTATTGGTTGATGTAGATAAAGTGGTCATGCCATTAATTATAATTTGTAACTTTTTAATTTGGTTATGATTTACTCTCTTTCCCGTTTCTGCTACAATTTATTTGGAGTCTAATTTTCAAAATATCTAGTATCAAATATTTTATCTGATTTTTGTGTCTTGTGTTATTGTTTAAATCACTGGTTGAGTTGATGAATAAATTTTAGGTTGAACTTAATTTCATGGATAAGAGCTGGACGCATCATGAGCATATATTAGCTACTTATCGCAATGGGGTCAAAAGCTTCATTGAGCATGTATGTGCAACAATTGGCCTAACAGTTGACATTAGATGTCCTTGTATTAAGTGTATGAACCTATACACTAAAACCCAAGAAGAGGTGTCTTCACATTTGTGCATAAATGGGATAATGCCTTCTTATGATAAGTGGAACCCAATGAACATGGTCAGAATATATTCTCTCAAAATAAGGACTTTATGGACTATGATTTAGATGGTGATGAGGATGAAATTGAAACACTAATGGAAGATATTAATCGAGGAACCTTTGCTGTTGGTGAGAATGAAGATACCTTCCAAAATTAAAATCATACCAGATTTGAACAAATGCTTCATATGTTAGACATAGTTATATCCGGGATTCAATAAGTACTCCATCATGTCATTTGTTATAAAATTGTTACATTTGAAGGTTTTCAACCATTGGACACATAAGTCCATATACATGTTGCTTGAATTGATTAAAGATGTTATTCCTGATGGTGCGAATTTACCAAAATCATACAACGAGGCAAAGACAATGCTACGTGAAATTGGCCTTGGATACCTTCCAATTCACGCATGCAAGTAAGTAAAATAACATATCAAAAAATCCTTATTATAACAATTAGTCATATATAGTTAATCTGTCTCATTTTTGTTGAAGGTATGATTGTGCTTTTTTTTTTGGCAAGAAAATAAGGATTTAGAATAGTGTTCAGTATGCTGGGAATCAAGATGGAAAGTTAATGATGGGAAAGGGTAAAAAAATCCCACACAAGATTTTGAGATACTTTCCTATAAAACCGCGGTTGAAAAGACTTTCTATGTCAAAAAAAATTGCAAAAGATATGCGGTAGCACAAGGAAAACTTATTTCAGTAGAAGGTGTACTGAGGCATCCAACAGATTCTGTATCGTGGAAGGAGTTTGATAAGAAGTATGAATGGTTTTCCAATGATCCAAGAAACATTTGTCTTGGCCTAGCAACGGATGGATTCAATCCATTTGGAAATATGAGTTGCTCATATACCATGTGGCCGGTAATACTCATTCCTTATAATTTGCCCCCTTCGATGTGCATGAAGGAGCCTTTTTTCATAATGTAACTTTTGTTTCCTAAACCAAAACCACCAGGTAATGAAATCAATGTTTATTTACGTCCTTTAATAGATGATCTTGTTGATTTGTGGGAAAAAGGAATTCAAACATATGACTCTTATACTAGGTGCAATTTCAACATGTGCGCTTCTGTTTTATGGACAATTAACGATTTTCCTGCACTGGCAAATCTTTCTGGATGGATTACCAAAGGGTACATGGCTTGTCCAACTTGCAATGTAAATACACGCTCGACTAGGTTGAGGAGTAAAATCTCTTACGGGGGGCATCATGCATTTCTCGGTCCTAATCATAGGTATTACTAATATGCAACTTATTTTAATTTCATTTTCACATTTTTCGCATAATTTACTTCATATGGTTTATCTTGCCCTTGTAGGTGGAGAAAGAGTTTAGACTATGATGGAAAGGAGGAACTCCGTAGACCACCTAAGATCCTAAGTGAATTAGAAATTTTACATCATGTAGAATTAATCAATTTAGGGGATTTTGGCAAGCATCCGAAAAATCTAAGTATGAATAAAGAAAGAAAGTGAAAGAGGACGACAACTCCATCCAACTCTAATTGGACGAAGACAAGTATTTTTTAAGCTACCATATTGGAAAGATTTGAAGGTCAGACATAAGCTCGATGTAATGCACATCGAGAAGAATATTTGTGATAACATACTTGGGACATTACTAAGTATTGAAGGTAAAAATAAGGACACTTACAATGCTCGACATTTAGAGGATATGAATATACGTAAAGAGTTGTACTTAAGACCACGGGGAGATAAGTTTGACAAGCCACAACCAGCCTTTTCTTTTTCAAAAAAAGAGAGAGACAAATTCTTGTCCTTTATACGGTCTGTCAAATTCCCAGACGGATATATATCAAATATTGCTAGATGTGTTAATACAAGTGATAATAGCATTTCGGGATACAAAACGCATGACTATCATGTTCTTTTACAATGATTAATCCCTGTTGGAGTGCGAGGGAATCTTAATGACAATGTGGCAACAACATTAACTGAGTTGGGTGCATTCTTTAAGAATCTATGTAGTAGAACACTAAAAGTGCATGACTTAAGGAAAATGGAGAAGGATATTATAATTATCTTATGCAAGATTGAGAGGATTTATCCACCGGCCTTCATTGATATTTGTGTTCACCTGGCTGTTCATCTACCACAAGAAGCAATGTTTATAGGCCCTGTATGCTATTCATGGATGTATCCAATTGAAAGGTATGTAACTAAATATTTCTGGTTATCTATGAACTTTATAGTTGTTTCATACTTAATTGCATAATTTTTTGTTAAAGGTATCTATGTACGCTAAAAAAGTATGTAAGGAACAAAGCACATCCAGAAGGATCAATTGCTGAAGGGTATGCCACAAATGAATGATTGAAATTTTGTTCCTTGTACTTACCACACGATGTGAGAGCAAGTTCAATAAAAAGGACCGTAATCCTGATGGAAAAGTTAGAAAAGATGTTCTTTCTGTCTTTTCTCAAAATGTTAAACCATTAGGTGGTTTTCTTTTTGAGTATGCTGATTCCAATGAGATTCAAATAGCTCATTAGTATGTCTTGAATAATTGTGACGACGTACAACCTTATTATATTGAGTAAGTTATACATTTTATCATTAAATTATTCAAATAATTATTGCTTCATACTAGTTTTTTGTACTAATATTATTATTTTAAGGAATGTGAGGAGGAATTGAAACTAGTTTACCAAAACAACATCGAATTGGAAAAAAGATTTCCTCAGTGGTTTAAAAAGGAGGTAAAATACGTTTTCTTCCCCTTTTAAAGTTGTTTGTTACTATTTGAAAATCAATGATTAATTTAGATTTTTTTCCTCTAATAAATTCATCATCTTTGGAATACCACATCAAATGTCATTAGTGATCAACTATTTGCATTAACATGTGGTCCAAATTACGAGTATGGAAATATAAAGGATGCATTGTAAATGGAGTAAGGTTACTTGTCAAAGATCGTGACAATCGTATACAAAGCCAAAATAGTGGAATATCACGTGAAGAAGGACACGATGGGAAAAGTATCAACTTTTATGGCTTATTAAATGATATTACTAACATAGAGTACGGAAAATGGTATAATGTGTTTATATTTTCTCATAAGTGGTTTGATTTATCTAATCGGTGTATGGGTATTAGGAAGGATACACACTTTACAAGTGTAAATGTAAGTAGCACATGGTATAGAAACACCCCATACATATTAGCTTCTCAAGCAAAACAAGTTTATTTTGTTGATGATTTGAAATTAGGCGGCAACTGGAAAATTGTTCAAAGGTTTAACCACTGACACGTATTTGATGTTTCGGAGGATGAAATAGATGAGATTGAAGAATATACCACTGACAATGTTGTTAACCTTGATGATGACTCACCCGATATTGACATTGTTATTCAAGATCGAGATATATGGCGAATGAATAGAGATGATGTTGATCCAGAAACAATATATAACAAACAAATGTTAATATAGAGCATAATTTTGAGCATAATTTTCATGTTTCAAAATAAATAACATTTGTTTTGTCAAGTGCTAGGCATGAAAGGGAAAAGAAGTAACATTTGGAAGTGCTAGGCATGAAAGGAAAACATCTTCTTTTGCAGGACTCCATTATATGCAACTCAGTTTTTGAACCTATTTGAGAAGCTTAACTCAACAATGTTACATTTGAACATCTAGGATATACAAACCAGAATACATGCTCTGTTTAGTAAACTTGTAGTGTACCATGCTACCTTGAACTATAGACAATAAATGTTGCATTTAAATATTATTGACCTTATAATCTACATTTAAAAATATATTTGATTGTATATAGAAAACATCAGCTTATAAATTAAGCAAAATTATTTAGAATCTTGTTCTATTATGGATTCAAGTACAACCGAACGAGGACTAACCATTGGAGGTCCCTTCTCACGGCGTTCAAGCTCATTGAGCTTGAAAGTGACTAATCTATCCCAATTCCCTCCTTCAAAGAGAACCCCTGTCTTTTCATTACTGATTCTCTGTACAATGACACAATACATATAATCGATAGTACATGTATTGTGGCATTGTACACAAAACGTATCATTAGTCTGTCTACTTGACTGAAATTCGAGAAGCCTGACTAGATTCTTTGCAGTAACATTGCGTTTTTGCTTGTTTGATGTGTTATATGCTTATATTCTTAGACTAATCAGTATATGGTGGAATCCGTAGGCTATAAGAGCTTCATATGAGATTCTTGTGGTGGAAAATATGGAACAACTTGATTTAGCTGTAAAGGACTTTCTTAAGGTATCATGCAACTTCTTTTGGTGTTCTCATGTTAGGTGAGATTTGTTTGAAAAAACAAGTTTGAAAAGGTCCGACATGTATACGTTGACGATTTGACTGTAGGAGTCGCCAGTTGGTATTTTTAAATGGTTGCACCAACTCAACCGAGAAATGGTTTGCACATAGACCTAGTGATGTGACATTGTATAATTGGTTTGCTAAACTGAGATTCGTTAGGGTCCGGGGGCTTGATTATGTGGAGGGAAGGTGTTAGGCACCCCCCGACATCCGTGATAAGACAATTACCACCACTTTTTCATTTAAACTTTAATCTGAATGTGTGTGTGTAGGTCTACGTGCAGTTGTCTGAAAGTAGTGCTATGCCTCGTTTGCACCTATATACAAAGGATTTGAATTTTGTATAAAAGTTCAATTTTAACGAGATATGGCAGTGATGTTTTGTAAAATAGGTTTTTCAAACCCTTGTGCTCAATAGTAATTGAGGCCTTTGATACTTCCATTTTATTATGTGTTTGGCTAAGTTGCTTTTATTATTTTCGAGATGTGAAACATCTTCGAAAAAAATAAGATACATAGCAATTCCGAACTCCTTGTGGACATGAGAGCCATCTAAGGAAATTCAGACACCGCGAATAATTTACAAGCTGGCTGCAGCTGAAAATGTTTATCACGGGAACCGAATCTAGATTCAGGAACAGAATCTGTGATCACATAATTCCTAGGCTCACATGATGATTCAATATGTACAAAAGCTAGAAAATGAACTAGATTTGAATAAATCTAAGCATTCTAGCTTCAACGATTCTAGTTTAGTCACTATTAAACGGTTAAAGTGAGAAATAGCCAGATTTAGGCAAATCTAGCCTGCAGGCTGATATTCAGTTATATATATATAAAAGCTCTAAATATATATATATAACAATCAACTGCCACGAAGTAAACTCCAGACAGGACGTGAAATATATTATAATATATATATATAATATATATATATATATATATATATATATATATAAAATATATAAGCAGTGAAAGCCACGGATCGATGTTCCGGGCATACACATACAACACGACTCTCAACGTGAATAAGTATGTGTGGATGGAAGTGAGAAAAGGCTTAAGAAATTTGAAATGTCTTACAATGGGCTTTCAAAAAGACTTAGATAACTTTTAATAAATGAATACTCAGTTTCCACTGGTTAAATGTAGCAAAACACGAGCTCACAAATATTTAAAAAAAGAAAGCACTCAGTTTAGGGGGTACAGAATAAAATGGGCAGGGCTTTCTCGCCTCTCTTCTCTTCAAAATGGCAACCCTAAGCCCTCTATTTATAGAGGAGGGAGCTGTAGGTCCACATGCAGCTACCCATGGTGCCCCGGGCTCTGCGAGTCCTGCCGTCTCGAAGTACGTGCACGCATGCAACACGTTGTCCATTTGAACCTTCATAACTTTCAATCCGAGCATCCGATTGAGGCGTATAATACCTTTTTGGAATGCTGTTGTCTAGAGCTACACAATGACATGGTAAAAGGTTGTACGAAGTCTGGAAGATGGGTTCATGACCAGATCTTTAGGTCTTTAAATTCTATCCATTTTGCTGTCTTGTGTACGTAGTAGTCACTCAGGATTTTGAGCTATAGTTCTTGTGGGACACTTCTGTGTAGAATGGGTATGAAATAATGTTGAGATGACATGAATATAGCATCGAGCTGGCAAAATGATGATTTTGTCCCTCACTAGGGTTATCTCTGGCTCTGGATTAATTTAGCAGTTGTTGCTTAGGGTTATCTCTGAGATTGGGCTGCTGTGAGTACTGAATACCCTCAGGGTTATCTCTGAGGTGTGCCTGACCTCCCGGGGTTATCTCCGAGGATGGAATTGAGTGCCTCGGGGTTATCTATGGAACTTAAAACATATTGCTCTGGGGTTATCTGTGGAACTGGAACTACATCCGTCGGGGTTATCTCTAAGGTTGGAACTGAATCTCCTGAGGTTATCTCTGGGATTGGAACTTAGTGTCTTGGGGTTGTCTCCGAGATGGAAAACTATATCTCCCGGGGTTGTATCCGGGATTGAGCTGATTTGACTTCCAGGGTTGTCTCTGGAAGACGATTTTGCCCTCCTGCAAGGTTAGTAACAGGAATACAAAAATTTTGAGTGTCTACATATGCCCTCTTTATTCTATTCATGCAATGTAATGGCATGGATAAGATAAAGAATACTAGACACTTGAAATATGACAAGATAATCATGATGTAATGTAATGCAACATGATGCAAATGTAATGAATATCGTTTGTTGGACCGTTTTCGAACGGATGTGATGACTGTTTTCTCCCACGACTTCTTTTGGGGGCTGGAGTTATCACTTAGTGACCCTGATGAAATGCTTGGATGTCTACTCCAAAGCTCACATGAACTTCTAGGATGTTGACATTGGGGTTTTCACCAAAGTCATTAATCCTTGGTACAGACTTTCCACCGAAGATGTGCTTCTCATATACGAGAGACCCTTGGGGAATTGTTCTTTGTCTGATGAAGACTTGTATAACAGATTCCATCATCGTTCCTCCCCGATGAGGATGGTTTTCCCTAATTTGTATCTTCAGGTCTTTCCAATGCTTTGTTAGAGTTACTGCCAATAATTTGTGTTGTCAGGGCTGCCTGACCCTCATTGAAATGTCCTTCAATGGCTACTATCATCGGACCACCTCCGATGCTTCTCTGGGTTTAATTGTCAATAACTTAATAACGTCAAGGTTGCTTAACCTTTGTTGAAATGTACTTCAATGACTGAGATCATCGGACCACTTCCGATGCTTCGCTGGATTTACTTACCAATGGCTGAATAACGTTAAGGTTGCTTTACCTTCGCTGAAATGTACTTCAACGGCTGAGATCATTTGACCACTTCTAATGCTTCACTAGATTTACTTGCCAACGGCTGAATAACGTCAAGGTTGCTTGACCTTCGTTAAAATGTACTTCAACAGCTAAGATCGTCGGACCGTCTCCGATGCTTCACTGGATTTAATTGCCAACGACTGAATGATGTTAGGGTTGCCTGACCTTTGCTGAAATGTGCTTCAACAACTAAAGTTGTATGAAGTCTCCGATGGGAGAGGTTTTTTGAGTTACGACCCCGAACTGACGACATCAGAACTTTTTGAGGTATTAACGAGTGTAGTTTGCAATAGTTGTGATCATTGGTTTTGTGAACCCTGTGTTTGGGTAAATACCAATGCGTGATATGTAGACCCGCAATTTGGTCTCTGAAAATCAGGATTTTAGGCTTTTCTGCTCAATCGCATAACGTCTTTTCCCCTAATTTGACTTTTCAGCTTGTGGGACCTCCTTTGCAACTCAAATTGGATCGAGTTGGAGGGTTGGACCCACCTAGGACAGCTGCAGGTGGACCTGCGATAGCCGAAGATACACCTGCGGCCATCCGTGGGTGGTATTTGATGGTCATTTCCCTTTCACAAGTCATTTTCAAGTCGCGCCACACGGAGAATCTTAGAGTTCTTCTTTCGATCTACTGAGTTCGGGCTATTTTCTGCAAAAACCATCACCGTACAAGTGTTCCACACTATCTTGGTAACGTATGCATGTCTTCTTTTCCAGTTTTATCCGTTAGAAAATGAGTTATCACATCAAATGCTTCTAAACACATAGTAGTGATTATGTACGCTCATATGACTTGATAAAAGATATTCAACATAGTAAATGTTAGTATTTAACCATGCTGAACCTAATGATGTAAAAAAAAAATTAACTTTTGAAACAGTCAAATTGGTACACTTTTTCTGTTATTTCTTATCCTATTTGAGGAGAAATGAGCAAAGGTTGTAAAGCAAAGTAATCTTGGTAATTAGACTACCCTTATGGATTATGACTTTAACATTTTTATGCATATAGGATGTTTATGACTTTTGGTTAGTGTGCTACTGAATGGCCACCTAGTCATACCTACGTGCATGTGGATAGTCCTTTTTACAAAGGAGACTTTGGCAAAATTTTCCCACGAGCCTAGACATTAAATAGTCATGCATTTTTAACTCTACTGTAGTCATATGTTAAAGTAATACAAGCATGCATATATGTATAAAATGCATTTAAAAGGCTCTAGGTTAGAATTTACCACACCCTTTTCTGAGGTGATTTGGATACTTGTGTCCAGATATATGGATTCGAATCAGCCGAGCAGTTCTCATAAGACCTCTTCATGTGTGAGGAGGAGGGCATCTGATGTGCCTCAGTGTCGCACAGTCCGACAACCTTATCTGGGTTAAGGTACCAGATGTTGAGGACGAGGAGGAGGATGTATCGGTTGCGACCCCCGCTCCTGATTCTTATACTCCCCGCAGGAATCTTCCTGGCATTAATGTGACAATTCCAGAGCTTCTGTATGATTTAAGTCGCCACCCCTTGGTTTACTTGCATGCGAACGAGGTAAAAACTGGGTTTGATCTTCCTTTTTCCTATTGATGAGGAGCAAAGGTTCTGATGTTAATTTGCATTTATGGTGCAGTTTCCTGGATTATGCAGCCTCGAGGGAACTAGTTTAGCATACACTCTCTATATCGGACTCTTCATCCAGAGTATCGAGAGATTGAACATGGTTGGGGCCTTGAGGCGTTCTTTTCCATCCTCCCTCGTCATTGTCCCTGGGGTTACCTTAAGGCGTTGTCTGAGCACTGGTTTCACCAGCCTCAGTCTCTCCATTTATTTGATTATGAGGTGATGATGATACCGATGGATTGGCGGTTTATCACCGATATGGATTTTAGAGGGGCGTCAGTGCCTTGTGTGGTGAACATTACCTCGCTGCCTTCAGATCCTTGCTAGGAGTCCCGTTGAGGCGCTCAAATGCAGGACAGTCCGTGCTGGTCCTTTAAGCATAGATGCTATGAGTGGGCGTTAAGTGAGCCTATACCCGATGATGTGAGAGTCAGGGATCACATTCTTCGGAGATTGTTCATGGTCATCCTCCAGGGTTATTTCATAGCAGATAACTTTTCACGGTGTCATTCACTTTAGTCAGCGGCACACGAGAGGTGGACCATATTGGAGAGTATGACTCGGGCTCCTATACCTTTGCCTATTTCCTCAGAGGAATGTGCATACGTTCGTAGGGCTTGATAGAGGCTTGGCTAGGATTTACCCATTTCTACTGGTGAGTGTTTCTCTTTTGAATTCCCATGTATAGGTTAAGAGTGTTGACTGACCGCAAATGTTTACCCCTATATTAGCAGTTTTGGGCCTATGAGAGGCTTCCATGTTTACGTCCCATTAGGTTGTTAGGTTTAGACACCACCTACCCCCAGGGATGACGATGGCATCACTCCACATTAGTGGAGGTTCTTGTAGCTGAGGGTTTCACCCATTGTCACCTACAGTTGGAGTTATTGACAGCCGATGTCATTACATGGGTTCCCTATTCTGGGGACCATTTGATAGTTGGCTTTGAGGATGGTTTCCCGACTAGTGTCGAGCATGTGATATCCACCCATCGGATTCTTCTCTCCACAGATGGAGGATGGGAGCTCTATTTGGGATAGCGTGCTATTAGGAGCATTACAGGAGAGATTCATATGCCGATCTGTCCTCCTGCCAGGCATTATTGGCTTGTGTTGCAGTCGCCGATCAGTGATATCCCGTTGATGGGAGTTGACGACTTTACTTTGTCAGAGGGTTCGTTCACTCAGGAGGTATTCTACTGCCGGTGGTCCCCTCGTATTATTAGAGCCCAGATCTGCCCCACTTAGTTTATGGGGGATATGGTTCCTAGATCCGCGATGATGACAGAATGGATGGCCTGTGTCCGAGAGCCTACTCATTTGACACAGATTAGATTGACCCAACAGTTAGACTGAGCGCATTTTTTCATCCGACATTTGGGTAAAGATCGTTCAGTGGTGGATTCTTTTGATCCTTCCAGCCCAGGGGCTGGCCCTTTAGGTGGCCCATATAATTTTGCCGGTGCAGGTCCTCTATTGTATCGACCTGATATCCCTCTTGGTGGAGATCCAGTGACTCAGGAGGAGTTACATCAGATGGATAGGTTAGATGATGTAGACATCAACACTATTGAGTTCTTCTGATGTATTTCTCGCTATATCTTTTGATAGGCCTCTATTAGATATTGGGTGGATGTGCCCCATTCTCGTTATATCTTTTGATAGGCCTCTGTTAGTTGTTGGGCGGCTGAGCCCCATTTCCTTGTATTTTCTAGCTGTACACAGAGATGATGTATTAGATGATGATGTACTTAGGAATGTATACATACTGTTTTCCATTCTCTACATCATATTGCAATCTATTGTTTATAATGCATGTATTATGTTATGCATATGTATGTCCAGAGATGTTCAGCATTGATGCCTGGATGGACTTATGATATGGCCCACACAGATGTCTTCCTCGATAGTTAGCTGCATTGATCACATCCCACCAGTATTAGTAGCCTAATGCTTGAGATCTTGGAATGATAGTTTATCACCACCAGATCGAGTGACTATAGATCAGCTGTTACAACACTTTATGACCCTCCTGATGTTCCAGGTTCCATTGGGCTTTGTAGAGGACATGCTGGAGCACTAGGTACCAGACATGCATGTGTTCAGGTTTGAGACCCAAGAGTTGACTCCTACCTTAGAGGAGTATGAGCATTTGATGGCTTTGCCACTGGATAGGCCTAGCGCTCGGATGGCTGTAAGGGATATGAGCTGAAAGTTCATGACCCTCACTGGTTTGAGGCGTAAAGTAACCCAGGATGAGATCACCTCTGGGCATGTATTATCCCTTCATTTTTTGATAGACAGATTTGGCTCATTGGACAGTTATGCGTAGCACTCCAGGGATTTCACCACGTCAAAAGATGATTGGCGTGTTGCCAGAGTAGACATACTCTTGATGTGTGTGTAGTAGATTATCTGTACATGCCACTGTACATGGATCATTTAGACATCGGTGTGGTTATGGCAGTGCGGGCTCTCCGGAGGGACATACCATTATACCGATGATTGTGGTAGAGACATTGAGGTTAGCCATATATTTCCACACCCGTCCTGCAGGGGTGTTTACAGGCAGCTTAGTCTTACTATACGTGTGGTTTATGTCACACCTGCGACTGATTGGCACCTTCTGATGCCATGGATACTACTTTTTCCATGAGATAGCTATGTCTTACTCTTTTCAGCCAGCAGAGTATACAGACGCCGCTTCCTGGTCGGTGTTCTTGGCGGGGATCGAGGATCCATTTGACATTTTGCTGTGTTCAGGGCTTAGTTCTCCCTACATCTTCATTACTCATGCATCTGGCATGTATTATCTTCCTTTAGATGGTTTGAGGGGCATGACCACATATCACCCACTGACTGTGGTGGCACAGTTCGACCAGTTTCAGGATGTTCATCCTTTTGAGGGGGTATTGGGTCAGTGTTTGGCTTCTTAGCTTTTATCAGCAGAGGATAGATATAGGGTTTATACTTGTTGGGCCCAGCATGAGAGGGCTGATTTCACTACTAGCCATTCAGGTCGTTCTACAGAGTATTCTGCATGGATGGAGGCAGAGATTACATCGGCTGGGGTTGTATCCACAGAGCCGGAGATTGATTCTGATAGTGGGGAGCCCATGGAGGACACTGATTCTCCCACTGAGGATGAGCTATTTGCTGGTTTAACAACAGCTCTTATTGATCCTCCCAGTATGACTGCTACTATGACCCACATTTGGTAGAGTATTTAGAGCATAATCTGCATCTGATGACATTTGAGAGGGATCAGGCTAGGGCCTTGATGTTGACAGCTCTTTCTATGAGAAATGACGCTCTAGCCGAGAGATATGATGCTTTAGCTCGTAGAGACACCGTTGTTATTGAGCGGGACGAGGCCAGATCATCTAGAGATGCAGTTGTGATTGAGCAGGATGGCGCTATATTTTCCAGAGATGCCACTATTACAGATAGTAATGCATTGAGGTCCCATACGACTGATATCATTGCAGAGATGAGCACGTTCATTGATGAGCATAGTGTCACCATGCAGATGGCTATGGATCTCTTGGCTCATATTGATACAATAGGGCAGGAGCTCACAGAGTTAACCCCTTCTTCTGAGAGGGATGCCATGTTGGATTTTGTTAGGACATTGCACATTTAAATTTGATATTGAAAGCAATTAGTCATGATTCTGTAAAGTCCTTAAAGGACTATATGTACAAGGACTTAGTGATAGATCAAAATTGTTAGGTTGATCTGAGCTATTAATGTTTATCATTCTGTAAATGAGTGTATAGATGAAAAGATCAAAGCTGTTAGGTTGATCTATATCTCAGTATGTACGGGTATCCTTGTACCCTGAGTAGATTGGTGTAGTTCTTTAAGCAGAACAACCAAATCTGTGATTTATTTACTTAATCCATTAAATTCTTCATGAGAGACAGGATTAGGATTTATCTGGTCAGATGAAGACATAATTGGTTGTAGGCTCGTAGCCTTTTTTGGATTTCGAACGGGTAATAGGTCCAATTGTTTCCCTGCGAAAAAACTGACGTAGTTTAGTTTCAGGGAATGTATAAATGTTTGTATGCTATATGATGTATCCGTTTTAGGAGTAATATCCTGCAAAACGGATGTTAGCTGTTTGTAATACAGGATATCATGTTAATATTTGTAAATATACATGTACACATATTTTCCATTACATGGAGATCAATATGGAATGAAATTACAAATAATTGACCTTACGAGTAATTTGAAATGGGAAAGCATGAGGAGACTTTCCTCCGCGTTTGGTTTATCAGAGGTTGACCTATCTTAGGCTACTCTCGCGAGTTTTTGGCATGAAGGTTCCCAAATCATCGCAATTTACTTAACAAGAAGTTAATCCGATCTTTCAACTGGAGTGAATTTGGGTGGTGCCTTTCCTGAGCCTCGTTGGAATTAGTCTTCCTACGAGTCCAATAATCAAACACCGATAGGATAGCCTCCTGATGGAGGAACCACATAACATACATTTACATACAATGTGTCTCACCGTTTATGAAAATGATGACATGTACGAAGCACAAATATCACAAGCAGATATAGTGTAAAACATTAAGTACATTAAGTAAATGCATTTGTGCACATCCATCAAATGTAAATGCAACATCCACACACAAGCATATAACAGTTTTGAAAAGCTTGTAATAGCGGCTTAAGTCCTCTTACTGGTTGTGTCCCCAGCAGAGTCGCCACCTGTCGACATCGGAATTTTTATTTGTCCCTTTCTGTTCTTGTCTTTTGGTGTTCTCATGTTAGGTGAGATTTGTTTGAAAAAACAAGTTGTGAAAAGGTCCGACATGTATATGTTGACGATTGGACTATAAGAGTCGCCAGTTGGTTTTTTAAATGGTTGTACCAACGCAATTGAGAAAAGATTTGCACATTTACCCAGTGATGTGACACTGCTTAACAGGTCTGTGAAACCGAGATTCGTTAGGGTCCGGGGACTTGGTTATGCGGAGGGAAGGTGTTAGGCACCCCCCGATATCCGTGTTGCCACGTTGACTGCCACTTTTTAATTAAACTATTATATGAATGTGTGTGTGTGTGTGGATTAATATGCAATTATTTGGAAGTAGTGCTATGCCTCGTTCACACCTATATACAAAGGGTTTGAATTTCTGTGTAAAATTCAGTTTTTACAAGATATAGCAGTGATGTTTTGTAAAAAGAGGTTTTCAAACCTTGTGCTCAATAGTAATTGAGGCCTTTGATACTTCCATTTTTATTATGTGTTCGGCTTGATTGCTTTTATTTTTCGAGATGCGAAGCATCTTCGAGAAAATAATATACATAGCAGTGCCGAACTCCTTGTGGGCATGAGAGCTATCTAAGAAAATTCGAATACCGTGAATAATTTACAAGCCATGTACAGCTAAAAATGTCCATCACGGGAACCGAATCTAGATTTAGTAGACTGAATCTGTGATCACAGGATTCCTAGGCTCACATGATGTAGCAATTTATATGAAAGCTGTAAACAGTTATATATATATGTATATATATATATATATATATATATATATATATATAAATATATATATATATATATATATATATATATATATATATATATATATGCAGACAATCAACCACCATGAAGAACCTCTATTGGGATTGCATATGTAAATAAAGTAGTAAAAACCAATCAACCACCACGAAACACCTCCATGGGGGATTGAGAAAATATAAATAAATCAATAAAGCGATCAACCGCCTCGAAGTAAACTCCAGGCGGGACAAAAATATAAATAAAGTTGTTAAAGGCCATGAAGTAAACTCTAGGCCTGATAGAAATGTAAATAAAGCGGTAAAAGGCCACGAAGTAAACTCCAGGCCAGACTTTATATATATATATATATATATATATATATATATATTATATATATATATAAAGTAGTAAACACTCCGGATGTAAATATAGGCTCATCGAACATAGTTCGACAACAGTTTGTATATAAGTATATATATATAAAAGCAATAAACGCTCCGGATGTAAAATCCTAGCTCAATCGAGGCATAACTCAATAATGTTGGTGTGTATATATATATATATATATATATATATATATATATATATATATATATATATATAACACAAAAAGAAATAAAAGCCACGGACCGAAGTTCGGGCATACACACGCAACACGACTCTCAACGTGTAGAACTGTGTGTGCACAGTAGTGGAGAAAGGCTTTAGAAAGTGTAAGAAGGCTTACAGTGGATTGCCAAAGAAGATTCAATGACTTTAAATGGATGAACACTTGGCTTCCGCAGGTAAAAATAAAGCACTCAGTTTATAATGTGTACAAAGTGTAAACTGAACATGGCTTCCTCGCTTTTTCTCTTTTCAAAATGGCTGCCCCAAGCCCTCTATTTATAGGGGGGAGCTGTAGGTGTACCTGCGGCTGCCCGGGGTACCCCGGGCTCTGCGGGTCCCTACTATCTCGAAGTACGAGCACGCGTGCAATATGTTGTCCGCTCGAACTTTCAGAACTTCAATCCGGGCATCCGATCGAGGTGTATAAGACATTTTTCGGCATGCTGTTGTTGAGAGCTACACAATGATATAGGATTAGAGGTTGTACGAAGTCAGGAAGAAGGGACCATGCCCTTGGTCTTCAGGCTTCAAATTCTATTCGGTGTGCTGTCTTGTGTAGTAGTCACTCGAGATTGGAGCTCTTTGGTTCTTGTAGGACATCTCTATGCAGAATGTATGTCTGAATGTTTAAGGCGACACAATGTTGGATCGAGATGGCAAAATAACGATTCTGCCCCTCACCAGGGTTATCTCCGGTTTGAGCTGATTTAGCGGTCGTTGCTCAGGGTTATCTCTGAGATTGGATTGTTGTAGGTATTGACCATCCTCAGGGTTGTCCTTGAGGTGTGCCTGACCTCCCGAGGTTATCTCTGGGTTTGGAGAATGAGTGCCTCGGGGCTATCACTAAGTGTTGAAGTTGACTGCTGGTAGCGAAAAAGAGCATTTTCGGGGTAATCTCCAAAATTGCAACTGCATTCCTCAGTGTTATCTCTGAGGTTGGATTAAAGATCTCGGGGTTGTCTCTGGGATTAGGGTTAAATATCTCGGGGTTATCTTTGAGATGACAAATTTCTCCGGTGTTATCTCCGGAATTATGACTGCAGTCCTCGAGGTTATCTCCGAGGTTAAAACTGAAGATCCCGGGGTTGTCTCCGGGACTGTGGTAGAATATCTCGGGGTTGTCTCCGAGAGGGCGAAGAGTGGGTATCCTGGGGTTGTTTCTGGGACTGAGTTGAGTTGTCCTCCAGGGTTATTTTTGAAAGACGATTTTTCCCCTCTATAAGATTAGTAACAGGAATGCAAAATTTTGAGTGTCTACACTATCACCGATTTGTATTCTCTTAGCACTCTCAACAACTTATTTTCCTGCATTTCATTAAGTGCATAAGTAATAATAACAGGTAAAGTATTAGAAGTGCCTAAGTATGCATACCTGAGGTGTTTAGGAAGTGCTTTTAGCTCAAGTGTAGGTGGTTCCTCCAATGAAAGTTTCATCCTTGTCGTGGCTTTCTCTTCTATATGTAAAGGCTCAAATGGTGCCTTGAATCTGCTAACTCGTGGCAAGGAATCCAGCATATGCAAATAATCCACAAACTTCGGATCGTCTAAGTCTTCATCCCCCAGTAGTATCGTTTCCAATGGATCATTAGCCAAGCTTTTAACCATGTCTTCGTTGATTATATGATCAATGACATCCATCTTAAAACACTCCTCTTCATCCGTAGGGAATTTCATGGCTTTGAATGCATTGAACTTCATTTCCTGATCTTGGACCCTCATAGTTAGTTCACCTTTTTCCACATCGATGAGAGTCCTACCTGTAGCCAAGAACGGTCTCCCTAAGATGATAGGGATGTTCTTATCTTGCTCAAAATCCAGAATTATAAAGTCCTCGGGAATATAAATTTGTCTACCTTGACTAGAATATCATCACAATGCCTTTTAGGTATGTGACGGACCTATCCTCCAACTGTAGAGAAATATTGGTAGGTTTCGGAGCTGGTAAACCCAATTCAGTGTATACAGATAATGGCATAAGGTTCATACTTGCCCCCAAGTCACATAAACATTTGTTGAACGCCATGCTCCCAATCTTGCACGGAATAGCAAAATTCCCCGGATCTTTCAACTTTGGCAGTAACTTTCGCCGTAAAACTGCATTGCACTCCTCTGTTAATGCCACGGTTTCAAAATCCTCCAACTTCTTTTTCCTAGACAGAATTCCCTTCATAAATTTAGCATAACTAGGCATCTGCTCTAGGGCTTCTGCGAAAGGGATATTAATATGAAGTTTCTTAAAAACTTCTAAAAATTTAGCGAATTGATTATCGAATTTCTGTTTTTGGACTCTTTGCTGAAACGATGGTGGAGGGTACACAACTGGCTTGTCATCTGACTTTTTCTGTTCAACTTGCTGTTCATCACCCTGTTTCTCTTCAACCACTATATTTTCACCTTCTTTAACATCATCCTTTGTAGCCAAATTTTCTGTTTTCTGATTCTCAAGATGTTTTCCACTCCTTAACATAATTGCCTGACATTGCTCATGATTCCCCTTTGGATTCATCTCCGTATCACTGGGTAAAGTTCCTTGAGGCCTATTATTTAATGCAAAAGCTAGTTGTCCCATCTGATTCTCTAGATTCTTGATGGCTACAACTTGTGATTTCATAACTACCTCATTGCTCATTATATACTTCGATAATAACTCCTCTAAATCTGATTTCCTCTCTTGATGCTGAGTTGTTCGTTGATGCTGATTCTAGAATCCCGGGGGATAAGATTGTCGTGGAGCTTATTGATTCTGATTGTTGCTCCATGAAAAATTAGGATGGTTCCTATTCCCCGGATTGTAGGCATTTTGATACATATTCTGTGGTGGTATCCTGTTATAACTGCCCACAAACTGAACCGATGTAGGGTTGATGGCGTATTACTCTGTAGGATGCTCTTCTGCACATAGCTCGCACACATACACCACCTGCTGTGGTTGTGCTCCCGTTATGGTATCAATTTTCTTTGATAAGGCAGCAATCTGAGCTGCCAATGTGGTCACTCCATCTACCTCTAAAACCCCAGCTTCCTTAGGTTATGTAATCCTCGAAGTAGGCCATTGGTAGTTGTTAGCCGCCATTGTCTCAACTAATTCATATGCTTCCTCATATCTCTTAGCCATAAATGCTCCACCTGAAGCAGCATTAATACTTGTTCTAAGATTCCCATTTAACCTATTGTAGAATGTGTTCATCTGCAGCCATTTTGGAAATCCGTGATGTGGGTATTTCCTAAGCAACTCCTTGTATCTCTCTCATGCCTCATACAACGATTCCCCGTGCTACTGTTCAAACATAGTAATCTCATTCCTCATTTTTGCAGTCTTTGCTGGTGGAAGGAATTTAGCCAGGAACTTTTGAGCAAGGTCTTCCCATGTAGTTATTGATCCCGATAGTAGTGAGTGTAACCAACTCTTCACTTTGTCTCGCAGTGTGAACGGAAATAATCGAAGCCTAACTGCATCATCCGACACCCCATTGTATTTGAAGGTGTCACATATCTCCAAAAAGCTAATCAAATGTTCATTCGGATCATCATTTGCAAGTCCCCCAAACTATACTGAGTTCTGAATTATCTGAATAGTCCCAGGCTTGATCTCAAATGTGTTTGTAGCAATCGCTGGCCTGGTGATACTCGACTGAAGCTCAGTCACATTCGGAGTAGCAAAGTCCCTCAACGCTTTTTGGTCTTCGGCAGTCATTACTTCTTCTTTTTCAGAGTTCTCAAAATCTTCCCTAGTGTCCTTGATCCACTTACTTAATCTTTGAAACCGTTTTTTCGATGTCGTCCTCCAAAGGAAGCAAATGTGGATTTTTGGAACGAGTTTGCATAAACCGACTTCAAGAACTTGAAATAGAAAGAACAAAACAAAAAAAAATGTTTAAGTAAAACTGGACTAATGAAACTGATATTGCAAAATTATTAATTCTATACTAAGTCCCCGGCAACGGTGCCAAAAACTTGTTGGGTAAAATCTAATTACGCACAGCACGCAAGTATACGTGGTCAACAAGTAATATAATGATAAGTCAAGTATCGTTCCAATAGAGATTAGCTAGAAATTAACCCTTACAATTACCAATTTTCTATTAATACAAATTTTATTAAACTAACCAATTTCAAGATTATAACTAAAAATATTAAAAATACTAAAATTATCAAACAATCAACAAACTCTAAAAACTGAATTTTCAAACAAATATTGGAGAATTAGGCTTACAACTTCACTCTAAGCATCACTTCGATTATTACACCTTATTCCAATTTAATTCACTATCCCAGTTTATTAATCAAGAGCACGTAAGTAGAACTAGCCACCTCTCGATGTACTAATACCGTATTAACTCAAAATCACAAATTAGATAGAATCAAGTTAAACACCTTAATTAACTAACTCACTATGTCTCTATATGAATTACAATTAAAGAAGGTTTAAATTCGAGTTCTCTATCCGATTAATTACATGCGATGTTAAGCATATCTCTACCCTAACATTCATCAAGATTCCATTCATTTACAGAATTCAAGAACACATGTTATACTAACTAAGTCTAGATTCGTATTTCCTCTCTCGAATCCATACAAGTCCACATAAAATTGTTGATCAGACAATTCATAAATTCAAGCATAAATCAATATAGATAAACTGACGATTAGCTTATTAAACTAAAAATCAAAGTTACATAGTCATTGTTCCACTTAAAGATCCGTTATAAACCTAAAAGTAATTTAGCTCATTGTCAATGAATTAAAAACTGAATTCATTAAAGAAAACATCATCCCAATTACAGATAATAAACTAAAGAAGAAGAATAAATCCAGAACCAACCTTCTCTATAGCCTCAATCTGCAATCGTTGTGAAATTCCCTCAAAAACTCTCTCTAATGCTCTTGCTCCAAAATCTGTTTAATCTTGTTAATTGCCTTTTATTCCTCCTCTTCAATCTTATTTGTTATTAATATATATGCCAAGACATGCATTCTGATTACAATTCCATGCCAATATGAGTCCCAAGTCATTTCCATCACTTATCTTCACGTTTTGCAGCATTTGAAACCAAATAGGAGACTCCTCTGTCATGTACCCCAGCCCCGGCTGGGGTGTTGCCTTACAAATGGCTAGCCCCGGCTAGCATATGGTCTGTCAATTGAATTCAGGACCCCCAACCCCGGCTTGCTATGCTACTTCTAACTAACTTCAAGACCCCCAGCCCCGGCTGGGGTGTTAGGCATAAAAGAGCTAGCCTCGACTGGTTTGTGTTCTGTCAACTGGTCCATTATGATCTCTTTCTTGCCACATTCCACCATAAGTCCACCCTTTTTATCCAAATGCCACTAAATCAAACCTAAACATAAAATAAAGCTAAACAAATAAAAATAAAACATAAAATCAAGGAATCAACACCGTTGAAGCTTGACTTTGGAGTTGAATTGTGGGTATAAAACCCACTTATCCCTTCATTTAGTCGCTTCTTCAATTCCTAAAAACTCTGTTCACACTTTTCTGTCCATACATACTTAATTGTCTTCCTCGTTAGATTAGTCAATGGTGTCGCTATCTTTGAGAAATCTTGAATAAACCTCCGATAATATCCTGCCAATCCTAATAAACTTTTGACCTATGTCGGTGTCTTTGGTTATCCCCAATTTTTCACCGCTTCTACCTTTGCTTGATCTATAGAAATTCCCTCGTTATCGATAACATGTCCCAAAAATTGAACTCTCTTCAACCAGAACTCACACTTTGAATATTTTGCATATAGCTTCTCCCTTCTCAATGTTTCCAACACCATCCGTAGATGTTCAGTATGCTCCTCTTCAGTCTTTGAATACACCAGAATGTCGTCAATGAACACCACCACAAAATTATCTAAATATGGTTTAAATACTTTGTTCATCAAGTCCATAAAAGTAGCTGGCGCATTCGTCAGTCCAAACGACAGCACTAAGAACTCATAATGACCATAATGAGTTCTAAATGCTTTCTTTGGTACCATCCTCTATCCTTACCTTCAACTGATGATAACCAGTCATCAGGTCAATCTTTGAAAAACATATCGCTCAGTTAAGTTAATCAAACAGATCGTCTATTCTTGGTAAAGTATACTTGTTCTTAATTGTCACCTTATTCAGTTCTCTATAATCCATACATAATCTCATCGAACCATCTTTCTTCTTTACAAATAACATTGGTGCTCCCCACGGAGATACACTAGGTTGAATGTACTTCTTATCCAACAACTCCTATAGCTGGATCATTAGCCTTTTGATTTCTACTAGAGCCATCCTATACGGTGCTTTCGATATTGGTGTTTTCCCCGGTACTAAACCTATTACAAATTCTATCTCTTGGTCTGGTGGAAGTCCAGGATCTAGAAAGACATCCCCAAACTCATTGACTACAGGTATCTATCCCATGTCCGAAGTCACCATCCGTGTATCCACTACATGAGCCAAATAACCTTCACATCCTTTCCATAACATCTTCTTGTCCTGTATCATTGTTAGAAAACTCGTTTATCTCGGCGACGTGCTACCATAAAATATAACCTTAGACTTATTCGGTGTCATAAAGCGTATGCTCTTCTTCTGATAGTTTATAACTGCCTCATGCATAAATAACCAATCCATCCATAGGATAATATCAAATTCTCCTAAGCGTATCAGAATTAAGTTCACGCTTAGCCTATGTACCCTTATTTTCACACAACAATTTCTATGGATAAACTCTACAGGGATCACTTCTTTGTTTGTAACTTCTATGTTCATTGGGTTCTTTAACTTTTCAATGGGAAAATTTAATCTTTTTGAAAATTCATTAGACACAATTGAACAGGTAGCTCCCGAATCAAATAATACATATGCATTTATATCATTGATCAGAATTATACCTGACACAACCTCTTTTGATGCAACTGCGTCTTGCACAGTCATGTTAAATGTTCTTGCTGTCGGCTTATTCTACTGAATTGGTCCTCCAATGGTCAACTTTGTAGAACTGCTTTTGTTCCCACTTCCTCCAACTGAATTCTTCTTCAATGGAAAATTCTTGAATCGATGTCTCGTTCCTCCACAAGAAAAACAACCACCTTTCTTCGGCTTAGGACAATTCGGTGAAATATATCCTTCCTAACCACAATTATAACATATATTTTTCCCTTTCATACACTCTCCCGAGTGCTTCTTTCCACACTTTATATATGCTGACTTCTCTGTTATATATTCCCTTGTTGCGTTCTTGAGTCGTTGTCACTGTTGTTCCACTTGCGTTTCTTGTTGTTAGAGCCACCATTGTTGGCACCCTGATTTTCACCTTCTATCTTCTTCTTGTTCTTTACCCTATTGTACTTGGACACCGCTTCACTACCACCTTCTACAATGATAGCTGTGGATGTCAGAATTTTTAATTATCCCTTTCCGTTACTTGTTCTTTGGTGTTCTCATTTTAGGTGAGATTTGTTTAAAAAAATAAGTGAAAAAGGTCTGACATGTATAATGTCGACGATGGACTGTTAAGAGTCGCCAGTTGGTTTTTTAAATAGTTGTACCAACACAACCGAGAAAAGGTTTGCACATTGACCCAGTGATGTGACACTGCTAAGCGGGTCGGTGAAACCGAGATTCATTAGGGTCCGGGGATTTGGTTATGCGGAGGGAAGGTTTTAGGCACCCCCCGACATCCGTGTTACCACGTCTTTTCAAGAAACTATTATCTGAATGTGTGTGTGTAGGTCAATGTGCTGTTATTTGGAAGTAGTACGAGGCCTCGTTCACACCTATATACACAGGGTTTGAATTTTATGTAAAAATTCAATTTTAAGCAAGATATGGCAGTGATGTTTTATAAAAGAGGTTTTTCAAACCCTGATGCTCAATAGTAATTGAGACCTTTTACACTCCCATTTCATTAAGTGCTCGGCTTGATTGATTATATTTGACAGATGCGAAGCATCCGTACGAAAATAATATACAAAATAATGCCGACTTCCTAGTGGGTATGTAAACCATCAGAGGAAATTCAGACACAGCAGAATAATTTACAAGTTGCTTACAGCTGAAAATGTCCATCACGGGAACCGAATTTAGATTCAATGGGATGAATCTATGATCACATGATTCATAGGCACATAAAATACCACAATTTATATGAAAGCAGTAAGCATGTATATATATAAAAGATATAAATATATATATACAGACATGATCACCAACCACGAAGCACCTCCGTGGAGGATCAGAAATGTAAATAAAGCTATTAAAAGCTATCAACCGCCACGGAGGGAACTCCAGGTAGGACAAAACGTAAAGAAAGCTGTACAAAGCAATCAACTGCCACGAAGTGAACTCCATGAAGGACGAAACGTAGATAAAGCTGTAAATACGGTCAACTGCCACGGAGGAAACTCCAGGCAGGACAAAATATAAATAAAGCTGTAAAGACAGTCAACCACCACGAAGTAAACTCCAGGTGGGACGAAATGTAAATATATATATATATATATATATATATATATATATATATAAGCATATAAACGCACTGGATATAAAATCCAGGCTCATCGGACATAGTCCAACAACAGTTAATATATATAAGTATATATATATTAAAGTATTAAACGCACCGGATGTGAAATCCAGGCTCATCGGATGGAGTTCAACAACAGTTAATATATATAAGTATATATATATATATTAAAGTAGTAAACGCACCAGATATGAAATCCAGGCTCATCGACGGAGTCCAACAACAGTTAATATATATAAGTATATATATATATTAAAGTAGTAAACACACCGGATGTGAAATCCAGGCACATCGGACGGAGTCCAACAACAGTTAATATATATATAATATATATATATATATATATATATATATATATTAAAGAAGTAAACGCACAGGATGTAAATTCAGGCTCACCGAACAGAGTTCGATAGCAGTTCATATATATAATTATATATATAAGAAAGCCATTAAACGCACCAGACATAAGTCTAGGCTCATCGAATAGAGTTCGACACGCAGTTCATATATATATAAATGTATATATATACAAAAGCAATTAAACGTTCCAGACCGAAGTCTAGGCTCAGTTGAGGCATAACTCGATAATGTTAGTCAATATATATATATATATAGACTGGAATGAAACTACGGACCGAAGCCCAGGCAAAAGCAAGCAACACGACTCTCAACGTGTAAAAGGGTGTGTGCAAAGATGAAGAGAAAGACTCTAAAGTGTGTAAGAAGGCTTACAACTGACTGCTAAAAAAGGCTTCTATATCTTTAGAGTGGGTAAACACTGGCTTTTGTGGGTACAAAAGAGACTATATATGAGCTCACATGTGTTTAAAAGGAGAAAGTACACTGCATGGGATGAGTGCAGAGCAAATTGGACAGGGCTTCCTCGCCGTTTTCTCTTTGAAAATCAGCACCCCAAGCCCTTTATTTATAGGCATATTAGCCACAGGTGTACCTACGGCTGAGCCGCAGGTGTACCAGGGGCAACCCGGGTTGGCTTTAGTTTTTCGGGTTAGGTCATCTCGAAGTACGTGCACTCGGGCACTATAATGTCCACTCAGTTTTTTATTAAGTACAATTCGGGCATCCGTTTTAGGTATACAGGACCTATTTCGGGCCGCCGTTGTTTAGAGTTATACGATAGCATGGGATTAGAGTTTGTACGAAGTCATTGAAGATGGGGACGGTGCCCTCCGGTCTTCAAGCTTCAACTTTCATCTGTTACCCCTTACAATAGTCACTCGGGATTGATTAGTCTTGTAAGACATTGTTGCGTAGATATGTTGAGGTGACGTGGCATGGCATCGTGTTGGTTAGATGACGACGTTGCCCCTCACCGGTGTTATCGCCGGATTGGACTGATAAAGTAGACGTTGCTCAGCTTCGCTGGGATTAGACTGTTGTAATTGGTTGAAGGTCCTCATTGTCATCTTTGAGGTGTGTCTGTCTTCCCGATGTTATCGCCAGGTTGGTACAGTGGATCTCGTTATGAGCACCGAGATTGAAGCTGGTCGAACTTGTAATAAGCATTTCTGGGGTTATTACCGAAATTGCATTCCTTGGGGTTATCACCAAGGTTGGTGGCTATTCCCATGGTTTGGGACTGAGACTAGATACCTCGGGGTTATCTCTGAGATTAATCGGTCTTCTCCGGTGTGTGCAGGTATTGATCTGCATGCCTCGGGGGTTATCTCCGAGATTAGAATTATTACTCCCAAATTGCGATTTGGGGTTGATGCTGAACTTCCGGTAGTATCCGGTACGGATATGTATTGTCTTTCAGGGTTCCCTCTTAAAAGACGAATCTGCTCTCCTACAATGTTAGTGACAGTAGTACAGAAAATTTCGAGTGTCTACAGATGCCCCTCTTTATCTTACTCATGCATGGCGATGCATGGGTAGGATAAAGAATCCTAGACACTTGAAACGTAACAAGACGAACATAGTACTATGGATAGCAACATGATGCAAATGTATGATACATGTGTATGGGGTTGTAGCCCAACACGCTAGGGATGATTGCTGGCTCCCTGTTGCTTCAACTGGGGGTTGGTAACGATGACCAGATTTGATGTGTAATCCGAATCTGTTTGGATGTTGATGTTGGAGTTATCACCAAAGTCCTGTGTCTTCGATTGTGACTTGATCCCGAAGATGTACCTCTTATGTGTGAGAGATCTATGGGGATGAAGCTTGATCTGTTTGAGGATGTGTATAACATATTCCATCATCTATCCTCTTTATTGACATTCCCTTCACTGATGTATGAATCAATGGTTGAAACTTTGTGGGTAGATTATCAAGGTTCCTTGACATCCGCTGTCGTGTAGATCACCGGAACAGTGCGTTGTGACCCCCTGTCGGGGATCCGCTGGGGAATACGAGCGATCGGGCGTGAAAACCTTGAATAGCTCCAGAGCTCTGATAGGTTTAAATCGCTATCGGCTGTAATAATGTCAAGGCTACTTGACCTTCGTTGATATATGTGTCAACGGCTTGCATGTACGTGGTAATCCCCTGCCGTGATTTCATATTGTAACCCCCGTCGGGGATCCACTGGGGAGTGATGATTATAAATGTACGCAATGATTGAACAACTTTCTATGCTTCGATGGGTTTACTTGCCATCGGCTGAAACAATATCAAGTCTGCTTGACCTTCGCTAATTTGTGTGTCAATGGATGAGCTTGCGTTGTAACCGCCGCCAGGGACCTCAAGTTGTAACCTCCGTTGGGGATTTCACGTAGGGTAATGACCCGGAATTGATGGCATCAGACCTGTATAAGGTATTGTCGTCTGTGATTTGTGACAATTGGGATCATTGGCAGGGTATACCTTGTACTCAGGTGACTAGCAATGAGTGATGTACAGATTCAAAGTCTAATCTGAGAGGACCAGGATTGTATGCAGTTTTGCTCAATCGCATGGCATTTTTATTTCCGATTTGACTTTGCTAATCTAGAAGAACTCCTTTGCAACTCGAACTGGACCAAGCCGGAGGGGTGGGTCCCATATAGGGGTGCCAATCGTGGATCATAAATCCTACATGTTGGTCTTCACAAGTCACTTCAACTTGCTTCGCATAGAGAAAATGCGAGCCATCTTCAGATCTGCTAAGTTCGAGCTGCTTTCTGCAAATTCTGTTATCGTACAAGTGTTTTACACTATCCTGGTAACATATGCATGTATTTTCTCTCATTTCTGTCCGTTAAATTTTGAGTTATCGCATGAAATGCATCTAAACACATAGTAGTGATTATGTACGCACAAATGACTTGATAAAAAATATTCAACATAATAAATGCTAGTATTAAACCTTGCTGAACATAATGATGTGAAAAAATTTAACTTTTGAAAACAGTCAAATTGGCACTTTTTCTGCTATTTTTTTGTCCTATTTGAGGTCCAAATGAACCTAAGGTAGCAAGGCAAAGTACTCCTAGTATTGAGATTGGCCTTATGCATGATGATTTTAATTTTTAATGCATATATTATGTATATGACTTTGGGGCAGGTGTGCAACTGAATGGCCACCTAGACATGCCTGTATGCATGTGGATAGTCCTATTTTCAAAGGGGGACTACGGCAAAAATTTTCCAAATATAGGCATTGGGTAGTCATGCATTTTTAACTCTATTATATGCATGCATGTATATAGTCATAGAATGCATTTTAGAAAGTTCTAGGTAAGAAAATACCACACCTTTTCTGAGGTGATTTGGAGACTTGCTGTCCAGATATTATTGATCCGGATCAGCCGAGTAGTTCCTATAGGACTACTTCTGGTATACGGCGGAGGGATTCTGAAGTGCTTCGTCCTCGTTCTGTTAGATAACCTCGTTGGTTGGTGGAGGCTGTGATATGTCCTATTCAGGTAGATGTTTCAGACGTTGAGGATGAGGAGGCAGATATTTCGATAGAGGACCCCGCTCCTGCTGCACATGTCCCTCGTAGGGAGCTTTTGAGATTCAGGTGGTGAACCCAGAGTTACTGGGTGATTTGGGCAGACATCCATCTATGTATTTGCATGCTAACGAGGTATGGCGTTAGAATTTGATCTTCCTTCTTTCCTATTGATGAGGATTAAAGGGTTTTGATGTTGATCTACATTTCATGCAGGTCCCTGGTTTTACATAGCCTCTAGGGAATTGGTTCAGCATTCACTCCATGTACCAGGCGCTTCATCCTGAATATAGAGCGGTAGTGCATGAGTGGGGATTTAGGGCATTTTTCTCCATCCTTCCCCATCGTTGTCCTTGGGGTTATCTCAGGGCATTGTCTGAGCGATGGTTTCATCAGACTCAGTCACTCCATCTGCTAGATTGCGTGGTGATGATTACTCCTATGGATTGGCAATTTATCACAGGTATGGAGTTTGGAGGGGAGCCAGTGCCTTGCATGGAAAATATTACCCCTACTGCCGTTAGATCCTTATTAGGAGTTCTGGCGGCGGCGCTCAAAGGTAGGACTGTCCGTTCAGGTCCTTTGAGCGTAGATGCTATGAACGGGCTATTGAGTGAGCCCATGTCTGATGATGTCAAGATCAGGGGATCGCGTTCTGCGGCGATTGTTCCTGATGATCATTCGAGGCTACTTCATAGCAGATAACTCTTCCACGGTATCTTTCGCTTTGATCAGTGCTACACGTGATGTAGACCGTATTGAAGAGTATGATTAGGGCTCCTATACCTTTGCCTATTTCCTCCAGGGCATGTGTATGCGCTCACAGGGTTTGACCGAGGCTTGGCTAGGATTTTACCCGTTTGATGGTGAGTATTTCTCTTATCATTTCCTCTTTATAGGTTAAGAGTGTTAACTGATAGCAGATATACTTTTTTATTGTATTGGCAGTTCTGGGCCTACGAGAGGCTTCCATGCTTGTGTCCCGTGAGTGTGTTAGGTTTAGACACCTATCCACGAGGACGGCGATGGAACCATTCGATTCTGCCAGAGGTCCCTGTAGTTGAGGGATTCACTCATTGTCGTATGCAGCTGGAGTTGTTGACAGCCGACACCATCACATGGCTTCTCTCTTTCGGGGAACACCTGACCGTGGGTTTTGAGGATGGATACCCGACAGGAGCTGAGTATGCGATTTCCACTAGGAGAGTTCCTCTCTTAACGGATGGAGGCTGGGAGCTCTATTTAGGTGAACGTGCTATCAGGAACACCATAGGGGAGATCTATATACCGATCTTACCTCCTGCTAGGTGTTCTTGGCCCGTATCATAGTCACCCGCCATTGATATCCCGTTGTTGGGGGTTAACAGATTTGCATTGTCAGAGGGTCCATGTACTCAGGAGATATCTAGCGTTGGTGGTTCCCTCGCACTATTGCAGCCTAGTCCCGCGCCACACAGTTTATGGGGGACATGGTTCCAGGATCCTTGATGATGACGGATTAGGTAACTTGTGTCCGAGCTCTGACTCATATGACCCAGATTGATGGCTTGACCTGACAGTTAGATCGGGCACATATATTTATCCGGCATTTGGGTAGAGATCCAGCATAGGCAGAGTCATTTGTTCCTTCTAGCTCAGGCGCTGGCCCCTCGGACGACCCATTCAGTTTTACCGGTGCATATCCTCCTCTTTATAGGCCTGATATCCCTGTTGATAGAGATCCATTGACTCAGGAGGAGTTACATCAGGTGGATAGGATTGATGATGTGAATATCGAGATTCTAGTCTTCTTCTGATGTATATTCTCGTTATATCTTTTGATAGGCCACTGTTAGATATTGGGTGGTTGTTCCCCATTCTCACTATATCTTTTGATAGGCCTCTGTTAGTAGTAGGGCGTCTGTGCCCCATTTCCCTGCATTTATAGTTGTACAGAGATGACGTGGTAGATGATGATATACTTAGGAATGTATGCACAATATTTCCATTCCCTATATCATATTGTCATCTATTATTTGTTATGCATGTATCATGTTATGCATATGTATGTATGTCCAGAGATATTTGAAATTGACCCCTGGATGGTCTTATGACACGACCCGCACAGATGTCTTCTTCGATAGTTAGCCATACCCCACCGTCAGTGGTGGCGTCGGGTATGCGATCGTGGTATGATAGCATGTCACCACCAGAAAGGGTGACTGTAGATCATTTATTGCAGCATACCATGACCTTTTTGACTTTTCAAGTTCCCGCATGATTTATGGATGGGATGGTAGAGAATTGGCTACCGGATATGAATGTATTCCAATTCGGCACCCATGAGTTGACTCCTACTCCGGAGGAGTATGCACGTTTGATGATGCTGCCTTTAGACAGACCTTGCGTGCATCTAGCTTTGGGAGACATGAGCAGATAATTCATGACTCTCACAGGATTGAGGCGTAGAGTAGTGCAGGATGAGTTGACATCTGGGCATGTGATATCCCAGCGTTTTCTGTACGACAGATTTTGCTCGGATGATATCTATTCACGACATTCTGGGGATTTTACCGCACCAGAGGATCATTGGCGTTTGGCCAGAGTTGACGTACTGATGCTATGTGTATTGTCATATGTGTATATGCCGCGATATATGGATGAGATAGATATAGGCGTTATCATGGTTATGAGAGCTCTCAGGGAGGGTCGTACCATTATACCTATGATTGTAGCAGAGACACTACGGTCGGCATCGTATTGTTGCACGTATCCTACAGGAGTGTTCACAGGTAGCTCAGTCATGCTATATGTGTGGTTCATGTCACACTTGCGACCGATTGGCACTTTTAGACGGCATGGGTACTGCTTCACCCATGATGTAGCTATGTCATACTCTTTTCAGCCATCAGAGTGTATAGATGCTCTGTCCTGGTCCACATTCTTGGCAGATATCAGAGATCCATTCAGCATATTGCCATGTTCGGGGCTTAGCTCACCATACAACTTCATTACTCATGCTCCGGGCACGGACTATATCCCTCTGGCTGGTTTGAGGTGAGTGACCACTTATCACCCATTGGCCGTGATGTCGTAGTTCGACCAGTTCCAGGATTTTCATCCTTTTGAGGGGGCGACAGGTCAGCGTTCAGGTTCTCGGTACCTCTCAGCAGAGGACCGATCTCGGGTATACGCCTGTTGGGATCAGCGCGAGATAGCAGCTTTTTCTATTAGTCATCCCGGTTATTCCGCAGAGTATTCCGCGTGGATGGAGACTGAGATTTTATCGGCTGTAGCAGTATTTACAGTACCAGAGCGTGAGTTAGATGATGTAGAGTCTATGGAGGACATTGATACCTACATCGAGGAGGACCCCACTGCTGGGTTGCCAGCATTTCTTTCGGATTCTCCTAGTACCAGTACTGTTGTGATTCAGCACTCGACACAGTACTTAGAGCAGAGTCTTCATCTGATGACCTTTGAGAGAGATCAGATTCGATCTATGATGTCGAATGCTCTTGATGGGAGGGAGGCCGCTCTATTGGAGAGAGACGAGGCATTGGCTCATGGAGATGCCGCCGTCGTTGAGCGAGATGAGGCTATATCAGCCAGAGATGCAGTGATAGTTGAGCGGGATATCGCCATATCTGCCCGGGATGTTGCCGTCACAGATAGCACTGCAGTGAGGTCCCTTACCACTGGCATGATCGCAGAGATGAACACATATATTGATGATCATATGGTCACCATGCAGATGGCTGCAGATCTGTTGGGTCGTGTGGATATTCTCATACAGGAGACTACAACTTTACCTCCATCTTCTGAGAGGGACACCATGTTGGGCTTGTTAGCTCGCATATACCCTGACTTGTAGATGATCTTATATTTTCTTGCACAAACTAGCTTGATATTTTGCCTACTGCTTTAGGGCTTGTGATCTTGATGTATTCTAAATTTCTCCTGGGTGGGTAGACATTGAGTTGTCTCTGGATAGTTCTAAATGGATCATCGATCTGGATGTATCCCTACCATCTTTGGTGTCTTGGGACTGGTTTCTGTATGGAAATGAGGAAAGGAGTATGGCTTTCCTCTCTGAGATTAACCGCACCACAGATGGTCACCAGTACTTCTATTTAGGAGAAGCCTAGTTAATTCCATCTCTTATGGATTGGTGTTGCTCTTCAAGGTATGACCGCAGCTTAGATGGTCTCCAAATCTCCTAGTTGGGAGGAGTTTAGGTAATTCCATCCCTTTGGTCAGAAGCCGAATGAAATGTAGTGGTTTGAAGGATGATCCAAGTACTGACTGACAAGGGTTTATGTTTTGGTAGGGGGTGAGACCGCACCATGAATGGCTGTCTACGTACTCCTATTAAAGAGGAGATTAGGTCTGCGTAGTTCGAACCTGGTGTAAGAGGTTCAACGCTGTATGTGGCAGGAATGGTGTGTGAATGTTTGTTTTATTTTTGTTTTTGTAAGGAAAAGGGTGGAAATGTTTTTGTTGTTTTTGTTTTATTACTCCTATTGAAGAGGAGATCAGGTTGACGTAGTTCGCCCCTCAGGGCGAGATGAAAAGCGTAATCCTGTGTGCAGGTTAGAGTCCAGGGAAGAGAAAGTTTAATCCTAGGTTGAGGATAAACTGCAGGTGAAAAGTTTGATCCCTGGTATAGGTAGCCAAACTTTATACGCAAGAGGTTCAATCCGTGGTGGGATGACCTAAGTTGCATGAGCGCAAAGGAGAGCTAGGCTGCTGGCTTGAAAGGTATGTTTCCCTGAGGGGCGAAGTGTAGAAAAGTTATTTGTGGTAAAGGTTTAAAGAACTGGAATGACTGGTGACTTGATGGTCTACCTCCAGGATGTTTACTTGATGGCAACTTCAGACATAGTATCGTTTCACGGTGTCCGAGTTGATGAGTTGTGGAAATTCATCGTCGTCCATTTCTTGCAATCTAAGAGCGCCTCCTGTTAATACTTCCTTGACAATAAACGGGCCTTCCCAATTAGGAGCGAATTTTCCCTTAGACTGATCTTGGTTGTCTAAGATTTTCTTCAAAACCAAGTAATGTTGTCTGAATTGCCGTAGCCGGACTTTTTTGTTGTAGGATCTGGCGATCCTTTGTTGATATCACTGACTATGGAAGATAGACGCGGTTCGCCTTTCATCTATTAAAGCCAATTGGTGATACCTATCTTGTACCTATTGGTCTTCATCCAACTGAGCGTCTATCAATACTCTGAGGGATTCCATCTCAACTTCTATGGGGAGTACCGCTTCCATCCCATAGGTTAATGCGTAGGGGGTTGCCCCAGTGGAAGTGCGCATTGAGGTTCTGTAGGCTAACAGAGTTAGAGGCAATAGGTCAGGCCAATTTTTATGATTGGTGGACATCTTTTGCATAATCTTCTTGATGTTCTTGTTAGCTGCTTCAACTACACCATTCATCTTCGGATGATAGATAACTGAGTTGAGATGTTTGATGTGGAATTTACTACATAATTCCTCCATCATTTTGTTGTTGAGGTTCTTGGCATTGTCGGACACAATCACCTTTGGTTGTCCATATCGACAAATGACATTATTTCTGATGAAAGCAATGATGACTTCTTTAGTAACCCTGGGGAAGGAGGCTGCTTCTACCCACTTGGTAAAGTAGTCGATCATGGTAAAGATAAATCGATGACCATTACTGGCTTTAGGCTCAATGGGCCCGATAACGTCCATTCCCCACATTGAGAAGGGCCAAGGTGAACTCATATTGTGAAGTTCCCGTGGAGGGGCATGTATAACATTCCCATGAATCTGGCACTGATAGCATCTCCTGACGTGGTCATTGCAATCAGCTTTAAGAGATAGCCAATAATGTCATGTCCTGAGGACTTTCTTGACAAGGAGGAGGCCACTCATGTAGGGGCCACACACTCCGCCATGGATTTCATCCATAAGCCTTTGGGCTTGATCTTTGTCTAAACATCTGGGGAGACCTAATCCTACATCTCTTTTGTAGAGCGCATCTCCACTTAGGTAGAATTTCATTGCAAATCGATGGATCCGCCTTTTCTCAGTCGGGCTGGCCTCAGCGGGTGTAGATCCATCTCACAGATATTCCTTGATATGCTGATACCAACGATGTTGGATGGGAGGTAGCTCATCTGATACTTCTCCAACGTAATTCTCATAGGTTGGGGCCTTGTACAGGGAAATTGTGACGCTTGGCAAGTGTTCCTTGTCCGATATGCGGATCAAGGAGGCCAAAGTTGCTAACGCATCCGCGAAATCATTCCTATTATGAGGAATGTGTAGTAAGGATATTTCTTCGAACCCCAAAGCCATCTTTAAAACCTGCCGATGGTAAGGCAACAAATGTAGTTCCTTGGTTTGATAGATTCCGGTGGATTTTCTGATTACCAACTCCGAATCTCCAAGGACAGTTAACCGCCTAATGCCCATTGAATGGGAAAGTTTTAGCCCCATAAGACAGCCTTCATACTCAGCTGTATTGTTGGTGCTGACAAAATATAATTTGACGGCGACGGGATACTGCTCCCCCGTATCAGATACTAGAACTACTCCAGCTCCAGAACCTTCCATATTAATACCTCCATCGAAATATATCTTCCCCGTTTGGCGTGTATCGTACTGATGGTAATGCTGAACTGTCATTGCTCCTTCATCAAGGAAATATGTCTCCAAGGGTTTGAAATCCCCTGATGTGCGGCGGCCAGTTGATCCGCAATTCCTTGACCTTTGATGGACTTTTGAGTTACATATACGATGTCAAATTGTTGTAGGATCAACTGCCACCTGGACAGTCGGCAATTTAACATGGGTTTGTTGAACACGTACTTGAGAGGATCCACGCGGGATATGAGATGGGTTGTGTGACCATGGAGATAATGCTGTAACCTCATGCAAGCCCATGCTAAAGCACAACACGTCTTTTCGATCAGAGTGTACTTGTGTTCACTGCTGCTGAATCTTTTTCTAAGGTAATAGATAGCTCGTTCTAGGCCTCTATCATCCTTCTGTCCCAGCATGCAGCCCATGGCATTGTCACTTACGGACAGATACATAAACAGGGGAACATCATCCCTGGGTGGTACCAAGATGGGAGCTTTGATTAGCTGTTTCTTGATTGTAAGGAAGGCATTTTGGTACTCCTCACTCCATTTCATGGAGGAGTTCTTCCTTAATAGCTTGAAGATTGGCTCACAGGTTGCTGTGAGTTGAGAGATAAATCTACTAATGAAGTTGATTCTTCCCAAAAATCCCCGTATTTCCTTTTCTGTCTGAGGAATGGATATTTTTGTGATGGCTTGGATTTTGGCAGGATCCAGCTCTATCCCTTTGTGGCTGACTAGAAATCCTAGCAACTTGCCTGATTTAACGCCAAAGGCGCATTTAGCTGGATTCAACTTCAAGTTGTACTTACGCAACCTGTTGAACAACTTCCTGAGATGGTCTATATGGTCATCCTCCTTCTGGGATTTGACAATAATGTCATCCACGTAGATCTCGATCTCCTTATGCATTAAGTCGTGGAAAAGAGCCATCATAGCTCGTTGATAGGTAGCTCCAGCATTGATGAGGCCGAATGACAACCGTTTATAGCAAAAAGTTCCCCAAGGAGTGATGAAAGCAGTCTTCTCACGATCTTCCTCGGCAACCATGATCTGATGATACCCCGCAAAGAAATCTGCAAAGGAATACATGTCGTATTGTGCAGTATTGTCAATGAGAATGTGGATAAATGGCACGGGAAAGCTATCTTTTAAGCAAGCCTTGTTCAAGTCCCGATAATCCACGCAAACTCGCACCTTCCCTCCAGGTTTAGGTACGGGCACGATGTTGGATATCCACTCAGGATTTGTAGACACCATTATGATGCCAGCTTGAAATTGTTTCACAATTTCTTCTTTCACCTTTAAACTCCGTTCAGGTTTCAATCGCCAGAGCTTTTGCTTGACTGGCTTAAATCCCTCTTTAATGGGAAGGCGATGAAGGACAATGTCAGTGGACAAACCCACCATATCCTCATGAGACCATGCAAACACATCCTGGAACTGGATTAGTAGCATAACTATGTCATTCCGTCGGTTTGGGGTAAGGTCTGAACCAATCTTGATTAACTTATAGTTTTTTAAGGTTCCGAGATTGAAAGGAGTGGTTTGATCAAGGTTGGGTTTGGGTTTGTCTTTGACCCATTCTTGAATTTCTGGAGGCACCTCAATGTCATCTTGTATATCCACTATGGCTGAATTCATCTCTACATCAAAGGTCCAATCCTTGTGGAGAAGAGGCACCGTATCAGCAAGTACAGGCACATCTAAATTCAGAGTCCTGAAACAAAATATTCCTTCACTTAGTATATATGAAATGTGTTGATCATACACAGTGTTAGCATATACTGGTAAAATAAACCGCTAATACTGTATAGAAAAGTAAGCAGTTATTATATCTACAGGGCAGAAAGAGTTTCCGCCTGCTTTACCCTTGACGACCAATGCAAGGAATGCTGTTCCAATTGGCAAGAGCAAATTTCTGGGTGAACCGCAGTGATAGAGGGATTATCATCATATTCCTTATTCCGAATGATAGCCATTACGTCTGGGCAATCATCGTCTGGGGTGTATCTGTTGGTATGCTCATCATGAACGATGATGCGTATGCCGGACATCATCCGCATGACGTCTTGCTTGATTCTTCGTTCCTCTTCCTCCACTGCGGGATCTGGAACAAAGATTTCTTTCTCCTTCACCGGTACCGGCTTGGGAAATAACATCGCCATTATATTGGCTGACACCTTTACGGGAGGTTGTGCGGACTCAGAACTTGCAGGCGAAGCTAAACGCCGCATGGTTGAAGCTGAAGGAATCTGCTGATGCTTATGAGGATTCCTGTGACTAGAACTGGCAGAATAGCCTAGTCCAGCTGTCCCATTTTGCTGGGTTAAGCGAATAGGGTACTTTATACCTTGGCAATCTTTACCCAACCCTTGTCCCAGTTTATGACCCAACGACATCATTTCTTGAGTGGCTGACATTACCTCGGCAGAAATCTGGGGTTCGGGCAGTGGCATTCCAGTAGCATGGTATTGGGTATTGCTTATTTCCAAAGTATAAAAACTAATTGGCTTAACATCCTTATTGGCATTGATGAACGGCATGTCCCCGTGCTGAGGAATCTCCGGTTCAGCGTTGACTGTGACCAGGCTATTGTTGATGATGTATTTCAACTGTTGGTGAAGAGTGGAGGGGATTGCCCCTGCCATGTGAATCCATGGTCGTCCCAAGAACAGGTTGTATCCCGAATCTATCTTGAGCACATGGAAGGATACGCAGAATGTATAAGGACCAATCTGAATTGGCAGCTCAACTACTCCGACCGAGTTACGGCGGGCTCCATCAAAAGCTTTGATAATGGTATGGCTACTCCGAATTCGATTGGGATTGATATTCATCTTCACCAAGGTAGCGTATAGGTAGATATTCAGAGAGGAACCTCCATCTATTAAAACTCCAGCCACCAAATATCTAGAGGATAAGACCTCAATGTGCAACGGTTTGCAATGACCGGTCCCCTCGGGCGGTATGTCATCATCAGTGAAGGATATCACATTGTTGTTAAAAATGTGATCAACCAGATGTTAAAACTTTTTCGTATCAACTGATGTCGGTAGATAGGCTTCTTCTAAAACCTTTAACAAGACCTTCCGATGATTCTCAGAAGTCAGGACCAAGTCCAAGATTGATATTTATTGTGGAGCTTCTTTCAAGCTTAAAACCACCTTGGCTTCGTTATGACCCATAGTGCGGAGGAAATTTTCAATCTTCTCGATGGGTACTTTCCCCTTAGACTTGATGACATGCTTCATTACCCGTTGGGGAAGATACAGTGGATTCTCCTTCGACACTGCAGCAGTTGTATGCGAGGTGGATCCTTCACATTCTTCATAATTCCACAGAACTGTTCGCAAGCTAACAATAGGATATTGTGCTCTGCACGACAAGTTGATTGGCTCAGGAGCGGCCACTTTCAAAGGATTGTTGATTCCCTTGAGTTGAATTACTGGCATGATAAGTGATTTGTTAACCCCATCATTTTCAGCGGATATGACTGCTACTACACTCTTCCACTTAGTAGGACCCGAATCCTCACTTGCCCGTAACACAGTATCGTTATCTACCAGGCGCAGTACGCCACTGTCGATTAAATTTTGAATAAGGTGGCAGAGTGCCCAGCATTCTTCTGTGTTGTGACCGCGAGATTGAGAATGATATTGACATACTCCCTCATAGTTGTATCGTCCTGAACGGGGGTTGATTGGAGGTAGAAGGGAACTAATTCTTCCTTCACTGATTAACATATGAAGGATTTCCTCCATAGGTTGGCCCAAATGTGTAAATTTTCTTTTGTTGGAAAAATCTCGACGGGCCTTAGCATTCGCTCTATTCGTCACTTTGTCTTTTAGCATTTCATTTTCTAAAAGTGAAGAGGGAATATTCATGACAATAGGTAGGAGACTGGTATGCTCCTGGCTGATTAGCTGACGAGTCACTTGATGCTGATAAGTCACCAGTTCCGCTAATTGCTCAATTTGTTTATAGAGAGCTTTTATCTTTCGTTCCATTATGATTTGGAACTTGGCATAATCCCATCTGTCATCACCATCTTTGGGGGTCTGGGAAGATTCACAGCTGAAATTGGAACTCTGTCCGCTGCTCCAATTGATCATGTTGACCTCTTCTTCCTTGTGTTGAGGAAGAGGGTTGTCTTGAACGTGAGGCTGATCGGGTTTGGCGACCACGATTTCACTGTTGTCTAGTAGGTCTTGGATTTTGGGTTTCAAGGTCCAACAATCCTAAGTATCATGTCCAGGTGCCCCGACATGATAAGCACATTTCTGAGCAGCATTCAAACCCTGTCCATTAGGGCTGGCTGGTGGAAGCAGATGCGTGATTTTCTTCTGTGTTGTTAGAAGATTGAGAATGTTCTCGAGGGTGTCCCCTAAGGGTGTGAATACTCGAGGGCGTTTGGCTTCTCCACCTTTTGGTACTAGAGGATTTGAAGACTGTACTTGAAAGGGAGTGTAATTTCTCCTCTGGACAGGCATGTTCTGATTGCCTTTTTGACCCTGTAGTATCAGGGAAACATCCTCATCTTTCTTTTTATGGACCCTCAGGGGGTTTTTCCTATAATTTCTAGATTGGATGTGATCAGCAACAGCTTTGAGTGCAGCTAGGTCTTGAATCTTTCTGGATTTCAATCCCATTTCAGCCATCTCCCCATGTTTGACCATTTCAAAAAATGGCTTGCCGATGCCGGCTAAAACTCTTTCATAGAAAGGTTCTTCTTGTATGTCTATGAAAGTCATGACCATCTTTGATTCTGTCATGGAAGGACTAACTTGGGCAGCCAGGCGTCTCCACCTCTGAGCATACTCTCTGAAAGACTCATTAGACTATTTCTTGATCTTGGTAATTTGATACCGATCAGGAGCCATTTGAGATTGAAAGTTGTATTAGGTGAGGAAAGCGTGTGCCAGCTCTTCCCAACTATGGATCTTTGAATTGTCTAATCTTGTGTACCACGAACGGGCTTCTCCAGTTAGACTTTTTTAGAACAATTGTATTCTGAGTTTTTCATCCTCTGCATAAGATCCCAGTTCTCCAATAAACACCTTTAGATGTGTGTAAGGACCTCCTAACCCATCATATTTTTCAAAGTCAGGAGTCTTAAACTTTTCTGGATAATGAATACCAGGGAAAATACACAAATCAGCATATGAAACACTCCCGTGTGTTCCAATTCCTTTGATAGTGCGAAGAGTCTCTTCCATTTGGAGGACTTTCTTTTTGATGTCACCAGTGTCTAGGTCTCCAGTGGGATGGGCATCATCATGAGTTTTGTTGGTCGGATCCAACTACAGTTCAGGTATTGTAATGACCTGGGTTCCTCCTTGTGTGGAGGATTCAGCATGCACTGGTATTTTCTGACCCTATGTAGACTGGTGTAATTCTTTTAGTAGAACAGCCAAATCTGTAATCTGTTTGCTTAATCCGTCGAATTCTTTGTGAGAAACTGGATTAAGTTCAGTCTGGTCGGATGACGACATGATTGACTGTAGGCCTATTGTCTTTTTGGACTTTGAACGGGTGGTAGGTCCGATTGATTCCCTGCAAAAGACTTGCATAGTTTAGTCTTTAGGGAAGGTGGATAATAACATGCTATGTGATGTGTCCAATTTAGGAATTTTATCCTGCAAAACGGATGTCAGCTATTTGTAGCATGTATGTGTACACATTTCTTCATATTTCTCATTACATGGAGATAGATATGGAAGATAATTACAAGTAATTGTACTTTACAAGTAATTTGAAATGAGAGCATGAAGAGACTTTCCTCCGTTTTGGGTTTATCAGAGGCTTACCTATCTTAGGTTACTCTCGCGGCTTTTTGGCATGGAGGTTCCCAAATCATCGCAATCTACTTGATGGGAAGTTAATCCGGTCTTTTAACTGGAGCTAATTTGGGTGGTGCCTTTCCTGAGCCTCGGAGAATTAGTCTTCTCACGAGTCCAGTAATCAAACACCGACGAGATAGCCTCCTGGTGGAGGGACCACACAACATACATTCACATACATCGCGTCTTACCGTATGAAAATGATGACATGTGCGAAGCACTAATATAACAAGCAGATATGGTGCGAAACACTAATATCACAAGCAGTTTATAGTGCAAAGCACTAAGTAAGGAAATGCATTCGTACGCTTTTATCATAAAATATAAATGCAACATCCACACACAAGCAGATAATAATTTTGATAAAATTGTAATAGCGGCTTAAGTCCTCTTACTGGAGTCCCCAGCAGAGTCGCCACCTGTTGACGTCGGGATTTTTAATTGTCCCTTTCCGTTACTTGTTCTTTGGTGTTCTCATTTTACGTGAGATTTGTTTGAAAAAATAAGTGAAAAAGGTCCGACATGTATAATGTCGACGATGGACTGTTAAGAGTCGCCAATTGGTTTTTTAAATGGTTGTACCAAAACAACCGAGAAAAAGTTTGCACATTGACCCAGTGATGTGACATTGCTAAGCGGGTCGGTGAAACTGAGATTCATTAGGGTCCGGGGACTTGGTTATGCGGAGCGAAGGTGTTAGGCACCCCCCGACATCCGTGTTACCACGGTGACCACCTCTTTTCAAGAAACTGTTATTTGAATGTTTGTGTGTGGGTCAATGTGCTGTTATTTGGAAGTAGTGCGAGGCCTCGTTCGCACCTATATACACAGGGTTTGAATTTTATGTAAAATTTCAATTTTAAGCAAGATATGGCAGTGATGTTTTATAAAAGAGATTTTTCAAACCCTGATGCTCAATAGTAATTGAGACCTTTTACACTCCCATTTTATTAAGTGCTCGGCTTGATTGATTTTTTTTGACAGATGCAAAGCATCCGTACGAAAATAATATACAAAATAATGCCGACTTCCTCGTGGGTATGTAAACCATCTGAGGAAATTCAGACACCGCAGAATAATTTACAAGCTGCTTACAGCTGAAAATGTCCATCATGAGAACCGAATCTAGATTCAATGGGATGAATCTGTGATCACATGATTCCTAGGCACACAAAATACCGCAATTTGTATGAAAGTAGTAAGCAGGTATATATATATAAAAGTTGTATATATATATATATATATATATATATATATATATATATATATATATATATATATATATATATATATATATATATATATATATAGACATGATCACCAACCAAGAAGCACCTCCATGGGGGATCAAAAATGTAAATAAAGCTGTTAAAAGCTATCAACCGCCATGGAGGGAACTCCAGGCAGGACAAAATGTAAAGAAAGCTGTACAAAGCAATCAACTGCCACGAAGTGAACTCCAGGCAGGATGAAAAGTATAAAGCTGTAAATGCGGTCAACCGCACGGAGGAAACTCCAGGCGGACAAAATGTAAATAAAGCTGTAAAGACAGTCAACCACCACGAAGTAAACTCCAGGTGGGACGAAATGTTTATATATATATATATATATATAAGTATATAAACGCACCGGATATAAAATCCAGGCTCATCGGACGGAGTCCAACAACAGTTATTATATATAAGTATATATATATTAAAGCATAAACGCACCGGATGTGAAATCTAGGCTCATCGGACGGAGTCCAACAACAGTTAATATATATAAGTATATATATATATTAAAGCAGTAAACGCACCAGATATGAAATTCAGGCTCAGCGGATGGAGTCCAACAACAGTTAATATATATATATATATATATATATATTAAAGCAGTAAACACACCGGATGTGAAATCCAGGCTCATCGGACGGAGTCCAACAACAGTTAATATATATAAGTATATATATATTAAAGCAGTAAACGCACCGGATGTGAAATCCAGGCTCACCGAACAGAGTTCGATAGCAGTTCATATATATAATTATATATATAAGAAAGCCGTTAAACGCACCAGACATAAGTCTAGGCTCATTGAATAGAGTTCGACACGCAGTTCATATATATAAATGTATATATATACAAAAGCAATTAAACGCTCCAGACCGAGGTCTAGGCTCAATCGAGGCATAACTCGATAATATTAGTCATATATATATATATATATATATATATATATATATATATATATATATATATATATAGACTGGAATGAAACCACGGACCGAAGCCTGGGAAAAAACAAGCAACACGACTCTCAACGTGTAGAAGGGTGTGTGCAAAGATGAAGAGAAAGACTCTAAAGTGTGTAAGAAGGCTTCTATATCTTTAGAGTGGGTAAACACTGGCTTTTATGGGTACAAAAGAGGCTATATATGAGCTCACAGGTGTTTAAAAGGGGAAAGTACACTGCATGGGATGAGTGCAGAGCAAATTGGGCATGGCTTCCTCGCCATTTTCTCTTTAAAAATTAGCACCCCAAGCCCTCTATTTATAGGCATATTTGCCGCAGGTGTACCTGTGGCTGAGCCGCAGGTGTACCAGAGGCAACCACTCAGATTTTCAGAAGTACAATCCGGGTATCCGTTTGAGGTATACATGACCTATTTCGGACCGCCGTTGTCGAGAGTTGTGCGATGGCATGGGATTAGAGTTTGTACGAAGTCATTGAAGATGGGACGATGCCTTCCGGTCTTCAAGCTTTAACTTTCATCCGTTACCCCGTACAATAGTCACTCGGGATTGATTAGTCTTGTAGGATATTGTTGCGTAGATATGTTGAGGCGACATGGCGTGGCATCGTGTTGGTCAGATGACGATGTTGCCCCTCATCGGTGTTATCGCCGGATTGGGCTGATAAAGCAGACGTTGCTTAGCTTCGCTGGGATTGGACTGTTGCAATTGGTTGAAGGTTCTCATTGTCATCCTTGAGGTGTGTCTGTCTTTCCGATGTTATCGCCAGGCTGGGACAATAGATCTCGTTGTGAGCGCTGAGATTGAAGCTGGTCGCACTTGTAACAAGCATTTTCGGGGTTATTACCGAAATTGTATTCCTTGGGGTTATCACCAAGGTTGGTGGCTATTCCCATGGTTACTGGATACCTCGAGGTTATCTCCGAGATTAATCGGTCTTCTCCGATGTATGTGCCGGTATTGATCTGCATGCCTCGGGGTTATCTCTGAGATTGGAATTGTTACTCCCAAATTGCGATATGGGGTTGGTGCTGAACTTCCGATTGTATTCGGTACGGATATGGATCGTCTTTTAGGGTTCCATCTTAAAAGACGAATCTGCTCTCTTGTAATGTTAGTGACAGTAATACAGAAAATTTCGAGTGTCCACAATAGCCTTTTCCAACAGCGTTGAAAGCATATTAATCTGTAAAACTGCCACCGTGCTATATATCCACAATTTTAATCCATTATCAAATCTGCGTACTTTTCTTGCCTCTGTGTTCACCTGATGTGGTGCAAATCTTGCTAGCTCGTTGAATTTGGCGACATACTCTGAAACTATCATGTTCTCTTTCTTCAACTCTAGAAACTTCACTTTCATCTTGGCTTGCATGCTCGGCGAGAAATAATTCTCAAAGAACAATTCCTTAAACCTTGTCCAAGTTACTACTACTATTATAGCTCTAGCTTGATTTGAATCCCACCAATAATTAGCTTCACCTTTCATTAAGTACATAGTAAAAGTTGTCTTTTGTTCCTCTGCTACCCTGACAATAACAAAAGCTTTTTCTATCTCCTTAATCCACGTCTAAGCTTCTATAGGGTCTGTGGTTCCCTTAAATTCTTGCGGTCCGACTGCTTTAAAGTCTTTCAAATTCGCCAATCCAATAGCTGGTCTATCTCTAGCTGCTGGTGCTCTATTTTGCATAGCTTGAGCTAACATGTCAACAAAGTTCTGCATTGGGTCTACTTGACCTCCTTCATTATTTACAGATATTTCCTCCCTCTAGTTACGATTTTGACATCTTGGTGGCATTATATGATTAAACAAAACATTAATTTATTACTTCGAGTTTCATTATATGTTATATCTTATAAGTTTTTTTAAAATATAACATGCAATTTAAACTCTAACAATCAAATTATCGTGATGTTGTATTAACTAATTCAACTTGCTGATTTGTCTAATTCAGCTTGCTGAATTAACACATTCATTTTGCCGATAAACACATTCAGCTTGCTAAATTAACACATTCAACTTACTAAATTAAAACATTCAGATGACTGAATTCACACATTCAGCTTGTTGAATAACACATTCATCTTGTTAAATTAACATATTTGATTTATTGACTTTTCAAATCATCAAATAGATGGCTTATCATTTTAATTCTTAATACTTATCTATTTAATCAAACATGTAATTATAATACTGCATTTATATTCATATACCAAATTTTAGCATCATTCACTTACATGCTTGGCATATTTCTATAAACGCTAACTATCCCATTTTAAACCTCAAAAGATGGGATCTACCAAAAATTTACTCCCCTATACATATAAATGGGGATATATCATATTTACATACTACCTCACACCTACTGAGGTTTACATCAAACATATAACCCTAATAAACAAAAAGGGTACTACTGCATCTATCTACATAACATCCAAACTAAGATATCATTGACTGCCCGATTTAGCCTCCTCGGTCTGAATATGTTCCTGAGGTGCAACTCCATTCACGCGACGTCGAACGGAGAGGCTAGACTCTCCAAGCCTGTTCTAAAGTCTATATCCTGACCTGTCTGGTCTCTGCCTCTACCTCTAACTGATCCACCCTCTTTGCTGCTTGGACCCAGACATCCTCAATTCAGATCCTATCAACGATCTCTAAGTCAAACCTCAAGTGCAATGCCTGATGCTCAATGCTCAATACTCAACACTCCAAACTTATTCTCCTCTTGTTCTAGTCTTACTTTCATCTTTGCTAGCTCTAACTGAGCCTAGTGAGCTACATCTAGGTAATGCTGCTCCGTAAACTGAATAATATGATTCTCCATCTCTAATTGTGCCACCCTTTCCTCTAATGTCGTGTTTCTTGCCATTAAATCTCCTATCAAGATATCCTCTGCAATGTCCTCAACCTCTATAGGCTCTTGCCCAGGGACCACCTGATCCTACTTCACTGAATGATTATCATGTCTCTCTTTGGACATCCTACAATACCAAAGCAACAATAACAACATCAGTATCACAATAAAATATATTCATTGATGAAATGAAATAATATTTTATTATATACTACTCATACTCGATGAATTTCCAAGATCCATCTCTTATCAGACTCTATACGAGTTTTCTTCTAAGGTTATAACCTAGGTTTCGCAACCTAATATTTATAACCTACAGCTTTGATACCAATCTGTGGCACCCCCAAATTCGGGTTCTCTAACCTCGTGTTTGGTGCTCATGATCCATCATCATCATAAGCATTCTATAAACTATTGCGGAATAATAAACATACATTATTCATTTTAATAAAGTCTTCCAACATTATCCCAAGGTCTATTAACCTTAACTCAAACACACCTTACTTAAGTTAACCTTTGTAACACAAAAGGTTTACAATACCAATGTACATAATATAATATAATACATAAACATTCTCATTATATATTCCTACACTTTTCCTTTGCCTTTGTCCTTCTTGGACATCTCTAGCTTAGCTGAAATAAATGTCATGATATAGCAAGGGTAAGCAACGAATTTGCTTAACAAGTTTAAATACAAGGAAGATATATCATGATTAACAAGGAATTTATCGTTCAATGTTCAACAATCGAAATCAATTATGAAAGAACGTGAATTAAGTCTTGATAACTTAATATTCGAATAATTGAATAATAGATGTTGAGTGGTCATAATGACCATGAACATATGCTAAGGTTTTCAGTATAAAAATTGGTCCTTTCAATAAGTTTTGGTAATCAAGGGGATCAGCCATTCATAACTGGTGTATTATGCATAAATAGTTAATATACGAGCATTAATTATTTTTCAATAATGCTTTAATCAAATTGTTCTTTTTCTCAGTCTTGAGTCCTTACCAAATCAATTGGTGAAGAACAACTTTTAAAAGTATTTAATTTAACAAATTTAAACATATTTGATCTAACTGATATAATTAGCATAGATCCATATCTTAAATAGTTCATGAATGAAATAACTTTAACTAATTCAAAGTTCAATAATAATAGAACATGAATTTAATTGCACCAAGTGCGAGTATCAATAACCAATATAGATTTGAATAATCAACGATAATTATTCACTAACATAGTTTGAAAATAATACTCAAGTTTGAGTTACAGAACTTGCCTCGATTGCAGTCTACTGTTACACAATTTAGTTTACTTCTTACTGAAAAGACCTATAATTAATCTTTCAATTAGCATATCATAGTATATCTCATAATACTACTACTTATATGCAAATTGGCTAACACTTAACCACATAGTCAAATATTAGATAACACTCTAACACATCATTATTATTATCGTTCTTTAAAAATTTTCAATCACCATATCATATATATTATGATTTAACACTTTAATCTTTTATATTATAAGTTGATCTTTATAATCCAATAAACCGAATACTAATACTATAGTCTGGACTATTCAAACATTCCAATCTAGCAACCTGGATTGACTAATCTAGCAACCTGGATTCAACTAATCTCCAATTTAGTAAATAGTTTTCTAATCCAGTAAACTGGATTCATCTGACTTCCAATCCAACAACATGGATTCACTAATCATTCAATTTAGTAAAATATTTTCCAATCCAGCAAACTAGATTCTTCTGACTTCTAATCTAGTAACCTGGATTCACTAATCATGCAATTTAGTAAACTGTTTTCCAATCCAGTAACCTGGATTCAACAAATCTCCAATTTAGTAAACAGTTTTCCAATCCAACAACCTAGATTCATCTATCTTCTTGCGAAAAATACCAAATCAACTTATTATTTTTCTATCATTTGGCCCAACATATATACATATATTTCATAAACAAAAAAAAATTCTGTAATTTTTTAACTCCCTTTAGTATTTTTCCAAAATTATTTTTAGCTTGTAGCTTAAGAAATTAGCCCTATATGCTCAACTCCAAAAATTTCCATCTCTTGGCATAATTTTACATGTGTTAACATGAACCTCTAGTTTAAATTTCGTGGCCATCGGAGTTATAGAAATCTGGGTATAGCGATTTTCGTCAGAAAAACCCAAAATATTTAAATGACCATAACTTTGTCAATTCAAGTCGGAATGAGCTCATTATTGGATAGGAGCTACTTTATATCATATATTTTCATGTCCCAAAAGTTCGGAATTTATTTCAAAAATTAAATGGCCAAAACTGCCCTTGCAAAATTTTGGGCAGTTTGTTTTTCTTATTTTTCAACTTTTACCTACTTTGCCAAAAATAATTCATACGAAAATCCACAACTCCTTTTTCAGTGATTCTACTTGAGTTTGAAAGATAAGTCATCATATTATCATCCAAATTTTTTTCAGAATTTTTGAAGGTCAGAAAAATTATGAAACTGCCCCTAGCAATGACTAGCCCAAAACGGTTTTATTTCTTTTCTAAAAACGGAACTGTTTTGGCTAAAATAGTCACTACTACTTGTAAAAATGTTATTTTGAGTGGTACTACTTGGGTTTAGTAGTTAACTTACATATCTAGCACCCTTCTTTGACGGATTGCAAAAAGAAGGAGTAGATAAAAAACGGTAGTTGACTAAAGGAAGAGAAAATTAGGGTTTTCTAACTTTAAAAAAACTAGTTTCTTTTCTCTCATTTTGATTCATTTTCTAACACTAATATATGCTAGATCTAAACATGAAAACATATAAAACATGTATATCATGGGTTTTAGACCTCAAGAACATAAAATTTAAATCACCAAAATCACACAAAATAAATAGGAATAAACTAGTTTAAGTTTTACCTTTATTTATGAGCACACTTGCTTTTACTACCAAAGTATGATATGAAATTAGGGTGTATCAATGGTGAAACTCCTTCTTCCTCTCCTCTTCCCCATCGAATTCTCTCTCTCTAGCTTTGCTTTAGTAGTTAAAATAGAAAGTAAGATAAATGGACTAAAATAAAAGATGAAAGAGAAAGAATTAGATTTTTATGTTGGAAAGCAAGGTATAGATATATGATATATATCTATATACATCTCCCATCTTCTTGCTCTACCTCTCACTTAATCTTCACATTGATATTTGGAAGATTAGTATGTAAGGTGGCTCATTAAAAAATGACACCTAGCTTATTTAATGACCAACTAAAGTAAGTTATAATTACATTCATCCCTCCTTTTCTTTCTCCTCATATGGCCGACCATGTGGCCTCATTATCCTCCAAGTTTTGTTTTCTTTTAATGTAATATTTAGTATATCAAATGTCTAAAATGTCCTTCTTCAATTAAGCTCCAAATTTGGGCTACTATTTTAATCTTTTGGGCTTTCAATTTAATTTTGTGGGCCATGGAAAATGAACATATTCCAATACTTACCATTTTATCTTACCCTAAATATTTAATTAGGGTTTTCATTCCATATATTTGGAATTTAAATCATTACTCTTGTACATTAAATTCTATAACCCATTTAGACTTGATTAAATTAAGTTATAAATATTAATAAATTGAGATAGTAAAATATATATATTAAATTAGTATAATTTTAAATATTATTATTATCCCACATCATAATCCTTGAGTTATTTAAATTTCCATACCTAATATATAATTAGGTTATGAAACCTTTCCTTTTAATTTCTTTTTTTTATCAAATAAATAAACACATATTTATTTTACTACCCAATCATTCCACACACATCACAAAGTTTTCGATATAATTAATATTTAATTAATATATCTATTTACAAAGTGACTTGGAATTCTTGGCTATTACACATGCCACCTCCCAATAGAACTACAGCATAAAGCCTATTGGGCCATCGAGGAGCTAAGTTTTGATCTCTCAGTAGCAGCAGAGAAAAGACTTTTACAACTCAACGAGTTAGATGAATTTCGCTTGCAGGCATACGAGAACTCCTAATTGTACAAAAAAAAGGTCCAGAAGTAGCACTATCAGAAAATATTGGACAGAAAGTTCGAACCGGGCCAAGCCGTGCTATTATTCAACTCCTGATTTAAACTTTTCCCCAGGAAACTTAAATCTAGATGGTCGGGCCCATTCACGGTCAAAATAGTATTTCCATGCGCCGCCGTTGAACTATTTAGCCAGAATCCGACAGAAACATTCAAAGTCAACGGACAACGATTGAAGCACTATTTGGGTGGTGAAGTTAATTGCCAAGTAACCTCAATTTATCTCGCCGAGCCAGCATGAAACAGGAAGTAGTCAGGCTGAAAGACTATAAATCAAGCGCTTTATGGGAGGTAACCCAACTATTGTTTTTGTTTTTAGTAGTTAGATTCAAATTTTCAATTCTTAAGGTTGTTTAGTTGTTAGTTAGTTACTCGATTTTCATTAAGAAAATTTTTCTTGATCATTCTCCATACTAATCCTTGATCTTCGGTTATGTGTCATTTCAAGCGTTGAAGTTAAGAACTACAAAAAGGGAAGCACACAAAGTTCATTATTTTGATAAAGAATGAGTTGAAAGGGGATTTCATTGCACAATGCACGTGTCAAGTAGTTAAACAAGAGAAGAAAAAATTTCTGCAGGTTACAACACCGCCCCGACAGTATATGCATACTATAAAACTGACGCCTCGACGACAAACTCTCTGTTTGAGCCTGCTCTGGCGGGCATTTCAAAGCAAATCCATGCCGCCCCGGCTGCACTACGAATTTTAGTTTTTTAAAAACTCATTCTCTCGGTCGAAATAACACATTCCTATCCATCCCAAATTTGAATCGAAAAGAAGTAACCTCTGGAAAGCTCTTATCACACACTCTCTTCATCCCGAATCCAAACCATATAAATTCAATTCATTCTTATAATCAAATTCCCAACACAATTAGGGTTTAGTAGTTGGTTGTGGGAAATTAAACCATCAGTATCTCCCGAAGAACAAGGGTCTTCATTAAAACATCTAACACTGGGGTTTTCACATTCTGTAAGCAAGATTTATCTACAAATTTTGGTAAGTATAATTATAAAGACATTTTGATAACTTGTTCATATTGTATTTGTGCATTCTGAACCTAGCAACATAGTGTTCTTGGTGAACTTGTTATTGAACTATGGGGCCAAACTTTTGTACTAATTGGTTGGTCAAGTTGGCATTATTTGGCTTGATTTTTTGTTAATTGTTGCCATATTTACGGATTGTGAACTAAATTTGGGGGTATTCAAGGAAAAAAATTAAGTTAACCTACTAGGTGTTTGAAAAGGCTTCAAAAAATAGATTGTACTGTAGGCGTACTGTAATTGCGTGACTTCACAGTTGTGCGTATTACCTGTGCCTGTGGCTTGAATTAGTAATTGGTTGTTAACGAGTTTGGGGGACATTATTGGTGAGCATAGGGGTTAACACAAGTTTGTTAAGTTATGGGCATCAAGTAAGTTTTATAAAATAACTTGGGGATAAATTGACTGACATACACATCCATGGGACCGAAAAGGTAGGGATGTGAGGGTTCTTCCACCCCAATGCGACAATTTGATAGACTGAAGTTCATAAGTGCCAGCACCACTGATATGTTTGATTATTTGGCAAACAAAACACTTACCCCCGAGCGTGGACTGCGGGATGATGAATTTGATAAGGATATGGGACGAGCCCAACCTACTGTTAATATGTGCTACGACGCATCAAATTATAGTTAAAGTTGCACCGCTACGCCTCAACAAATTCTAGTTTAAATAGTAGGCATCGCAGTGCCCAACAAGGAAGAAAAACCCGCGTCGCAGCACCGGTAGCGAATAATTATTTTTTAAAATAGACAGAAGTCGGCAAAGTGACGCCATTTAACACTCTTCTCTCGACATTTCTCGACTGTAGCCCTAGCCAACTTCTTAATGTCCCCAAACCACAACTTCTAAACTTCACTAAGTCGATTTGATTCTATTAATTTCATCTACAAGGCTTGAGCATAGATCGCTTCTCACTTAGGGTTTTTAATTTGAAGGTAAAATTGGGTTTCTTTTCTGCAAGGAGTTTTCCAAATTGTGTCTTCTTTGTACTATGATTTGTCTTGGGCTTTGTCTTCTCTATTAATTTGGGTGATTTCCACTGACAGAAATCTAGATAGAGAAACTTCAAACAAGGGCTGTCAAGTTAGGTTTTCAGCAGCGCACGCAAGGTGTTTGACAGTTTGCTTGGGTGAGGATTTATGTTGTTTGGGCTCAACTTAAGTTGGATTTCATTGGGGATTATTTAGCCATTGGTTGGGGGTTGTTTCTGCATTAGATTGGCATTACTATTGCATAGTTGGTTTGGAGTTTTCGTTGGCTTGTATTGGAAACCATAGCTTGGCTTTCACTTGCTTATGTTCAAACCAATTGCTGAAAACTTGAATATGGTTCTAAAGAGGCAAAGGCTTAATATGGGTTTTCTTCCTCTTCTTCAGGAACACAAAGATGGGACAGTGCCAAATTCATCAGCGAAGAAGCTTGGAAAAGGTACAAGCAATCCTTTGTCAAAAGGAACTTAGTGCATGAGAGAGGTTTTCAGCTTGATCAAACGAAAGATGGCGAGTTAATGGTCGTGATTATTGAATGTAAGTGGGTGCACTTTACAAAATCTCCTAAGTCGGCTGTCGTATTTATGGTTCGTGAGTCTCAAGGGGCAATTAGTGCCATATGACAGTCAATCCATCAATGTACTCTTCGTGATGCCTAGCTATGATGGAAAGGACTACTTAGAGTCGGGGCTTTGCGGCTATGAGTTAGACGATATCATTAGGAGGCTCTGTAAGCCCGAGACTACATGAAAAACCAATGACACCACGGGTGAAAAGACTAGTTTTTCGCAGCATGCACTCAGTCGCTATGGGAAGGCGTGGTATAATTTTATTTATTCCAATATGATCCCTACTCTCCACCTTAGCGATGTGACTAAAGATCGATCGATCCTATTATTCGTCATTGTCACGAGTCTGGACGTGGATATTGGAGTTCTCATTCAGGAGTCCATTCTGAAGGCGATCAAGAGTACCACTTCTAGGGTACTTTCACATCTATCCTTGATCACCAGGTTATGCAAGCGGGCATGAATTTAGTGGGGACTAAAGGAGATAACTTTTCCACCTATGTCAGTCGTAGACCATCATATCATCTCACACTTTAGCATATGGGACGGTGTGGCTTCGCATGTCAAAGGTGAGGGGTACGGGCCACCTACTCAACCTCATCATACTTCAAAAGGTCGGGACATCTTAGCCACCAGAGTCAGGCACGACAAGGACCATTGGCAGAGATTCTTGCATCCCTTAGCCTCCTGCATCAGAACCAAAATAAAGTTTCTCAGAGGCACATAGCAGCAGTTACCCAGAGACAGGACATCATGATGCAGCATCAAGCTGAGCTAGTCAACACTATGTAGAGCATCTACACATCCTATAGTGGCGAGGATGCTAATTTCATGCCATTTTAGTTCCCGGAGCCTCTTGTTTTCCCTCCATATTCACCACCATCTCCTGAGGTAGATGGCGACGACGATAGTGACAACAATGACCAAGGTGGCGACGAGTGACTATATCTCCATGGTAGGCCCTCACATTCTGATTGTTGCTTTACTAGACAATGAGGGCATTGCCTAATTCAAGTATGAAGGAAGATTTTCATTTAATTTTATTATTATATATGAGCTGTTATGTATAAACTGCGTTTTGATATCTTTTGGGCTTGAGTAGCCTTAGACTTATTATGTTTTGGTTTTATTATGAATGGATGCATGAATATTTTTTTATTATTTATGGATGCTTTTATTATTATCAGCATGTATGTTTAGTTTATAGCCATCTTTTGGGACTGATACAGATTGGTATACTTGATGCCATATTAATGGCTTTATTACCCTATTTTGAGTTGTTATTATGCAAGGGTTTTATATAGTTAAAACTTTTTGATTGTGGTTAATGATAAACATGTTGGTTTTATGGCTATTTCAAAGAGTTTGTGTCAAGCATGTGTGGATGAGGGGTTAGTTTAGTTAATAGTTGAGACTGTTATTGATCCGTTCTTCTTAGTGAGCACCAACCAACTATTTTAGCTAGTTATATTTTTGATATAGTTTGCGTGGTTATTGTTTTGAAAATGCGTTAAATCTATTGAACTTACATGAATACAAGGTAATAAAAGACCTAGTTGCTTATGCAAATTTGGATCTTGGATTCTGGAATATTTTCATGTTATAAAAAAAATGAAGAAAAATGTCAAGAAAAATGAAAAGAAGAATAACTAGAGTCTTAGTTGACTAAGTTTGAATACGTGGCCTTTGTTGGTCGAGTCATTAGATCCTTAGGGGTGTTCTACACCTAGTGCCCTAAAGCTATCTGGCTTGGGAGTCATTGATCAAAAGCTCATTAACGGGTAACTTTGAATAGCCTAATGTAAATAAGCATTGCACTGTCAGCCTAAAGGTTTTGATGGTTAAAATGTATAGAATAAAAGTCTAATTTGGCTTAAGTTTGATTACATGGCCTTTGTTGCTCGAGTTATTAAATCTATAGGGGTGTTTTACACCTAGTGCCCTAAAGTCATCTGGCTTGGGAGTTATTGATCAAAAGTTCATTAACGGGTAACTTTGAATAGCCTAAGGTAATTAAACATTGCACAAGTCAAATTTTAATGTCGTCATGCAAATGCCTTTTGATCCTTTCTTCCATCTGTATCTTTTTCTTAATGCTTGATGGTGTTTAAGTTTGTGGAGTTAGTATATTTGTTATTGTAATCGATTGTGTGCGCTTATTTTGAACTATAATTAGTTAGGATAGTTGGTATTCACACATAGAATGGATCAAATACAGTCTTATGCTTGAGATTGATTGAACCCTTACTCATAATTGTATTTTTCTTATTCTCTAAAATTATTTATTTTGAGTTTAGAAGCCATGATGCAGGTGTAGAGTATTTAACTTGATTCGCATTTATATTTTACTTTTGTAGTTTTTATTTAGATAGTTTTGCTTGAGGACAAGCAAAGACTTAAGTTTGGGGGTATTTTATGAGTAAGATTTATACTAGCAAATCGGATCCTCTAATGCTTAAGAAGTTTATTGGTTGTTGCTTGTTATATCGCTTTTATAATATTTTAATATTATTTTGCTTAATATATGTTTTGCAGGGATTATTAGGCCATTTCTAGCTTTTATAGCGCAAAAGGGTCATTTTCTTGCAATCAGTGCCGCAGCACGTCAGCCCCTATATAAAGTGTCGCTACAGTGCCATCCTACGTCAGCAGTTTCCCAGGAGTCAGCGCTGTAGCGCGCCAGTTCCTTTACAAAATGGTGTGCAACATCACTTATTGACCATAGTTGTTAACCCTGCGCCGCAGAGCCTCTCCAAGGCTAAAAGATGGCGCTGCAGCGCCACCTCTGGTTCCAAGGCAGGCAAGTGAAGGAATTTACCTAGCTAAAGCAGAAAACTTATATATATATATATATATATATTGAGCAGACTCCTTTGAGGGTACACGAAACACTGATAATCTCTCTCTCTCTCTCTCTCTCTCTTTTAGTTAGAGGTTTCTCCATTTTCTAGTAGATAATTATTGTACATATAACTAGGAAATAGATTAGGGCTTTGATTTGGGATTCTTTGTAGCTCAAGAGCATTATAGCAACACGGAATGAAAAGCACGAATCGAAGGGAGTTCTTGGAGATTGAAGAAGTATTGACAAGTTTATTCTGTAGTATTTCCTTTGAGATTGTATTATATAAATGTTGTTTATATTGCTACTTATGTTTAGTTTAAGAGCTATGAACTAATTATTGGCTCTAAGGTTATAATGGAACCCTTTCTTAATTTAAATTGAATATCTTATTTCTTTGGTTGGCACCATATAGATTGGATCAATATATTTATGCTTAATAATTCTTGATAAGGAATTAGTGATGATTTTGGTATTCTATAAGAAATTGGAAAGTGGATTGTAGATTTATACTTTGATAAATTGGCATGTGATTATGATTTGTCTACTTGAATCGACTACATAATTTGTATATAGGATAGGAATATACATGTGCACCATGTGCGACCTAATTGAGAGCCTATGCTTTAATTCCTTGTTATGGTTAATTCGCATAGGAATGTGTAGGATTGTTACCTAACTTGGATGTTCTTTTCTATTCTATTCCCTATCGGATGGATCTAGAAAGGATAGGTTTATACATACCTCAGAAGAGGTATATGAACACTTGTGTGTTCTCAGTCGACTGTTCGTCGTGACCACTAAGATCAAAGAGAGAAAGTTAGGAAGTTTGATGAAATATAGCACACCATGTGTTTGACAAAATGTGACGCCCCAAAATTCGGGTTTCCTAACCTCGAGTTTGGTGCTCACGATCCATTATACATATCACATCTAACTACCCATTCAATTATGAATTTCATCATTCATTACGTTACCTTAATAAAAACATACATTAAAACATAACTATATCATCATTATCTCAAGTCAACTAACCTCAACATTTCATGTCTATTAATACAAAAGACTTAAACAAAATTATAATATAATAATCATTGAACAACTTGATACTACTCGGACGCCTTCGCTTTGCCTTTGTCCTTATTAGAACCTTCTGCTACCTCGACTTTAGCTAAAATATTTGATTTAAGCAAGGGTGAGCAACTAGTTTACTCAGCAAGTTAAAGTGTATAATAAAAGATATGGAAGAATTTAACTTTCTATAATTTCAATGATATTCGAACGATTTTGAAATAGTTGAATGATAACTCATTTTCAATAACAATGATTTTCTTAAGTTTCATACTGAATATCATTCCAAGGATGAAAGAGTAAAATTATATCGAAGGTTCAATAATATTCAAGTAATTAAGAAGAATTATCAATACTACAACAATATTCAACAAAGTGGGACATTCCAAAATTTCATGCTGAGTGATCACAAATGGATTATGAACTACTCGACGAATTATTAGTAATTAAAGTAGAATTACCTCAAGAATATAAGTTATTTATAAAAATTAATTATACTCTTCTACAAGTATATGAAGTGATCAGCTCCATTGTACCTTATATTATGTAAAATACTCAACATAGCGCGTAGGGGTCGTTTTATGACAATAAAGTTCCCCCTTTTATAAGGGTTGTTCTTCTCAGTCTTACATCATGAGTCAGTACCACAACAATATTATTTGGATTGCTTTCAAAGAAATACTATGATTTCAACATATAATATCAATATTGATCTAGCCAAAATCACTGGCATAGATCTTCCAACAATAAATCAGTTTATAATAAATAGAACGTTTCATGCTTTAACAAATATTAGTCTAGCTAAAACAAATAACTGAGACGTGGCTCGTAAATAGTTCCAATAATAGAACAAGAATCAATTGCACTATGTGCGAATAACAATAATCATTATTGATGTGAATAACTATAAATAATTATTCACTAATCATGCTTTGAAATTTATAACTCAACTTGAGTTAGGAAACTTCCAATAAATGCGAATATTCAATAACAATCTTAGATGTGGAATAATCAATAATAATTATACACTAACATAGATGTGGAACTTGCATACTAATAACAACTTGCACAATATGCAAATATCAATAAATATCATAGATGTGGAATAATCAACAATAATTATCTACTAACATGCTTGAAAAATAATAACTCGAGTTTGAGTTAGGAAACTTGCCTATTTGACGAGCTACGGCTAACTAGCTTTTAATTAAAACTCTTTGAATGACCTAGCATTGACAATGTTGGTCTACTAGTTAGACTGCATATAATCGTATGTCTATGCGCTTACTTATGTTATTATCTAGCAAATAAGTCAATCACAATGTACACATAGTATAATGTATTATCATTAATCCTGTAGTGATAATTAATAAATCTTAGATTAATAATTTAATAAATTTATAAGGTTTTTCTCAAGTAATAAGCAGTTATTAGATCCTTAAACAATTTATTATAATTATTTAATTAATGAGTTATTTAAATTATCTTCATTTATTAACTCTATCTTCATTTAATTACCATTTAATATTAGTTAAATAGTAATTAATTAATTACCTTTAGTTATTATTATTTAATAAATAATAGCTAATTACATCTACTTATTATTTAATGTTAAATAAACAATGAATAATTACATTATTAACATCGTTTGTCTTTAATTATTATTTAATATTAATTAAGTAATAATTAATTAATCATTTATTCTTGAATAATAAAAAATTGATTTATTTTCTTCACTAGTCTTTAATTATTCATTACTATTAATAAATGAACAATTAATTAACATTGTCCTTATTTAGTATTAATTATTTATCGTTAAACAATAAATAATTAATTCATTTCATAAGTCTTTAATTATTCTTTATTAATCTAAGGATAATTAATTGTCATTTGTTCTTATTAATATTATTTAATTATTTATTTATCCTTGAATAATAAATAATTAATTCACTTCATAAGTCTTTAATTATTCTTTCTCATTAATTTAAGAATAATTAATTATCATTTGTTCTTATTTATTATTTAATATTAGCTAAATAATAAATAATTATTTTATAAATTTTATGTCAATCTAAGTAAGTAATTACATTATTACATAATCTTACTTAAGCATTCTTTAATCATTATTTAATATTAATCAATGGTTTAACTCTATTTATTATTTAATCTTAATTAAATAATCAATAGTTATTTTATTAATGCTATCTCTACTTAATTATCACACAATACCACTTATATAATAATTAAATAGTTAATTACATTCAAATTACATGTAATTAGTTTAATAATCAATTAATGGCATTAAAAATTAAAAATTAGTAAGGTTTAAATGAGTTTAAACCACTAATTACTTAATAATTACATAAATGTCCCAAAAAATTGTGCATTAAATATCTGAATATTCTTCAAAATTTTAGAAAAATTTGGGTCCAAGAACCGTCGCCGGAACCGGCCGGAACAGTGCCGAACCGGTCGACGGAAAATTTGTGTCGGTTCGGTAATGGATGAACCGGCAGTAGGTTTTCTAAATTTTTGATTTTTTTTTTCAGATTTGGGGTTCTTCACTAAAACTTGAATAAATTGAAATCTACAACTCTAATTTTAGTCCAATTGGACTCGTTGGATTCGTATCTTCCCAAAAAACAATTTTCATTCATCAAACATCAAATTTGAATCTGTCTTGGTCCCAAAATTTAGCCCTGAAGTGACTGTTCTTGCACATGATTTCATAGTTGGAGTGTTTTGGTAATAAATCCATATCTTACTCATTTTTTAACATTTTTACATGCTTCCAAAGAGGTTTTGCTCTTAACTCATAGTTCTAGCATACCAAGAAACAAAATCACAAAACCAATTTGTAGATTTCAAAATGAAAAGCATAGATCACCCTTTTTAAATAATTTTTTCCTAAAAACTTCTTTAGTTTCCTTTTCCCCAAGTTAAACATATTATACACAAGATTTATCATTCACATAAGACTCTAGACTTTTAGAATTTGCACTTCCATGAATCTCTCACAAGATCACATAGAACATACAAAACATAAAATCAGGGTTTGATTTTTCTTACCTTGTCTTGTGGGATGTCATCCTTTTCTTTTCAAAGTAAGTTAGGAACTTGGGATGCATGAACAACTTCCTCCTCTTCTTCCCCAAATATTCGAACCTCTCTCTCTCTCTTTCTCTCTTGGTATTTTGCTAGTTTGGGAGAAATGGAAGAACAAGAATAGTAGGAGAATGAAATGAAGAATGAAGATGAAATGTTGGTGAAATGAAATGTGATACTAATATCTCCCATATTCTTTTTGTCCTTGGATAAAAGGCTTAGCCTTATCTCTTCCTAATCATGCCTAATCATGTCATTAAAGAGGCTAATTAGATTTTCCACCAATGAGAGCATGACACACTTGTCCTTGTGCGTAAGAACTTCTATTTAAGGAACTCAATTAGCTTAATCTTTTTGCCTTAAAAGGCCTAACATGGGCGGTCCCCCATGCCCATTATCAACTCCATTTTTATTTTATTTTAATGCACAAATTTGATTAATCAAAAGTCTAAAATATCCTTAATCAAGTGGGCTAGGTATGGCTTGCACTTTATTTCTTTTGGGCTTCTCCTTTAATTGTTTTGGGCTATGTAATAGACATAGTTTAACAATTTTAATATATATTACCCTAATTATTTATTTAGTGTTTCCATTTCCAATCTTATGGAATTTAATTACTTACACATATCTCCTTAATCAATAACCTAATTAGGTTTGCTTTAATTAGGTTTAAAATTATTAATCACTTAAAATAGACAAAATTAATCTATTATGTTAGTATAACTTTTAAATACTAACATTTCCTCAATACCATAACCCTTAGGTTATTTAATTACCTTACCTAATATATAATTAGATTATGTGGCTTTCCTTTTTAATGCAATCTATAAACATACATATCCTTAACTATAGTATATATATTTGTTTAGCCATACTCATTTCCACACAGTTCTCACATATTTATTCACTATATAATAGTCATACTAATTAATCATTTAAAGATTATAAATATTTCTATTTAACATTCAAGGCTAACACTCAAGCCATGTTAATGTTTCAACGTAATTTATCTTACTCTTCCTTAATCAACTTGATTAAGTATTGATCTTAGTTAATTTGAAATAACTAAATTAACAATCTTGTTTAATTTATATCTCATAACACATATTCACTTATAAACTAAAAAAAAGTATTATTCGTAAAAATTTAAATATATAATCATATAAAGTTCTTGGTCCTTACATTTCCCCCTCCGTATAAGGATTCCGTCCCCGGAATCACCATTACCTTACATTCAAATTTTGTCTATCATTAGACCTTTATTTATAAATCCAAATTTATTATCCTAATATAGGTATTACTTTGTTTCTTCTTACATTTACTCCTTCCATCTTATTCAGGACAGAAAATTCTCTACTAAACTCTAGTCTCATTTGACTTGGCATAGCCCATAATTACATGTTATATTTAGGTTACAACATCTTACTCATAATAATATTCCTTTAATTTATTAAGCAACATGTGTTTTCTCTTATTCTACTTTGGAACCTCAAAGGGTTACCATAGACCACTCAATATACGTATTTTCTTTTAATAATTTATTAAGTTGTATCATCAATTCCTTTAGTTTTATTTACGCGATATTTGTTAGAGTTTATGCCCTAGAGGCCAATTATTTGATATAATTACTTAACATTTTGATATTATATTTGATTCAATAAATGAATTATTTTATTATGATTTTATTTACTGCGTTATATAAATGTTAGCATAATAAAAGTCCTTAGAATAATGATACAAATTATATAGCTTCAAGTATGTGACTTGAAAATGAGATTTTATAATTACAATTAGTATCACTGCTCTTAAATGTCCCTAGTCAAGTATCATTGTTAATGGGACAACAATGATACATTGAGACTAGTATGTGGATTGACTGATGACCAAATCTCATTGGTCATAAGTATATGAGATATTGAGTCAATGTGTAGGTACATGTTAGAGAACGATGTACTGGACAGACCCACCATGATAATTCTACGTGGAGCATTATACAAAGTGTCATTAGCTATTCTCATCGTGACAATGATGTAATGATCCTTCGTGTAAGATCCCGAATTTGACGAAATAAAAGTATTCAATTTTTTGATAATTGTTATTCTATTTAGTAAATGGTTAAATTGATAAAAGGATAAAGTTAATGGCGATATGTGAAATTTTTTCAAAGTAAGCAAGTTGTCATAAAATAATCAGAGATAAAAGTACAGTAATGCACATGGTTGCATAGTAGCACACAGTATTGATTATTGATTCTTACGTGAGAAGTCACTCAGCTATACTCAATTATTACTACAGTAATTGCTGCATAATATCTCTCATATTATTGATTCAATTATTGTCACAGTATCATCTACATAATATTTTATATTATTAAATCAATAATTGAGACGACAATGCTATTCATATTATTATTTGTAATATTGACGATGTCTAGAAAGTTCTGTCGAGAAAAGGGGCGTGGTCACCTAATTACGCGTCAATAGGGAGAAATTCTTATCGAAAAGCCCCCTCTTTCCTGAGAATAATCTGGTTGTTAAATATTGTGAGTTATAAGATTAATGATGAATAATTGTTAATAGATTAAAAATGTGTTGATTAAAGATAAATAATTTGTGGTAAATATTTATTCAATTGTTGATATAAATAGAGGGGTTTGTTATGAGGTGTTTGTTATAAGTTTGGCTTATTATTCCATGAGGAGATGCGCTAATTTTTCAGACCGTTGGTTGAAGTTATAATAATAAATCAATATGGATCGTTGGTTGAAGATATAATAGTAAATCAATATGGACCGCTGGTGGAAAGTTATAATAGTAAATCAATATGGATCGTTGGTTTAAAGTTTTAATAGTAAATCAATATGGACTGTTGCTTTAAGTTTTAATAGTAGATCAATATGGATCGTTCGTTTAAAAGTAAATTAATCTGGGCCGTTCATGAATTAGTTACTATTCAATCCTTTTTCCTAAAATAGAAGCTCATTCTTTCATTATTTCTTACGAATTTACTGAAACTATAGAGAGAGAAACTATAGAGAGAAAGAAGAGGAGTATTTTGTTACTACCCTACTTCAGTATTCAATCTTCTACTAAGGTAAGGGGTGCTATTTATTTCATATTCGTTTACGATATTATATTTCGTATTCATAAGGAATATTATCTTCGTTCAATACTCGTAAGGGGTATTATTTCTTTTGTATTCATGAAGAGGGTTATTTTCTTTTAATACTCGTAAGGGTTGTTATTTCATTCTTTATTATTCTGTTGGAATAACCTGTCTACGCGGACTACCACATACATGGTGAAATCTTTTGTTATTCCATTCTTTATTATTCTGTGAGAATAACCTGTCTATGTGGACTACCGCATGCATGGTGAAATTCTTTCGTTATTCTATTTTTTATTATTCTGTGGAAATAACCTGTCTACGCAGACTACCGCATGTATGGTGAATGACCCTTCGTATTAATTTTTATTAATTTGCGGGAGTAACCTGTCTACGCGGATTATCGCCTGCATGGTGCCCTTCGTATTCATTTTTTATTAAATTGTGGAAATGATCTGTCTACTTGGATTACTGCATGGCGGGTGAAAATCCATTTACAGTTTCGTATATTCTTTTGTACTCGTCATGGAATATCGTTTTCTTTTGTATTTTCCTTTTATGAGTACTATTCACGGGTTACTATTCATGGGTTACTATTCACATATACGGTACTATTTATGTATACAGAGTTACTATTCACGAGTTACTATTTATGGAGTACTATTCACGACAAAATTAATTTTTTTTTCTGACCAAATTATCGTTGATTTATGAATCTTACTCTTGAAATTAAATCCATATTTTGACTATATTATTTTTGTTATCATATATAACATTTTTATAACCCTGGTGTTGAAATTTTTCTTTCACTTGAGTTTATGATGGGTAGATTATTGGTATGATCGTGACTATGAGTTCTCTTTGGCCAGTAGTGCAAAGATGAATTGTTGACTGGTATGATCGTGACCATTGAATTTATAATTGAATATCTTTAGCTTAAGTGCAAAGGTGAATTGATCAACATGGTTATAATTATTGTTTATATAAATTCTAAAATGATTATATATTTCGTTGAGATATGAATATCTTTGGTCTGTAGTGCAAAGATGACCTGTTGTTGAATATCTTTGGCCTGTAGCGCAAAGATGAATTGTTGATGAATATCTTTGGCCTGTAGTGCAAAGATAAATTGTATGATGAACTGTGATTTGGCCATGATCGTAGTAAAACAAAAATTATCTTCGTCCTGGGTGCGAAGAGGAATTTAAAATTACAATTATGATTATGAGTTATTCATATGATTGTGGACAGGAATTGTTGATTGATGTTACAGGGATAAAACATTGTTGGTGGACTTTTAACATGGAGAAGATAATTGACTTTATGGTCAATTTGACTCTTCTAATGGATTGCTCGTTCTGCTGCCACTATGGTTGAAAAGTTTTATCATCTATCATATGTTCTAAATCTCTGATTTATTACTGATGAAGGCTATTGATAATTTAATTATCTTTAGTCGTGATATTTTTACTGAGATAGTTGTGCTCACCTTTTTGCTTCACAATTCCTTTAAGGTAATAAGTGTTAGCTGGGTCGAGCGAGGGTAACAGGGGAATAGAACGGTGGTCGATAGTTGTTGAGGTTTCCCTAAAACAGTATGGAAATAATTTTATTAAGAATTTTAGATAAGTGTGTTATATTTTTATACGTCATTTAACCGTTGATTTTGGTGAACCAAATAAGGTGAGGTGAACCCAACTTTGGAAGGGTGTTTTGCCACTATCATACAAGATATCTAATGACCTACGACTTCGTGTTATTATAAGATTGGGTTGTGCACATCCACTTGCTGATTATATCTATGAGCACTACCTATATAATCTCGGAGTTTGGTTGAAATATAATTCTCAATTGAAGACAATGGAGATAATTATATGTCAAGAGAAGACTCACCACTGAAAAGAACATGAAAGTAATCTTCTCGTTTTTCTTTGTGGTCTATTGGGTCAACCAAGGATAATTCTCGAGTCATATGATATCTATCATAACTTAGATGCATGGCCTCCCATGTAAGAAGGTTTCCATGAGCATTTTCTAAAGATTTTAACTTCTAAAACAGTTATTGACTGTACTTTTATGTAAAGTACCATTGTAAGGTGTCGTGGTCAAGGCACCATGAGAGTTACATATATTTGTATTAAAACTCACAGCTTATGTGTTGTCGTACTCTGCACGACAGTTCAACAGTTGTTTAAAAGAAGTTTGTATTTGATTTCTGTAGTGTGATATCTGGCGACTCAGAATGGGTCGTGTGGACCTATTTTGGGGGCTTCACAAATGGTATCAGAGCTTAGGGATATGGTCGCTGGCGGAGATATGAGTCTAAAACTAGGAGGGGAGAGACGGGTAATATACTTCACTAGTGTGTGTCCTACCTAAGCTTAATTTTTTTACTTAAGTTGACAAACTAGGGTATGTCAATTAACCTTTATTTTGAAGATGTATTCTAGAATGATATCTGAAATACATGAGATGAGCAATGGAAAAATTATGATATAGAGGAAATAATCGGGAAGGTACAATCTGAAAAGAAAGCAAGATATTCTCATCTCTTCGAACTATCAGGTACGTAAATTTTGAGGGTGAAATTTCATAAGTAGGGGAGATTGTAAGACCCCGAATTTTACGAAATGACAATATTCAATTTTTTTATAATTGTTATTCTATTTAGTAAATGGTTAAATTGATAAAAGCTTAAAGTTAAGGGTGATATGTAAATTTTTTTCAAAGTAAGCAAGTTGTCATAAAATAATCGATGATAAAAGTACAGTAATACGCGTGGTTGCATAGTAGCACACGGTATTGATTATTGATTCTTATGTGAGAAGTCACTCAGTTATACTCAATTATTGCTACAGTAATTGCTGCATAATATCTCTCATATTATTGATTCAATTATTGTCACAGTATCATCTGCATAATATTTTATATTATTAAATCAATAATTGAGACGACAATTCTAACGCCTCCAAAAAAGGTCCATTCCACCCAACCCATTCTGAGTTGCCAAATACATGGTACAAAAAATAACTATAACTTTATTATTAAAATTATCGTGCAAAATACGACAACACATATACTGTGAGTTTAAATACAAATATTGTCATCTAGATAGTATTCAAACTCAAATGGAGTCCTCATTACAATTATTGATACAATATCTTACAAAATAATGAGGACTACTAAAACAAATATCTTGAACCATCATTCCATACCCCGACTAGTTCCCGCTATATTATCGCATCCTAAGAAGAAAAGTGGAACAAAAAGGAAAAGGGTGAGCTCAACTAGCCCAATAAAGAATATTATGACTAAGATAACGTAGAACAAATTATCATTAGTCCTCAATAGGGAAAAATCTGATAGAATACAATAAACATCAAGTTTTAGATCAACAATTGCAGCGGAAACAACAATTCATTGGAAGAGTTAAGTAGAGAATGAAATCTACTATCATCTATGAATTTAAAAGTCCATCATCAATATTTTTATCCTTGTAACATCAATCATCAAATATTCATCTTTTCACTACGGGCCAAAGATATTCATTTATATCACCAGTTGGTATGTTCATCTCAACACCTATTCATCATTGCACTACGGGCCAAAGATATTAATCAGGTAATCATTCATCTTTGCACTACAGGCCAAAGATATTCATCAAATATCACCATCAAAGATTGAGGATGATAAAAAAAATTTCAAGAAAATGAATCTAGAGAGATAAAAAGATAAAGATTAGAGATTCGTACTTCGGGTTATCTAAGTTCAAAAATACTCCATAATAATCAATTATGGAGCAGAATTCAAAAATGAAGGTCAAAACATAAATCCAATCAAATATAGGAACCATAACAGACAATCTTGGACAAAGAAAAGAAAATTTAATTTTTCTGTGAATAGTGCCGTATTCGTGAATAGTGCCGTATACGTGAATAGTAACCCCGACACAAAAAGGTAGAAATTCTACAAGAAAAATTATCATACTTCGTGAATAGTAACTCATAAATAGTAACTCATGAATAGTAACCTCGATATGAAAATATAAAAATTTCATAATAAAATTTATACTAATATTTCGGTATAATGATATTGAAAGAAATAATATCATTTAGGAAAAAAATAACATCCCTTACCTCAAAAGAACAATACTTCTGACTGGAATATCGGATATAATACTGAAGAAAACTTGCACCATATAGCAACACTCAAGATATCTTGTGAGATCCCGAATTTTATGAAATAAAAATATTCAATTTTTCTATTTTGGTGAATGGTTAAATTGATAAAAGGTTAAAGTTAAGGGTGATATGCGAAAATTTTCGAAGTAGACAAGTTGTCATAAAATACCCAGTTACTATTCACTCGGGTATTTGGGACACTTTTTGTGTCGGAGTACTATTCACACGTTACTATTCATGAGTTACTGTTCACGAGTTACTATTCATGAGTAATTCACATAATACTATTCACCCGAACAAAATATATTTTTTTCGATCCAAATTATTTTTGGGTACAATATTATTCCATGAAGACATGTACTAATTTTTCAGACCGTTGGTTGAAATTATAACAGAAAAGCTTTTTATATAAAACAGAATACTTTTATAAAGTTATTCTATAAATATAATATATTATATTCTATTATGCATAGTATTTTGTATAGTAAAATCTTTTTATATAAAACATAATACTTTTATAAAGTTATTCTATAAATAGAATATATTATATTCTATTGTGCATAGTATTTTGCATAGTAAAATCTTTTTATATAAAACATAATACTTTATTAAAGTTATTCTATAAATAGAATATATTATATTTTATTATGCATAGTATTTGCATAGTGCATGCATAGTGTTTGCATAGTAAAAATCTTTTTATAGAAAATAGAATATATTTTATTTTATTTAAAAGATTTTGCTTTAAATATGGACCATCTGATTAAAGTAAATCAATCTGGATCGTTCATGGGTTGGTTACTATTCATTCTATTCTTCCATAAATAGAAGCTCATTATTTCATTATTTCTTACGAATTCACTGAAACTCTAGAGAGAGAAACTATAGAGAGAAAGAGAAAAATATTCTGCTACTTCACTACTCCGATATCAAGTTTCTTTTACGGTAAGGGATATTATTTATTGTACTCGTAAAGGGTATTCTTTCTTTCTTATTCATGAAGAGAACCTCTGTTATTCCATTCTTTATTATTTTATTGGAATAACATGTATGCGCGGTTTACCCTATACTTGGTGGAATGACATGTATATGCGGTTTACCCAATACTTGGTAATCTCCTTCTATTATTCCATTCTTTATTATTATGTTGGAATAACCTGTTTATGCGAAGTACCGCATACTTGGTGAAATTCTTTTATTATTCTGTTCTTTATTATTCTGTCAGAATATCCTGTCGGTGTGAAATTCACCTGACCTGGTTCCATTATTTATTATTCCGTATTTAATATTCTGTCGGAATATCCTGTCGGTGTGAATTTCACCTGACCTGGTTCCATTATTTATTATTCTGTTGGAATAACCTCTATACGCGGATTACCGTATACCTGGTGAAGTCTGTTGTTATTCCATTCTTTATTATTCTGTTGGAATAACCTCTATATGTGGATTACCGTATACCTGGTGAAGTCTGTTGTTATTCCATTCTTTAATATTCTGTTGGAATAACCTGTATACGCGGATTACCGTATACCTGGTGAAGTCTGTTGTTATTCCATTATTTATTATTTCATTCTTTACTATTCTATCAGAATATCCTGTCTGTGCGTTTTACGCCGGACCTGGTTCTATTATTTATTATTCTGCATTTATTATTCTGTTAGAATAACCTGTCTGTGCGGATTACGCACGCATGGTGAAATTCTTCAGTTATTCCATTCTTTATTATTATGTTGGAATAACCTGTCTATTCGAAGTACTGCATACATGGTGAAATTCTTTTATTATTCCATTCTTTATTATTATGTTGGAATAACCTGTCTATGCGAAGTACTGTATACATGGTGAAATTCTTTTATTATTTCATTCTTTATTATTATGTTGGAATAACCTGTCTATGCGAAGTACTGCATACATGGTGAAATTCTTTTATTATTCCATTCTTTATTATACTATTGGTTATTGGTTTTACAGTTGTATGTCTTTGGCATGTAATGCAAAGATGATATGTTGTTGAATATCTTTGGCCTGTAGTGCAAAGATGATCTGTTGTTTGATAGCTTTGACCCGTAGTGCGAAGATGAACAGGTGTATGACATGATCATGACCACTAGTGATACTAACGAATATCCTTGGCCGTAGTGCATGGATAATTCAATGATGTGATTAGCAGGATCATGACCATTAGTTAACAGTTGAAAGTCTTTAGCCGTAGTGCACTGACAGACAATTGATTGGTATGATCATGACCATTGGTTTTATAGTTGAATATCTTTGGCCCGTAGTGCAAAGATAGACAACTGATTGGTATGATCATTGTTATTACATTTGAATATCTTCAGCCTTTGGGGTAAGGATATTGAGTAAACATTCTATTAATCCTTTGTGGCAAGGAGAAACTGTTGATTTACATGATTATAAATATGAATTGTGAACTGAATTAAAATCTTTAGTGGTTCAGGTGAAGATAGGTGATGAAAGTTCTCTTTGTCTTAGGTACAACGAAGAATTGTTGATGAGTATTACAGGAATGAAATATTAACGATGGACTTTTAATTTGGAGGAGAAAGTAGACATTATGTTCTACTTGACTCTTCTAATGGATTGTTGATTCCGCTGCAATTATGGTTGAAAAGTTTTATTATCTACCATATGTTCTAAATCTCTGATTTATTATTGACAAAAGCTATTGATAATTTAATTATCTTTAATTATGATATTCTTTACTAGGCTAGTTGTGCTCACCCTTTTGCTTCAAAATTCCTTTCAGGTAATAAGAGTGTATCTGGGTCGAGCGGGGATAACAGGGAAATAGTTTGATGGTCCGAGACTGTCGAAGTTTCTCAATACATTATAAAATGGCATGACTTGCAACATATAATTGTATTGAGGACCTAAGATGTGTGTGTCGTATTTTATACGTCACTTAATAATTGATTTTGGCGAACAACAATAGGGTGATGAGAACCCGACTTTGAAAGCGTCAAAAGTACACCTCATTAGAATAAACAAGATGGTAATCTTCTTTGGGGTCTTGAAATATTTGCTGCTGTATTTTATATGGCATTGTAATAATTTGAGTTTGGATACGGTCTACGAGACAATATTGTATTAAAACTCACAGTTAACTGTTGTCGTACTCTACACGACAGTTCAACAGTTGTATAAATGAAGTTTGTATTTAATTTTTATAGTGTGATATACGGCGACTCAGAATGGGTCGGGTATACCTATTTTGTGGGCGTCACATATCTAAATACTCACAAAAATACACTCTATAATATAGAGAGAGAAAATTTCATTTTCTAGTGTGATTTTCAATTCTAACCTAAGTACCCTATTTATAGGAAAATGCTTAGAACACCAAAGTAGAAAATTTAATAAAATAATAATATTTATTAAAAAATTTCCTACGCCCACCTTGAAAATCTGAATTCAGCATTTACAACATCAACTGGGGTCCACCAAAATGAAAAACATGTTTTAAACATTTTTTGTAACAAAATCAATTCAAACCCAATATTCTGGAACTTCAATAATTCATAATAAATAGCCCTTTTATCAGAAAAATTTGAATCTTATGTCCATTTCATAGGAAATTCAATTCTCTACAACTTTGTAGCTTTAAGTTTTTCCAAATTCCAAACAGAAATTGACCGAAATCCACATACGGTCGATTTTGCAGGCTAAATCAAATTTCAGTAAAAAATGGGATCCACCAACATGTTTAACATGTGTTTTGCATTTATTATAACAAAAATACTAAAATAAATATTTTTCTCATCATATATATCAATAATTAATTATTTACAAATAATATTACAGAATCACAATAATGACAACCAGGTCGTTCTCAGGAAAGAGGGGGCCTTCCGGTAAAGATTTCTCCTTACTGGCGCGCAATTAAATAATCTCTCCTAGATAGAACTTCCTTAGACATTGTCAATAATGCTATATAATAATATTATTCAAATAATATAAATTATTGATCTGATAATTTGAAATACTGTGCAATGACAATTATTGAATCATTAATATAAAATATCAACGCAACAATTATTGAATCAATAAAATAAAATATTAAACAGTAATTACTGTAACAATTATTGAGTAGTGACTTCTTAAGTAAGAATCAATAATTGGTGCAATACAGTGTTCTACTGTGCAACACCGCGTATTACTGTATTTTAACCACCGGGTATTCCAACATTGTTAACTGTAACAATTACGCCGTTATTTTTAGAAAACTCATTCTTGTCGTTTTCTTTATCCGATAATTTTTCTGCTATGGGGCCTATAAATGGTTGCGCCGTCGTACGAATATTCTGTTGGTCGAAAAACCGATTACTAAACACGCGCAAGTATACGCGGTCTAACAAGTAATATAGTGATAAGGAGTGTGTCGTACCCACGAGGAACTATGACTAATATTTACCAAATACCGACTATGTATCGCTAAAGTCATATTCGAACAACAATCAATGGAAGTGTGATTTATCTAGTTAACTAATTAACAAAGCAAGAAAATGGATAACAAAAGGTAATCTAAGGAATTACAAGCTAAGGTCACAACTTCACCCCACACAGGCATTCTGTCGAACACCTGGCGTGCTATGTTTCGTCAAACTAGCTATCCTTCTCTCTTTGGTCTTAATAGTCACGACAATTTGTCGACCGAGAACACACAGGTGCTTATACACCTCTGTCGAGGTATGCATAAACATACACTCTCCAGATCCACCCAAAAGGGAATAGAACAGAAAAGAATGTCCAAGCTAGATGCAATCCTACATATGTCTATGCGAATTAATCATAACAAGAAATTAAGCACAAGTTCTCAATAAGGTCGCACGTGGCGTACAGAGATATGTCTATTCTACGCACAACTTATGCAGTCGAGACCCACAATCACATGCTAATATATTTAGGTGTAAATCTACAATCCTTCTGCCGATATCATGTAGATTACCAAAATCATCACTAATGTCTTAGCGAGAATCATAAAGCAAAAATATATTAAACCAAATCATATGGTGCTAACCAAAGAGATAAGACAGTCAATTTAAATAACAAATAGTTCCATTATAACCTTAGAGCAAATATTCAGTTCATGATAATTCAACCAAATACAAGTAGCAGTAAAGATAACATTTATAGATTACAAAATAAGAGAAAATAAATGGATAAGAGAAAACTCTGTCAAAGCCCTTCCATCTCCACACATTCTGCTCAAATCAAGCTTTCCAATCCGTGTCGGTCACTGCTCGTGTGCTCCAAAGAAATAACAGACTTCTCCCTAATCTACCTAATCTATATTTACTGAGATAATCTAAGAGAAAGAAATTACAGAAGAAAATTATAAGCTAAGCTATTCTATACTAATGTCTCATATGATACATGATATCTCCTTCCCCAAATGCAGAAGCTTTACTGTGTTATATACGCCTCCCTTCTTTTGCTAGGTCAAAATCGCTTGGTCTTTGCATTGGCACCGGAGGTCGCGCTATGGCGCGACCATTAAACTTAAGGGTGGCGCTGCGGCGCCACGTATGCAAGAAGGAACCGGAGCTCGCATTGCAGCGCGAGTTCATATAGGGTCATTGGCACTGCAGCGCCAGGGTGACGTCAGGCTGGACCAGGAGGTGGCGCTGCGGCGCGGCCAATAGGCTTGGCATTGGCGCCGCGCCGCGAGTGTGAGAAATATGGCCATTTTTCCCCTGATTGCTATAAAACACCAGTAAGGCCCTGCAATACGTCGATTAAGCACAATAACACAATAATCATATAAACACATATAACATCTATGAGAACAGGCAACTATTGAAGTCATAAAATATCCGATTCGCTGGTATAAATCCCACTCATCAAATACCCCCAAACATAAGTTTTTGCTTATCCTCGAGTAAACTAACTAATACAACACTAATAATAAAACACACGCGAAAGAAAAAATAAAATAGTAAAGTAGTAACATGGCTTCAAATCTTGATCATAGCTACTCCCAGAGAATTGGGCAAACACATATATGAATAAGAGTTCATTCAATGTCGAGCATAAGACTGTATTCGATCCATTCTATGTGTGTGTGTGAAGACCAACCATCCTAACTAATAATGGCTCAAATAAGCTCGCACAGTCGATTGTTAATCCTAATATGCATACTCCGCAACTTAAACATTCAACAAGCATTAAGAATAAGACGCAAATGCAGGAAAAGATCAAAAGACTCTAGCATGACAACAGTAAAATCTGACTCGGACAGTCCTTAATTACCTTAGGCTATTCAGAACTACCCATAAATGAGCTTTTGATCAGTGACTCCCAAGCCATATGACTTTAGGGTACTAGGTGTAGAAGACCCCTATGAATCTAATAACTCGAGCTGTAAAGGCCACGTAATCAACATAAGCCAACTGAGACTTTACAATAAAAACGAAGATTATTTAGCAAGTGCATTTTATGCTCCATCTCGATATCGGTCCTGCATTTATGGGCGATTGTGTTTTACGCTCCATCTCGACCCACCGCAAAACTTTCGATATAAACTCTTCTTTTCTATTTTTATTCTCATTTCATTCATTTTTTTTATTTTTTATTTTATATATGTCAACATGCCAGAAATTAAGATCCAAAACTGTATAAAAGTCTAAGTCTTTTATTACCTTACAAAAATAAAAGTTTATAAGAGTGAACAAATTTTCAAAGCAATACACGCGAACTAAATTTGAAAAATAACTAGTTAAACACAGTTGGTCGATACGTGCTAAGAAGGACGGATCAATAACAGTCTAAACTTATCGATTGAACAACTCCTAGCAATCAATATAGGGTAATGATAAATATAACACCCTTACTAAATAGCAGCTCAAAATAGGGTAAAAAGGCCATTCATATGCCACACACATCTAATCTGTAAAAGCCCCAAAAAGATGGCTATAAACCACAATCATGCTGATAATAATCAAAGCATTAAAAATAAAAACCAAAAATAGTTCAAGGCATAATAATAAAATTTCAACAAAAACCAGCAGTTCAAAACGACTGTACCATAATCCTGATAATAAAAACATAATAATGTACTAAAGTATGCAACCTAGTCATGGCAGTACGAAAATAAAACATGTAATAGCTAAAAACACCCCCAAACTTGAGGTGAGCAATGCTCTCATTGTTAAGCATAAATCAATCGTATACAAGAGGGCTTCACTGAAGTGGACTCACTCAGCAGCGGTCTCGTCCTCCTCAGCCTCGACGGGCGGTGATGGGGGAGGGTAGGGTGGGAAAACTGGCAGCTTTGGAAACTGGTATGGCGTGAACTCAGCGTTCTCACCACAATAGTCAGTGTAAATGTTCTGTATGGTGTTCACCAGCTCAGCCTAGTACTGCAATGCTATCTCCTGCCTCTGAGCCACTGCTGCTATGTGCCTCCGCTACCTCTGCGCCTCGGCGTCCTATTTCTGATGCAGTAGGGTGAGGGATGCCATGATGTCCATCAGTAGACCCTTTGCAGCTGGCCCTACATCTTGCGACTGAGAGGACTCTGGTTCTGCTGTAGGAGGTGGTGCTGTAGGTGGCCCGTAACCTTCACCTCTAATATGCGACTCAGCCCCATCCCACACAGTGAAGTGCAAGATGGTCAAGTGGTCAATAACTGTCATGGGTGGAGAGGCTATCTCTTCTGGCCCCTACTGAATGCCTACTTGCGTGCACAGCCGGGTGATCAATGATGGATGAGGGAGTCCTGCTGCGATGTTGCTTTTTACTGCCTTCACAATGGAGTCGTGAATAAGCACTCCAATATCCACATTAAGACCCGTGACAATGGCGAATAGCAGAATCGCCCTATCCTTCGTCACGTAGCTCAGATGCCGGGTCTTTGCATATATGAAGCTAAACCACGCCTTCCCGTAGCGACTAAGTACGGAAGCCGAGAAACTGGTCTTTTCCCCCGTGTAATCATTTTTCTTCCACGCAGTCCCGGGCTTGGAAAGCAGCCTAATGATATCCTCAAGATTATAGTTGTGGAGCCCCAGCTCTAGATAGTCCCTGCCCTGATAATTGTGTGTCACAAACATTTCATTGATGGCTTGGCTCCCAAAATCCATTAACTTCCCCTGAACTTGGACAACAGTAGGACCATCGGGGTTGGTGTTGGCATAAAACTCCCGAACCACTGGTACTATGGCCGACGCAGGCGGTTTTGTGAAGTTGATCCAATGACGTTCTTGTATCATGGTGGTTAGCTCACCATCCTTCTTGTCGAGCCTCAACCCCCGCTCAGGAATCAGATTTCACGCGTTGAATAAACTTTTGTACCTTTTCCAGGCCACCTCATTAATAAACTTCGTGGTGTCCCAAGCCATTGGTGGTGGTACAGCGGACGAAGTGTAACAACCCGATATTTTCTACATAAATAAATAAGAAATTTTGCGTATAAATTTTTTTTTATATTAAGGATGAGGATTTGTACAAGATAATGTGTATATGTATTTATGTGATAAATAAAAATATATTTATTGCATAAATATTTGCAAGTAAATTTATTTTAGAATTATTGATTATTAAAAAGTATATTCTGATAATAATTAAATTATGGTAGAAATGCTTTTACTAATTATTTTTCATGAAAATATAATCATATATTATTTAAATAATATATGAAGTAATTTTTAGAATAATTATAATAATTATTTTATTATATGAGTTTAGTACAAGTTATTAAGTGAATTATTTTACCTTAATTATTAAGGTTAAATATGAAGAATAAATCAGTTATGGAATCCAAACCCTAATTTTGGATTATTGTCAAGGTATGAAAATAATAATATAATATTAATTATATATATTTTGATTTTTCAGTGCTATGAATATGTAATGTATTTCCGTACTGTTGATGGTTGGTCAATTATGGTATATTTATCAAACCCTAGCATTAATTGATTTAACCCAATTTATCAATTTAAATGGAAAATTTAAGATTATTTAATATCTTTGTTATATGATATGTGTTATGTGTTACTTCGTGTTATGCTAATTAGGAAACCCTAATTATAAATTTAAAACCCTAATTATATGAATTTCTATTAAACCCTAATCCGGAAACCTAGACCGGAGGTTTGATCTGTCAAGAATTGTGTTACAGTGATTAATGTCAGGTATAATAGGTTTTATATCGCTAATTTAAATAAACCTAATTAGTGATTTAAGACCATAATGATTAAAACCCTAAATTTAAAATCGAAACCTTAATCGCGAAATTAAAACTCTAACCGATATTTCTTGGAACCCTAATTGCTAATTTTAAACACTAATTGTTTAAATAGCAAAGTTAATTATGTTATAATACCTTAATGTTTCTGTATAATAAAATTATTAATTTAATCTAATTAATAATTTTAATTTTTCAAAATTTGGAAACTAAATTTAGTTTATAATTTTACAAACCCTAGTTGCTAAATAATATTTTTGCTTTTTGCTAAACATTAGGGTTAAACCCTAAGGGTCAAACCCTAAGGGTTTGTCAAGTTTCATTTTTGGCCTTTAAATTGAATTATTAAATGTCTTTTATGCCCTTTTTAATTCTTTAAGAAGCTTGCTTGTAAATCTAGATAAATTTTGAGTGGTTTACCAAACCAACAACTCCCTTGACCTTCAAATGACAGCAAATCATCTCTAGGTCAGCCCATACATATATCTAATTGTATATATATATGGATTGGAGAGAGAAATTGCATTTTGTTCACTTAATTTGTGCAAAAACCTTACTCAACTCTCTCAAGCACCACACCTCAGAAATTATCTAGCATTATAGTCCCATTATCAAGCCCCGCTAACACCATAACCAAATCAGCAACACAAAATCAAAAAATTGTTCAACAAAGGTATAAACCCTAACCATAATTTTTTTCCAATGATCTATTGTTAGATCTTGTAATTTGTTGTTAAAAGATGTTGTTTATAGTCTAATTTAATGATCTGGGTTGGTATATTACAAGTCCATAACATCTAAATGCTCAAATCAATGATTTTCAAATTTCTGGAAAAATTTCATGTTATGGTCTGACAACGAATGTCAAACCTTGTAGATCCATTTCTGTAATTGGGTTTTGTGTTTTAAAGGTTGATACTTGTAGTATGTTATGTTGTCTGTAATCTGGAACTGATAGATAGCTCAAATCATGCTCAGAATGAAAGTTATGGGCGGTCAAACCTCGTTGACCGACCATGACTTTCAAAATCTGGAAAAAACCCAGAACGGCCCAGAAGCCTCTGACAGGTTCTTTTGCGGGCTTAGATCTAACTGCTTGATGATGTTATGTGTTTGTTTTTGTAACCAAATTATAGACTGATATTAGTACTTTAATATTATGCCTTAAAATCTCCTAAACAACAAGTAATCTGACTATAGTGGCCGGTCAAAGTAGGACAAATGGCCATGACTGCATTTTCTGGGAAAAACCCATAAATTTTTGAACAATTTTTCTAACAAGGTTTGACCGGCTTGTACCTGCTTAATTTGTTGTTATTTTGTTGATGTTATGATATATATATGTACATTGGTATGTTGTCTACACATTACAACTTGTAGTTCACAAAATCATCAACACGATTGATAATTATAATAGCTTAAAAGTGACTGCTCGAACTGTTCTTCATTTCTGTAAATGAAGAACAGCTCTGACAGCAACTTTGGTTGCTTAGATCTAGCTTGTGTTAGGTTGTCTGATTGTGTTGTTTGTTAGAACCTGTAGTCTTGCACTTTGTCTACAAGATCTAGCTTTTGTAATTTCCACAAAACACACTACACAAAGATTTAAAGTTGGTCAAACTAGTCCACTCGGTAACTGGGTATGAAGGTTCTGGGCAGCTCAAGAACACCTATAGCGACAGTTTCGTCGCTATAGGGCCCTTTAGCGACAGTTTTTGCGAAAATTAATTATTTTTATTTAATAATTAGTATTAATTAGTTTTTAATTCTAAAAAATACAAAATAAATTATTAAAAATTATTTTAAAGTCCGAAAATTATATTTTAATTATTTTAAATATATTTCATAAATATTTAATATTTTTGGAATATTAAAAGTATTTAATTTATTTAATTATAATATTAAATAAGTAATTCAAAAATGATTTAAATACATGAAAAATAATTATAAATTATATTATGACATATGAAAATATTTTAAGTTATTTTTAATGACTTTTAATATTTTGTGATAATTTTCATTAATAAATTAATATTAATGATAATTAAGTTGTTTAATAAATGAATTAAATAAATAATTTAAAAATAATTTTGTTATTTTAAATAATAATAAGATATGTAAGAATATTTTAAGTTATAAAATATAACTTTTAATATTTAAAGGTAAAATTCATTAATTAATTATTATTAATGATATTAAAGATATTTAATATTTACATTAAATAAATTAGTTTAAAAATGATTTTAATATTTTAAAAATTATTTTAAATGAAGATAAAATGTTTAAAGATATTTTAAGTTATAACATATAACTTTTAATATTTAAAGGATAATTTCATTAATAATTTGATATTAATGATATTAATTTAACCCTAATGATATTAAATTTATTTAATAATTATACTAAATAAATAGTTTAAAAATAGTTTTATTAATTTAAAAATTATTTAAATAGGGATATAAATGAATTAAAAATATTCTAGGTTATAATTAATAACTTTTAATATTTAGATAAATAGTTCATTAATAATTTAATATTAATGATAATTATTTTATAATGATTTTTAAATATTTTACAAATTATTTAAGGGTAATATAAATATTTTACAAATAGTTTAAGTTATTATTAATGATTTTAATATTTTGGCAATGGTTTCATTAATAGCTTAATATTAGTTAAATATTAATGATAATAGAATTGTTTATTATTAAATCATTTAATAATGATTCTGATATTTCAAAATTATGATAAATGGTAATAATTATTTAAAAATTATTATAAGGCCATGAACAATAGTGCGACGGGTGTTTAAGTTATCCAAATGAATATTGAACTACTGTATAGAGTTTTAGACTCGATATTTACCCGATAAAGCTGTCGGTAGACTGACATGTTTCAGAAATTGATCTGGACTTAGATAGGATGACTGGATAACTGCTTATTTGTGATTCAATGGTGTTAAAGTTATGTGACAATGTGATTAGGAATGTGCTGACTGCAATAAGCAGTATTATATGATATGATATGTTATTCTAATCAGACCAATGATCTATTTAATGATAGGGATTGATAGAAAAGATAAATCTAAGTTGTGTAAGCAGCTGACAAGGCAAGTATCTAACCCTTTGCATTTACTTTATGCAATGGACATGTGTAAGATAATATCTGAATTGTTCATATCAATTGTTCAAATATTTCAACCTTTGTATATACTTATACAATGATTCTGTATAAGTAAGCTATTAAGCAATAATTGTTGTACAATTTCCTTTATCCTGTTAATATTGATCAAGTTATTTATTCTGTTCGTTAATTTTTATAACATGGTTATACAAGTGTCTCCACTTGGATAATCATTATATTTTATCACATGTTGATACATACTTATAGTTGCCTAGTATGTATACGTTGAAATAAAAGTCGTCTAAGCTATTTGATCCAGCTAGACATAAAATTTAAAGTTGTTGTTGAACAAGATAAAACTTATCCAACCGAATTATTTTGGTATGGATTCAAGACTGTCATGAACATCCCAATCATGGGAAATTTTTATGCGCTAAGGCGGACAAAGGATGAACGATAATATCGTTCTAGCAATGTAGTATTGATCAATACAGGGCATAACGGGCTGATCACCCCCGTGCCCGTAAGTTATGACAGTTTACAGATGAATTTCTGTTTAACCCTTTCGAAAATAGAAAATAATGTTCATAGTCTGTTAATTGATCCTCATTTATAGTCAATACGTAGTTTCTAAAAATTTGAAATAAAAATGATATGTTGTTATTTATTGGTTCAGCTTACTTCACAACTGTTGCTTCGTTGTAGAAGTATCCTTCCAAGAAAACATTTAATTCATTCAGTTAACTATTATTGTTGCTATTACTTGTTGGGCACTCAAATGCTCATCCTTGCTTTAATTTAAATGTTTTCAGCTAAGGGTGAGCAACCCGAAGGATCTGCCAAGAATAAAGGGAAAGAAAAAATTGCTGAATGACTGTTTATGCTATCTTTTGTAATAATCAAACTTTATTAGGATGTGGATGATAAATATTATTATTATCATGTAATGAATGTTGAAGGTTTCGTACTTGGGATTTGGGAAACTCTGATAATATGTAAATTAAATTTGATAAATCTATATTATTGTTATTATTATTAGTATTATTCCGCTCATAGAAATGGTATCGTGAAGCACCGAGTCCGGGTTTCAAGTATCCGAATTTGGGGGCGTCACACGAAGACCCTCTAACACTGAGTCACTGCCTCTTTGGTGCCATATCGGAAATTGAAGCAATTGGTATGAATACTGGCAGAGAACCCAATTCAAACTTTCCCAAACCTTAGGCTCGACTATTCCCAACAAAACCAATGCCAAACAACCCAATTCAGTTAAATTTTTGATTCAGACAATTTCTCAAACACCTTGCGGGCGTTCTTAAGAACCAACTTGGACAGCCTTTGTTTGTGAATTGCTCTATCCAGATTTTCGTCAGTAGAAATCACCCCAAATGCAAAGCGAGAAATGCACAAAAGATCCACACAATTTAATCCTCAATTTGTTTATGAAAATCAAAGATTTACCTTGAATTGAAAAACCTAGTTTTGAGAAGTGTGTGTGGCTCGCACACTGACAGGCAATTTATGCTCTCTTGGATTGTTGAAGGATTCTGAATTATTGGAAACTCTCTGGATTGTGCTTTGTAGAAGGTGGGGGGATGTCTGTGGAGAAAAGTGATGGTAAGTTACTAGTGTTGCCGAGAGATGTCGAGAGAAAAGTGGAGGTGTGCCCTATCTGTTGGCTAAAAACTTCTCTTAAACACCGAAAACTCGCTGCCGGCGCCACGGCGCGGCCTTCCCTTAGTTGATTGGCACTGCGGCGTGAGTTAGCAGAAGGTGAGGCTCGCTTTCGGCGCTGCAACTCGACATACTCTTTGTTGCTTGGCACTGCGGTGCGAAGGAGAGAGGTTGGGCATTTAACACTGGCGCTGCAGCGTGAATATTGGCGCTGTGGTGCGAAGCCGGCGCTGCGACGCAGATTACAATACATTGGTTGGCGCTGCGGCGTGAATGCCATTTTCTACAAATTTTCTCTGTTATCTGCACATGCTAAGACCAGTATAACAGAAAACACTACGAAGCAAATATGCATTATTACAAATAATATAATAACTAACTACAGAGTAAACTAGATATAGGTAAAGGACAACAGATAAAATTTATTTCGAGATGGGGGTGCCTCCCCACCAAGCGCTTGCTTTAAAGTCATCGGCTTGACTATATCGACGCCGTTCAATCCAGCTCATAAGCGAAAATGACCTTCTCATGTCGCCTATTCGTCAGTTCCTTTGGATTTTTGGCCGACATTGATGATGGATCATCCTCGCTTTCCTCACCCATCCAGTCATCCATCAGCACAAAGAATCTTTCGCCACTGGAATTATCCACTAATTCGCCTATTTCATTAAATTGGAAGCGTTCTTTGTGCTCTGTTGGGCCCTCTAGGATTTCCACAGTCGTGTGCGTGGTTTCTAACGGTTGATCACTCTTGACAGTATCCCCACTGTAGATCCTCTCCTCTTCTAGTTCAACCTCCGCCGGTTGGTCAGTGTGCACATTGACATTACCCTCAACACTTTGGTGAGACTCAATGCCTTTTCCTCGTGTATCCACCGTGCACTGCTCTACTTCTTCATCGTCGAGATTAATTATGATCGGTAGATGGCATTGCGGTGGATTTGTGATGGCATTGATGATTAGCCCTAATTGACTTTCGAGGCTTTGCACTGCGGCTTCTTGGCTTGCCATCCGAACCTCATTTGTCTCAATAAAGTTAGTGAGAAGCTCTTCAAGCCTGCGTTCTTCCTCATGTGTTGAGTACTCTGAAAATCTGTCATTGAGTCGAGAAATCAATTCATATTGCGACGGAGATTGATAGTCAAATAGAGAGGCATGATTAGGATCATGATAATGCTCTTGATTGTAGTCCCATGAGCTTGGATAACCCTAACAGTTTGGATGGTAGGGAATCGATTCAAAGTCAGCTTAATCCTGACAGTAGGCATTCTGAGTGAATTGACACTCAAGATTGTCAGAAGATCTCAAGGCATTAGAAATTTGAAGTTGCAATTTCTCAAGTCCTTCTTCCGAGCTTGGTTGTGTAGTCCCCTCATAAGGCCATTGATAACATTAATCGTCCATAATCTGTAAACTTAAAAACAAAAAGAAAGGAAGATCAAACAAATTAAAGATATATATATATATATATATATACATATATATATATATATATATATATATATATATATATATATATATATATATATACACACACACACACACACACACAAGTTCAAAGTAAGACGAAATTGATTTAAATCAATATTGGACAAAATTAGAATAATAGATCGGCAACGGCGCCAAAAACTTGTTGGTCAGAAAATCGATCACTAAACACGCGCAAGTATACACGGTCTAACAAGTAATACAGTGATAAGGAGTGTGTCGTACCCACGAGGAACTATGACTAATATTTACCAAATACCAACTATGTATCGCTAAAGTCTTATTCGAACAACAATCAATGGAAGTGTGATTAATCTAGTTAACTAAATAACAAAGCAAGAAAATGGATAACGAAAGGTAATCTAAGGAATTACAAGCTAAGGTCACAACTTTACCCCACACAGGCATTCTGTCGAACACCTGGCATGCTATGTTTCATCAAACTAGCTATCCTTCTCTCTTTGGTCTTAATAGTCACGACAATTTATCGATCGAGAACACACATGTGCTTATGCACCTCTGTCGAGGTATGCATAAACATATCCTCTCTAGATCCACCCAAAAGGGAATAGAACAGAAAAGAACGTCCAAGCTAGATGCAATCCTACATATGTCTATGCGAATTAATCATAACAAGGAATTAAGCACAAGTTCTTAATAAGGTCGCACGTGGCGCACAGAGATATGTCTATTCTACGCACAACTTATGTAGTCGAGACCCACAATCACATGCTAATATATTTAGGTGTAAATCTACAATCCTTCTACCGATATCATGTAGATTACCAAAATTATCACTAATATCTTAGCGAGAATCATAAAGCACAAATATATTAAACCAAATCATATGGTGCCAACCAAAGAGATAAGACAGTCAATTTAAATAACAAAGGGTTCCATTATAACCTTAGAGCAAATATTCAGTTCATGATTATTCAACCAAATACAATTAGCAGTAAAGACAACATTTATAGATTACAAAATAAGAGAAAACAAATGGATAAGAGGAAACTCTGTCAAAGCCCTTCCATCTCCACGCATTCTGCTCAAATCAAGCTTTCCAATCCGTGTCGCTCACTGCTCGTGTTCTCCAAAGACATAACAAACTTCTCCCTAATCTACCTAATCTATATTTATAGAGATAATCTAAGAGAAAGAAATTACAAAAGAAAATTCTAAGCTAAGCTATTCTATACTAAGGTCTCATATGATACAGGTTATCTCCTTCCCCTAATGCAGAAGCTTTACTGTGTTATATACGCCTCCCTTCTTTTGGTAGGTTAAAATCGCTAGGTCTTTGCCTGGGCACCGGAGGTCGCGCTGCGGCGCGACCATTAGACTTAAGGGTGGCACTGCGACGCCACGTGTGCAAGAAGGAACTGGAGCTCGCGCTGCAACGCGAGTTCATATAGGGTCATTGACGCTGCGACGCCATGGTGACGTCAGGCTAGACTAGGAGGTGGCGCTGCAGCGTGGCCAATAGGCTTGGCATTGGCGTCGCGGCGCGAGTGTGAGAAATATGGCTATTTTGCCCTTGATTGCTAAAAAACACCAGTAAGGCCATGCAATACGTCGATTAAGCACAATAACATAATAATCATATAAAAACATATAACATCTAAGAAAACAGGCAACTATTTAAGTAATAAAATATCCGATTCACGGGTATAAATCTCGCTCATCATATTCCCCGACACCAAGAATATTCTACGACTAAACGAATATTTCCCGACAACAATGAATATTTTATAACCACTTGCTTAAGAATATTCCACGACCAAACGAATATTCCCCGACAAAAATGAATATTTTATAACCACTTGTTTATTTTGCAAAATTTGCACATTTCACCCATAACCAAAACATTATATCAAATTAACATCTTATTATTCAAAATAATAATTAGAGGAAATTTGATTTTATTTATAAAAAGTTGGGGTCTTACAACCTCCCCACCTTATGAAATTTCGTCCTCGAAATTGACGTATGTACCTGGTGTTTCAAAAAGGTGAGGGTACCTCACTTTCATTTCCAACTCCAACTCCCAGGTCATTTCCTCAATAGCACGGTTCCTCCACAAAATCTTGACTTGTGGTATAACATTTATGCGTAGGACATGCTCCTTCCTTTCCAAGATTTTGACAGGTACCTCCTCATACGTTAAATCTTCGGCTATCTAGTCTGGTTCTAACTCAATAATGTGGTTCGGGTCTTTCACATATTTATGTAGCGTGGATATGCAAAAAACGTTATAAACATGAGACATACTTGGCGGTCAAGAGAGTCCATAGGCCACATTTCCTACTCGATCGAGAATTTCAAATGGACCAACAAATCGAAAGTTGAGATTTCTTCTCTTCATCGACTCTTACTTCTAGAATAACGCCTTCTTGCACCTTCTTCTTTATATTCATTAACACTGGTGTGTAGCTTGAGCGATTTTAACTTTATCGATTAAAGTTGATTCTACTCGTATATCATCACGTGGGTCCCTAGAGTCTTTAACTCTATCTCTATCATTTATAAGTCATACAAAATGGGTCTTTGTGTTTGATAATATCACACTCATACCCGTATACGATCTTCTACTCAATGTGTGACGCCCCCAAAACAGGTATACATCACCTATCTTGAGTCACCAAATACATGGTACAAAATACAAATAAAAACTTAATTATACAACTGTCGTGTAAAATATGACAAAACATATGCTATGAGTTTTAGTACAAATATTATCATCTAGACAATATCCACACTCAATGGAGTCCTCATTACATTTATTATCACACTATTTAACAGAATAGTGAGGACTACTAATGCTATCATCTGGGCCGTCACTCCGTTCCCCGACTAGTCCCGGCTACGTTCTCATTTCCTGAAGAGAACAATGAATGAAAGGGTGAGCTCAACTAGCACAGTAAGAAATATTATGACTAAGATAATGCAGAATAAATTATCATTAGCCTTCAACAATGTTAAACTGATAGAATATAATAGACAACAAGTTTAACTGCAGCGGAACAAGCAATCCATTAGAAGAGTGAAGTAGAGCATAAAATCTACTATCTTCTATGATTTAAAAAGTTTTTCATCAACTTTATCGCTGAGACTCAGCTTAATAAATAAAATCGAATCCTCCCTGCATCACGGCCAAGGATATTCATGTAATCATCAATGGTCATGATTATACCGAATAATCCCTGGTCATAATCATACCAACAACTATACATCAATGAACTACAGACCAATAAGGACTTTTACCACAACATTCGTCACATTACGGTCATGATTATACCAAATAATTCCTGGTTATAATCATATCAAGTCCATCTATGCACGTAAGCTAAAGATGACTTTTATCACAATATAAGCATTAGGATGATGACAATTCAATAAAACAAGTTCAAGATAAATTTTAAAGATTTATAATTTTAATTTATTCAGAAATTAATAACGTCTAAATTGTCAACATGATACTACTTTGTGGAGTAAAATTCAAGAATGCTCAGAAGAATATTTCCATGAAAAGATACTGGATGAAACGCAAATATCCAGGATATTCTACTAATTTCATGGAGTATAGAAGCCAAAACTTTAACCAACCGTGTATAATAGAATATATGAAACTGTAAATAGATTTTTGCCCGCCATGCGGTAATCCACGTAGACAGGTCATTTCCACAATTTAATGAGAAATGAATACGAAGGATCATTCACAATGTATGCGATAATCCACATAGACAGGTTATTCCACCATAATAATAAATAATGGAATAACAGAAGAATTCACCAGGTATGCGATAGACCGCACAGACAAGTTATTCCAACAGAATAATAAAGAATGGAACCAGGTCACGCGTAATCCGCACAGACAGGATATTCCAACAGGATAATAAAGAAGGGAACCAGGTCATGCGTAATTCGCACAGACAGGATATTCCAACTGAATAATAAAGAACGGAATAACAACAGAATTCACCAGGCATGCGATAGACCGTACAGACAGGTTATTCCAACAGAATAATAAAAAATTGAATAACAGAAGAATTTCACCATGTATGCGGTACTTCGCATAAACAGGTTATTCCAACAGATTAATAAAGAATGGAATAACAACCCTTATAAGTATTGAAAGAAAATAACTCTCTTCATGAATACGAAAAAAATAATACCCCTTGCCTTAGAAAAACTGGATACTGAAATGGTGAGGTAGCAGACTTCTCTTCTTCTTTCTCTCTATAATAATTGCTCTATAGCTTTTGTGAATTGGTGAGAAATGAAGGAAGAATGAGCTTCTATTTATAGAAAAATATAGTTTTGATAATTGTACGTTTTGGGGCTCGAAATATTACAGTATAATACCTTCCTCTTTTTCTTCATTTTTAATTTAGTCATGTAAGTATTATCAAACTTGCACCACTTCCCCTAATAGTAAATAATATGAATTAATAGTAAATCATGTGAATCAATAGTTTTAGACATGTGAAAATACGAATTACAGTATAGTACCTCCATCTATACCTCCATTTTTAACTTAGTCATGCAAATATTATCAATCTTGCACCACCACCCATAATACTACAAGAATGTGAATCAATAGTACACACATGTGAACAAATAGTTATAATCATGTGAATTAATAGCAATTAATTGCTCATTTATCCGATTAATTACCTGATTGGTCAGTATAACTTTCAGACAACAATTAATATCGAAATAAATGTCGATTTCCACTAACACTAATAATTTTCATACAATGGAACTATCAATTTCATCTTTAATCAACACGAACTTATTCATCATTAATATCATAACTCACAATATTTAACAACCAGATCATTCCCAGGAAAGAGGAGGCTTTTCGATAAGGATTTCTCCTTATTGGCGCGCAATTAGGTGACCAAACCTCTCCTTAACAGAACTTTCTAGACATTGTCAATATTATAAATAATAATATGAATAACTTTGTCGTCACAATTATTGATTTAATAATATAAAATATTATGCAGATGATACTATGATAATAATTGAATCAATAATATGAGAGATATGATGCATCAATTACTGTAGCAATAATTGAGTATAACTAAGTGACTTCTCACGTAAATATCAATAATCAATACCGTGTGCTACTATGAAACTACGCGTATTACTGTACTTTTACTACCGAGTAGTTCAATAGTTTTAACGGTAACACTTTCGTTGTTATTTTTATAAAAAGATAATTCTGTCATTTTTTAACTAAAACAATACTTCTGGTGTGGGGTCCACCAATGATTGTGCCGTCGTACGAATATTCCCTGTTAAAATGAATATTCCATGACCAATCGATTATTATATAACCACTTACTTACTTTGAAAAATTTGTAAATATTACCCACAACTATAACATTATATCAAATCCACACCATAATATTCAAAAATATATTTTGAGAAAATTATTCTTTATTCATAAAAGTTGGGGTCTTACAACATCCCCTTCTTACGAAATTTCGTCCTTAAAATTAGGGTACGTACCTGGTATATCGAAGAGGTGAGGATATCTTAACTTCATCTCAGATTCTAACTCTCAGGTCATTTCTTCCATATCGTGGTTTTTCCATAAAACTTTAACTTGAGGTATAGCCTTGGAGCATAGAATATGGTCCTTTTTATACAACATTTTAATAGGTAACTCGTCATATGTTAAATCTTCCTCTATCTCGTCTAGTTCTAATTCAATAATGTGGTTCGGGTCTTTCACATATTTACATAACATAGATATGTGAAAAATGTTATGAACACGAGACATACTTAGTGGTAAAGCGAGTCTATAGGCCAGAGTTCCTACTCGATCGAGGATTAAAAATGGGCCAATGAATCGAGGATTGAGATTTCCTCTCTTTCCAAATCTCATAAATCCTTTCTATGGAGCAACACGTAACAACACATGATCTCTAATATTGAATTTCATGTCCTTTCGATGAAGATCAACATAACTCCTTTGTCGATCTTGTGAGGTTTTTATACGTTGTCGGATCGTTTGAATCTTTTCCGTAGCCATACGTGCCAACTCCGGACCCAACAATGTTGCTTCACCCACCTTATCCCAGCGTACTGGAGAACGACATTTTCTTCCATACAACACCTCAAATGGAGTCATGCCAATACTTGCTTGATAACTATTGTTGTATGAAAACTTCACAAATGGGAAGAACTTGCCCCAACTTCCCTTAAAGTCAAGGACACAGAGTCTTAATAAATCTTCAAGAGTTTGAATTGTTCTTTTCGACTGCCCGTCCGTTTGAGGATGATATGCCCAACTAAATCGTAAATCTGTGCCCATAGCTTTTTGCAAACTAACCCAAAATATTGAAGTGAATCTTGGGTCCCAATCAGAAACTATGGATGCTGGCATACCATGTAATCTTACAATCTCATTTATGTACATACGAGCAAGACGTTCAAGTGTATAAGTTTCTCGTATCAGTAAGAAATGAGCAGACTTGGTCAATCTATCAACAATGACCCAAATTGCATCTATGCCTTAAGAAACCTTGGGAAGACCAGTAACAAAATCCATGGTAATGTGCAACCACTTCCATTCTAGAATTTCAAGTGGTTGCAATGGACCTTTTGGCACTTGATGCTCCGCCTTGACTCGTTGACAAGCTAGACACCATGAGATAAACCCCGCTATCTCTCTCTTTATATTGCTCCACCATAATTTATGTCGAAGATTATGATACATTTTGGTACTCCCATGATGGATTGTAAACGGTGTGTTGTGCACCTCCATCATGATTTTATACTTCAAGTCAAAATCGTTAAGAACACAAAGTCTAGAGTTGACTCGAAGTATTCCTTCCTCTTCGATTCTTGCTTCTGAAATAGTTCCTTCTTGCACTTTCTTCCTCATACGCATCAGCTCCAGGTCTGTAGCTTGAGCGGCTTTAACTTTATCGATTAAAGTCGGTTCTACTTGTATATTTGCCATCATCACATAGGTCCCTGGAGTCTTTAACTCTATCTCCATCCTCTGTAAGTCATAAAAAATGGGCATTTGTGTTGATAATATCGTACTCGTACCCGCATATGATCACCTACTCAATGCGTCAACTACTACGTTCGCTTTTCCAGAATGGTATTGAATGGTTTGATCATAATCTTTCAACAGCTCAAGCCATCGTCGTTGCCGCATGTTGAGTTCCTTTTGAGTGAAGAAATATTTGAGACTTTTATGATCCGTATAGATCTCCACCTTCTCTCCATATAGGTAATGCCTCTAAATCTTAAGCGCAAAAACGACTGCTGCCAACTCTAGATCATGAGTAGGATAATTCCTCTCATATTCTTTGAGTTGTCGTGAGGCATAGGCTATGACTTTCCCATGTTGCATGAGAACACAACCTAACCCTTTGCCTGAAGCATCACTGTAGATGATAAATCCCTCCGAGCCAGATGGTATTGTCAGAACATGTGCTGAAATGAGTCTTCTCTTGAGATCATGAAAACTCTTCTCACATTCCTCGCTCCAACCGAACTTTGTATCTTTTCGAGTCAGCTGGGTTAATGGATTAGCGATTCGAGAAAATCCTTCCATGAATCTCCGATAATAACCAGCTAAACCGAGAAAGCTACGTACTTTGGTCACTGACTTTGGTTGCTCCCAGCTTTGAATTGCTTTAATCTTCGCTGGGTCAACAGATATTCCATGATTTGATATCACGTGCCCAAGGAATGCAACTTCCTCAAGCCAGAACTCATATTTCTTTAACTTGGCATAAAGCTTGTTTTCACGAAGCTTTTGAAGTATCAACCTCAAGTGTTGCTCATGGTCTTCACGGCTTTTAGAGTATATGAGGATGTCATCAATAAAGACGACCACAAAGTGATCCAAATATTCCTTAAATACTCGGTTCATCATGTCCATGAAGGCAGCAGGAGCATTAGTCAATCCTAAAGACATGACTACGAATTCATAATGCCTGTACCGAGTTCTGAAAGTAGTCTTTGGAATGTCATCAGTTTTAATCTTCAACTGATGATATCCGGAACGAAGATCAATCTTTGAAAAAAATTTGGCTCCTTGCAACTGGTCAAGTAGGTCATCAATGCGAGGCAACGAGTACCTATTTTTGATGGTGACATGATTCAACTCCCGATAATCAATACAAAGTCGCATACTTCCATCTTTTTTCTTCACGAATAGAACAGGAGCACCCCAAGGAGACGTACTAGAACGAATGAAACCGATGTCTAACAATTCCTATAGTTGGGTTTTTAACTCCTGAAGTTTAATAGGAGTCATTTGATATGGAGATTTGGAAATGGATTTTGTACCGGATTCATGGTCGATACAAAATTCAATTTTACGCTCTGGGGGTAGGCCAGGAAGTTCTTCAGAAAATACGTCAAGAAATTTATTAACAATAGAAATATAATTCAAATATGATGTATTTTTATTTAAATCCGTGACATGGCTAAGAAAGCTTGACATCCATTTTTTAATAAACGAATAGTTTTATGGCTTGATATGATAGTGATTGATTTTAGTGGTTTAGTTGCTTAAATTCGCATAATAGGTTGGTTAGGAATATGAAAGCTAACAACTTTACGAAAATAATCGATTTTAGCATGATGAGTAGTTAACCAATCAATCCATAAAATCACATCAAATGCAAGTATTTTCAAAGAAATAAGATCGACAGGTAACGTGCGGTTACCAATTTGAATCAAACAAGACTTATAAACAGTGAATGTAATGAAGGTTTCTCCCAACGGAGTTTCCACCGATAAGTCAAAGTCTAATTTCTCTGGAGTCAAATTTAAACGTTGAGCACAAGTAGGAGAAATAAAAGAATGGGTAAAACCAGTATCAAATAAAGTATAAACTTCGCTAGAGTTTATGATTAGCTTACCCGTGATCACCTCGTTCGGATTCCTCACTTTTTGGGAGGTTGCGATAAACGCTCTCCCTTGAACTACCGGTTTTGTCTTGTCTGGGACACCTTTTGATGCCTCCATCCCAGCTGGACTTCACTTTGGTGCTCGACAAAATCGGGCTAGGTGACCATCTTTTCCACAATTTTAACACGCTTTGGACTGCAACACGCAGTTTGGACTGATATGTCCCTCCCCTCCGCATTTGAAACATACGACCAGCGGTCGTTCTCCTTCCTTAACAACAGGTGCTGGTGCTGACGTCTTTCCATCATTGTTGAATCTCCTCTTCTTGAAATGTCCACTCTTATTGTCATGGCCATGATTACCACCGAAGTGATTACCATTTCTGGCATGTTGATTCCCTCCATGCATGTTGTCACCGTTTCGATGACTTCTACCACTAGTATTATCATTTTGCCTGCTGCTCTGTCTTGGTTGGGTTGACTCGTTATCGCGCTCCGATAACTGAGCCCTATTTACAACATCTGAATACAAACACAGTTTGTGAGAAATTAAGTATTGGCGTATCTCAGGTTTCAAACCTCTTAGAAACATCCGTGTCATTCTCTCCTCGTTATCAACTAAGTGGGATGCAAATCAAGATAACTTGGCAAACTTAGCTTCGTATTGCGCCACAGTCATATTGTTTTGCTCAAGCTTGATGAACTCTTCCTTCTCCATGTGACGAATACTTTCAGGAAAGTACTTGTCGTTGAACAGCTCTTGGAACTTCTCCCAAGACATCTTTAGTGCGGTAGGTTGAGTACGCTTCACAGATTCCCACCAGTAATCTGCCTCTGCTAGCAACATGAAGGTGGCAAAGGGAACCTTTTGCTCCTCGGAGCATCCCAAGACATCAAATATCTTGTTGATCTGCTTTATCCACGTCTCCGCCTTAAGTGGTTTGGCTCTCTAAAAAACTCCAGTGGTCCCAGCTCCTTGAACTGCTTAGCGGTGATCGTCCGAGAGACCGCACAGACATGTTATTCCAACAGAATAATAAAGAGTGGAACCAGGTTATGCGTAATCCGCACAGACATGATATTCCAACAGAATAATAAAGAAGGGAATCAGGTCATGCGTAATCCGCATAGACAGGATATTCCAACAGAATAATAAAGAACGAAATAACAGCAGAATTCACCAGGCATGCGATAGACCGCACAGACATGTTATTCCAACAGAATAATAAAAAATAAATTAACAGAAGAATTTCACCATGTATGCGGTACTTCGCATAGACAGATTATTTCAAAAGAATAATAAAGAATGGAATAACAACCCTTACGAGTATTGAAAGAAAATAACTCTCTTCATGAATACGAAAGAAATAATACCCCTTACCTTAGAAAAACTGGATACTGAAATGGTGAGGTAGGAGACTTCTCTTTTTCTTTCTCTCTATAATAATTGCTCTATAGCTTTTGTGAATTGGTGAGAAATGAAGGAAGAATGAGCTTCTATTTATAGAAAAATATAGTTTCGATAATTGTACGTTTTGGGGATCGAAATATTACAGTATAATACCTTCCTCTTTTTCTTCATTTTTCATTTAGTCATGTAAGTATTATCAAACTTGTACCACCTCCCCTAATAGTAAATAATGTGAATTAATAGTAAATCATGTGAATCAATAGTTCTAGACATGTGAAAATATGAATTACAATATAGTACCTCCATCTATACCTCCATTTTTAACTTAGTCATGCAAGTATTATCAATCTTGCACCACCACCCCTAATAGTACAAGAATGTGAATCAATAGTACACACATATTAATAAATAGTTATAATCATAGCAATTAATTGCTCATTTATCCGATTAATTACCCGATTGGTCAGTATAACTTCCAGACATCAATTAATATCGAAATAAATGTCAATTTTCACTAACACTAATAATCCCCATACAATAGAACTATCAATTTCATCTTTAATCAACACGAACTTATTCATCATTAATATCATAACTCACAATATTTAATAACCAGATCATTCATAGGAAAGAGGAGGCTTTCCGATAAAGATTTCTCCTTATTGGCGCGCTATTAGGTGACCAAATCTCTACTTGACAGAACTTTCTTGACATTGTCAATATTGTAAATAATAACATGAATACCTTTGTCGTCTCAATTATTGATTTAATAATATAAAATATTATGCAGATGATACTGTGACAATAATTGAATCAATAATATGAGAGATATGATGCAACAATTACTGTAGCAATAATTGAGTACAACTAAGTGACTTCTCACGTAAGCATCAATAATCAATATCGTGTGCTACTATGCAACCACGCGTATTACTATACTTTTACTATCGGGTAGTTCACCAGTTTTAACGATAACACTTTTGCTGTTATTTTTATAAAAAGATAATTCTGTCGTTTTCTGACTATGACAATACTTCCGTTGTGGGGGTCCACTAATGATTGTGCCGTCGTACAAATATTCCCTGTTAAAACGAATATTCCCCGACCAATCAAATATTATATAACCACTTGCTTACTTTGCAAAATTAGTAAATATTACCCACAACTATAACATTATATCAGATCCACACCATAATATTCAAAAATATATTTCGAGTAAATTATTCTTTATTCATAAAAGTTGGGGTCTTACACAATGCGTCAGCTATCACGCTCACTTTTCCAGGATGGTATTAGATGGTATGATCGAAATCTTTCAACAGCTCGAGCCAACGCCGTTACCGCATGTTGAGTTCTTGGAAGCTCTTCTCGCATTTCTCGCTCCATTTAAATTTTATATCTTTTTGAATTAGCTGAGTTAATAGAGTAGCAATTTGAGAAAATCCTTTCACGAATCTCCGATAATAACCAGCTAAGCCTAGAAAGCTACGTATTTTGATTACTGACTTAGGTTGCTCTCAACTGTGACTCATATCTCAATCTTGGATAGCACGTCACAATGACACCTATCAGTTTACCACCGTACGAATATGACATTCCCTACGGAGAGTCTGGCTTCGGTGCATTCCACAAAAGAAGTCACCAGAAAGAGGCTAGGCTACCAACTCCTGTAGTTGGGTTTTTAACTCCTGAAGTTCAATAGGAGCTATTCGATATGAGATTTTAGAAATGGGTTTTGTACCAGGTTCAAAGTCGATACAAAATTCAATATCACGCTCTGGGGGTAGGCCAGGAAGTTCTTCATGAAATACGTCAGGAAATTCACTAACAACAGAAATATCATTCAAATCTGACGTATTTTTGTTTAAATCCATGAAATGGGCTAAGAAAGCTTGACATCTATTTTTCAATAAACAAATGACTTTATGGCTTGATATAACAGTGATTTACTATAATGGTTTGGTTGCTTGAATTCGTACAACTGATTGGTTAGGAATATGAAAATTAACAACCTTACGAAAATAATCAATTTTAGCATAATGAGTGGTTAACCAATCAATCCCTAAAATCACATCAAATTCAAGTATTTTCAAAGAGATGAGATCAACAGGTTGGGTGAGGGTACCAATTTGAATTAAGCAAGATTTATAAACTGTAGATATAATGAAAGTTTCTCCTAACGGAGTTTTAACAGATAAGTCAAAGTCTAATTTTTTAGAAGTCAAGTTCAAACGTTGAGCACAAGTAGGAGAGATAAAAGAATGTGTAGAACCGGTATCTAATAAGTTATAGACTTCACAATAGTTTATGATTAACTAATCCGTGATAACTTCGTTCGGTTCCTCGTAACGAAAAACTCTCTCCCTTAAACTACCGACTTTGTTTTGTCCGTATCCGCCCTTGGTGTCACCATCCCAACTGGACTTGACTTCGCTACAGGACTATATCGAGCTATGTGACCGTCTTTTCTACAACTAAAATATACCTTGGAAGGTTGTGAACAGTTTGGACTTATGTGTCCCTCCTCTCCGCATCTGTAGCATCTAACAGGCGGTCGTTCTCCTCCCCTAGAGTTTGCTGCTGGTGCTGCTGCCAATGTCTTCCTCTCATCGTTAAATCTTCTCTTCTTGAAATTTCCAGTTGAATCATTTTTCCTATTATCTTTACCATGATTACCACCGAAGTGGCTACCATTTCTGGCATGATAATTTTCTCAACAATGGTTATCATTGTTCCGATGGTCGTTGCCACCGGTACGATTATTATCGTGTTGTTGGTCATTAACTTTTGGTTGAGCTGACTCATTATTGTGCTGTAATAACTGAGCCCTATTCACAATATCTGAATATAAATAAAGTTTGTGAGAAATGAGGTATTGACGTATTTCGGGTTTCAAACCTCGCAGAAACATTCGCGTCATACAGTCCTCGTTGTCTACCAAATGTGATGCAAACCGGGATAGCTCAGCAGACTTAGCTTCGTTGTATTGACCAAGAAATTTGGATCCTTTGTAAAATACATGAAAGAATTAAATAATGACTAAAATAATATTATTTGTTATTACTATGTGTTAATAAGATGTATGTCGTTCTATAACCTATAAACGTCGGAACATCGTAGTATTTTAACTACGTGAGTGAATTAAAGTGATTGAATATCCAAGATGAAAATAAAAGCTTTCTAAGAAAGTTTACGAAAAACACTATTCATCGTTTATCGCTTGGGAATTATTTTTGAACTTTCGAGAAATATGTAACGTTATAATATCGAGGCGTGATGGATAATGTAATAATAATTCAAGTATGGAAAACGCAATATTTTGCATGTCGACTTAATTTGAGAATGTTAAATATTAATTCTAATGGAATGAAATTGTGGATTATGTAGGAAGTAGAAATCCAATAATCATTAAGGGGCAATCCCAAGATGAAATAATATTTAAGCCCAAGGTGTATCAATGTTTAGCCCAAGTTGTATCAATGTTTAGCCCAAGTGTGGATTAATATGAAGCCCAAACCAAATTAAAAGATAAGCCCAAAGATAAATTGAACAAACTAAACCAAGCCCAAGTTATGATCCATTAGTTAATTAAGATCCATGGGGCAACCCATGGGTGAAGTGGAGACCAAGACCTTTGTGTGATGGGCAAGTATTAAGTGTGGTGGCCAAGTATTAGATGTAGGTAGCAAGAATACTTGGACATTAAGAAAGGAATAGTAAGGAGGTTAGTTAAGGAGGTGGGATGTTTTATTGACTATTATGCCCTAACATTGGAAGTCCTATAAATAGGAAGCTCATAAATTATTTGTGGGTTATTATTTTCATCCAACAAACTCTCCTTGCAAAGCAACTTATTTGTTAGAGAAGATAAGCACTTATAAGTCCAACCTTTCATTTTTAAATTTTCCAAATGAAGGAGGAGTTAGTCTTCAATGGTAATGATCTTATATCTTCCATCTCTATCATAGTAGGGTGATAAGAGAAGTGTAATCTAATGAACTTATATACTAAGAACATATGAGAAGTGGATAAGAAATGAACTGAAGCCAAATAAGTTATGAATAAGTAACTTGAACCTAAACAAGTCATAAGCTTATGAAGAACATTGATGAATTGTCATATGATTACTTTAGAAAGTTGGTATATAATGCAAGAATGTTGGATAAAGGACTTAATTCGTTAATAAGTCATAAGGAAATGAAAGTTTGTCATGAGGAACTAGTTAAGTTATGAACTCATAAGAAATAAGCCATAACCTAATTTGAATATAAGTTATTGTAATATATAGGTTGAGATGTTTAGATAATGAAATGAATCCAATTGGAATGTTGAATAAATCACTTGTAACGAAGGTTTCCGGAATTCACACGATTAGACGATAATCGTCGAATTCGTGAAATTCTCGGAATGGAAGTCGTATTTTGTATTTGAACTTAAAAATGTTAGTTTTCGATGGAGACAAGTCGTACTTGGCATTATAGAGTTGCGGACTCGAAAATGGCCGGATTCCGACTAAGAATGAAAAAGCGAGCACTAACGTTTATCGTTTTCGTTAAAAATAGACTAATAGGTGAATTTTTAGCAAACGAAGTCGAATAGATAAAATTCTTACATAAAAACGTAGAGTACGTGATTTGTGAACCGTAGGCTCTTAAACGAGCCAATTCAGACTTATAACGAAGAAGTTATGAGTCCGGGAATCTCACAAGTTGAAAAATATGTGAAAAGTATCTGTGGCACAGAGTCCACGCCGCGGCGTGACTCCAAGCCAAAAGTCCGGCGCCGCAGCGCCAAACTCGCCCTTAGTCCCTATTAGTTGGCGCCGCAGCGCGGCCTTCACAAAGAAGACTCGCGCCACAACGCCGAGTCCGATCTTCAAGCCCTAATGTATGACGCCGCAGCGCGGCATAGAGAGTAATAGTTGGCGCCGCAGCGCCAGCCTTAAAACCTAGATAATGAAGAAGGTTTACATGTTGAGCATGAATAGTAAATGATGAACACATAACTAAAGATCTTAATGTAACATTGTTAGGACATAATTAATCCTTAAGTATGGTCACTTAGAGTTAAGAGAAGTCAATTACATATGAAGGAAAGAACGACTTAATGAAAAGCCGGAACCAATAAATAACAAATATAATACGTAATTAGATTGAGAAGAAGGGTAATATTCCTTAGGAACCATGTATGTTATTCATGACCTAATGTGCCATGTGATGTTATCATCTACTGTAGAGACCTAAAAGACCTAAAGTGCACGTGTTATATCTGTAGCAGACACTAAAGGCAAGTACTCTAACCCTTGTTCTAGTTCGTTCTGGACGAGCTTTGTGATTCATGTATTCTTACGCATGAGTTAATGTCTGATGAAGTCAAAGCCAATTCTTTCGGCTAGACTTATGCTATGTTGGATTTCTTATAATCTATCAAGTATTGACAAGGATTTACCAAACTAATATTGTTGTGGTTTTCAAAAGGAGATTGAGTATGCTAAACTGTTTTGTCCTCAAACGACAGGCACATGTGGTTTCCACAACTTAAACGTATACACGTTTAATAAATGTAGTGTTGATTAACATAGAGTACTATAGGTTGATCACCTAGACGTGCTCGCAAGCTATGCCGGACTTGCGGACTTCGTGCCGGGATGTCCTTTTCAAAGTACTAATGAAATGCTCATGGTCTTGGACCGAAATTGATGTTTTACTTAATATTGTTATTGTAAAACGTTTTGAATGAAAAGAAGTGCTATTTTGAGTTATCGATAGTACTTCGTAACTATTATCCAGTTATCAAAGATATATGATTCCTATGTTTCAAGCATGCTAGTTTTATTAGACTTATTGTACTTGCTGAGCTAGTTAGGCTCACTCTTGCTTGAACCATATTAATGCAGCTAAGATCGAACGGATCGATGGATCCGGTAAGGATAAATGGAAGGCGAAGGCGAACCCGTAGATTACTTGTGTAATAGTATAGTTTTGTAAGGATAATATTTGATATTATGACAAGCATAAATGTAATGGTTGTAAAGAACCTGGGGAATGTAAATATTCTTTTTAATATATATAAGACATATTCGTTCTTTTGATGCATTTCAATTGAATGTTTGTGTGAACTGTAGCATCGTGTAGCACCATCTGTCGGGTTGTAAGATACCCGGATTTGGGGGCGTCACAGGTTGGTATCAGAGCCTTAGGTTATCAAACTTAAGGGGGAAATAAAACCCTAAGTCATAACCTTTGGAAAAGTCAAAGAAATTAAAGATGGAAATTAACCTTATAAAAATTCATTATATATGTTATGTGTTTTTATTATTCTACTGACGTGTACTAATCAAACTTTTTGTGTTGTTGTAGATGTCAGGAGAAAATAGAGATGTACAGGTAGTGTGACAACCCGAGAATTTAGAAAATTTTTAAAATTTTATTTAATTGATTTACTGTTCAAAATTTGAACCTAGACATAAAATAAGTGTACACGTTTGATATTTTTAAGAAGGAATTTTGAGGATTTCAAAATTCTGTGAAGGATTTAAGTGAATTATTCGGGATTAAGGGAATAAGTGTTTATGTTCTGTGTATATGTGTACAGTATGTGGTTAAGGGTCAAGGGTTGACCAGATAACCGATATCTGTGTCAAACCCTAAGTATATATCAAAAACGTCAACGTTCGGTTAGAAAACCTTAGAAATGAATAAGAAACCCTAGAAACAGGTTCTGAAACCCTAAGTTCAGTTCCGAGGATTTTTAAAACCCTAATATATGATTTTAACCCTAATTACTTAATTAGCGAGTTTAATTAGGAAATATTAATCCTAATTAGCAATATTTAAATTTTGATTAAGGAATTTTAAAATTCTAATTATAATTTAAAAATATTAATTTTCTATTTTTGAAAACCTAATTTGGAAATTTTAGAATTTATTTTCAAAATCTAAGGGTTTTAACGCTAAACCCTAAAGGGTTTAAACCCTAAACCCTAGCCCAAACCCTAAACCCTAAGGGTTTGGCCATTTACTAGAATGCCGTTAAAAAAAGAAATGACCCATTTACCCTTTTCTTACACATTAAGTAAAGGATATGTCCAAATCTTGGTGACTCATCTATTTAGATATACAACATGTGCTTAAATCTATCCCAAATCTGATTTTGGGCCACCTATACCCTCTAGATACAATGAATCAAACAAATAAAAAAAAATAAAGTAAGAAAAAGTCTACTTTATTTTTCATTTTCTCCGAACACATTCTCTCACTAGAAATTCGAGATTTAGAAAGAGAGAGAGAGAGAGAGCAGCTAAGCCTTAATCATCTCTTAGCTTTCCATAATTAGATTCAAGGATCAGAAATCAAAAATCCAAGTTTTAAAGGTATAAAAACTCTAATCTTAGAAATCTGATTATTTGATGTTAAATGTTGTTTTTGTTTGGTTAAAGTTATGTAATAAGGTGTTAATTAGTGATCTGGGCTATTAAATCACAGATCCGTAACATCAAAGTCTCCGAATCTAGCATTTTCCGAAATCTGGAAATATTGAAAATAGTGGTCTGACAGCCATATGTCAGAGCCCATAGATCATTATCTGTTAGTTGTTTGTTGTGTTTTAAGTTTTAAACTTGTAGTATGTTGTTAGGGCTGTGATCTGGAACTTGAATCAAGCCCAGATCACGTGTAGATTGAAAGTTATAGTCAGTCAAAGGTAGTTGACCGATCACGATGTTGGATTTCTGGGCAGCCCAGATTTGCCTAGAAAGCCTGACAGTCCCTTTTCACGGTTCTGATCTTGCTGATGGTTGTTGTTTTGGCCATGTTGTTGGTAAGATGTTGTAGACAGGTATAAGGACTACACATTTATACTATTAGATCTTCTAGATTAACAACAGAATCGAACATAATAACGGTCAAAGTAAGTTGACCAAACTGCCTCTTGAAGGTTTTTGAGAAACCCAGATCTTCAAGAACGTGTTTTTTTGTCAGAGTTTGACCAACTATGATCTCTTAGCATTAGTTGTTTTTATGATGATATGTTGTTATAAACTTGTACCCTGACATCTCTACTACACATTGGAACCTTGAAATCACATTAACCAAGGTCAAGATGCAAGTTATTAAGATCACAAGTAGCCAGGCCGGACTGTTCTTTATTTCTGAAAAACCCAGAAATGAAGAACAGCTTCTGACAATGATTTCTGCAGCCTTAATCTCCCTGTTATGTTGGATTTTTGTCTTGCAACTTGCTTATGGTTGTAGTACTACATTAATACTACAACATTAACTTAATAACGTTCCCAGAAACCTTATAACCACGAATCTAGACTCGGTCAAAGCACCAACCTCGTTAATGGCGATGAAGCTCAAGAACACTCAAGAACAGGCCAAGAACACCTATAGCGACGGTTCTGTCACTATAGGGCCTTTTAGCGACAGTTTCTAATTAATTTATTTTCTGATTTTCCGGAAATTAATTAAAAATAGAAAAAAATGGTTGTTAATTATTAAAAATACAAAATATATTCTGAAAAATTATTTTAAAGTCTGAAAAATAGTTTTTTTATTATTTAGAGTATATTTCATAAATATTTAATATTTTTGAAATATAAATGGTATTTAATTTATTTAGTTATAACATTAAATAAATTATTTAAAAATGATTTTAATACATGAAAAATCATGAAAAATAATATTATGGTAAAAGAAAATATTTTAAGTTATTTTCAATGACTTTTAATATTTTGTGATGGCTTTCATTAATTAATAAATATTAATGATAATTAGTTTATTTAATAAATATATTAAATAAATTATGGAAAAATAGAATTAATAATTTAAAAATCATATAAAAATGATTTAAGTGATATAAAAATATTTTAAGTTATAACCTATAACTTTTGATATTTTGTCATGAAACTATTAATATTTTAATATTAATAGTAATTACCGGATAATGAATTTAACGGTTTAAAAATCATATAAATATGATTTTAAAGTATTAAAAATACTTTGTGATATTATAAATATATTATAATATTATGACATGAATTTTATTAATATTTGATAATAAATAAATATTAATTATAATAGAATATTGGGGTATTTAATTCATTTAAATACGAGTTAATGATTGAAAAATCATGATAACTAGTAATAATTACATGAAAAATCATTAAGAGCTTAGGAAAATTATTTTGACTGATATTCAAATTATTTAAGTTAACTGTTAAGTGTTAGGCAGAGTTTAATTGAACTTAAACTCGATAAAAGTCTGACTAGACCGTCGGGACGTTAAAACTGTGTCGAACTTAAGTCAGACTGAAATAATTTGACCTGATACTGAGTCTTATGTGTGTTATAGACTGATAGGGTTATGTGTTATATGTTTAGGTTATTCTATGCTTATATATATAATAGTATTCTTACTGTGATGATATTATTCTAATATTGGAGATTTATATTACTAATATTAGGTCTTCGACCAGACAAAGCTTATTAAATTGCGTAGCGGTAATCAACGGTTCAGACAAGTTTGTTTTTACTTAACTTTACTAAGAGTTTTTCATTCGGATAAGCTTATGGTTAATCATTGCTGGTTGCCATGAATTGTACTCGGTACATATTGTATGTATAAGTCAGGTATGAAAGGCTGATCACCTTCATTACCAGTTGGTCCATATATATTTGTTAATGTTTAATACTTGTTCAGTCAAAAGTTTGTTCCTGCTAGTTCACAATTATATTGTTGAATTATAGCCAGCTTATTATTCAAACTCTTTCAATCATGACATGTCTTAATAAATTTAAACTTGCTGGGCAACTTTCATGCTCACCCTTGCTATATCATGATTTAACATTGCAGATTTAGGCAAAAACGTCGAATACAGGAAAAGGATAATGCGAAGTTCAGCTTGGGATAAAATGTGCAGCTAATTTGTAATAGAATTGTTTAATAAATATGTTATATGTTAGATAGTTTATGATTGTGTATAAGTTAAGGTTACTCGATTTTGGGAAAATAATGTGTACGTTTATTGTATAAATAATTTATGTTTATATCTTTCGCAAATAGTGATAGAATGATTGTACCGGATCTGCGGTGATTTGGGACCCAGATTCGGAGCTTTCACAGTTAGTATTAGAGCTATTGGTTATAAATCTAGGGTAGGAATACCTTAGACTAACAACCGCAGTGATTAGGGTAAGTACTAACTTAAATAGAGTTAGTGTGTCGGTAAGATTCAAAGACGGATCTCGGCGAGTTATAAGATACAGAGTTCCCTAACTCTGATAATAAAGTTGAATAGTAGTGGTGAATAGATAGAGTCTAAAAGACTAATAGTACAGGGATAGGAGATCAAAAAATAAAACGATTATAGAATAGGAATGGATCGTATTATATACGATGAGATCACCCCGTGATCTGATATAGATTAAGCGAATGATGGCTAAGTCTGCGGCAAGAATATTGTGTGTCAATGGTACTATGAATTAGTACAGATTCAAGAAAGGTTTATGAATACGAATTAAATGAAATTCGTATTGAGTAGGGAGTGGGTTTAGGTGGGGATTCAATTGAGGACTCATGTCAGTAGCTGAGTTGTATGATTCCTTGTTATGGGCGGGGAATTGTACTTGGTATAAAAACCACTTAGTTTCTGGCACTAATAATCATTGAAATGTTTGTGTCGCGCTATTTACTATATGCATGTTAAGAGAGTGATTCCTTTCTCATGTGTATAACAGATAGATAGGTTATAGGTAGAGAATATAAGGTTAAGTACGAGTTCTTAAAACTCATACTTATGGTATATTCGTGACTCATAATTCTATGAAATATTTATGAACCCCTCAACGAATGGACGCCAAAGATTTGTCTAGGACAAGTTCTTAAACTCATATGATTGTGGCAAGTTCCTGAACTCATAAGTGTGGTAAGTTTGACGAATTGGGTATAGTTTTGTGTGAATGAAGTATTAAGGATAATAGGAATAGATAGACTGTTTAAGCAAATGATTATTAGTGGAGACATAGGTTTTCCAAAATTCTTAGCTATGCTAGACTTCAAACATTTTGGACATCAAGCTAAATACGCACCATGTGGTTTAAAAAAAATATAGACTCGTAATCATTTTTGAAACGGTTTAAAGTATAGTCTATGCTACTTGTTTCAGCTACACGAAGATGATTTGAAATATCAAAATTTATTTTTATTTATCACTCATGTACCATGTAACCTGGTGCAGAGATGATAAAAAGTTGATAGAGTTGTAAATACAGGAATACTTAGTGTGAATTCAATCTAAAAATCATTGTTCCACTATTGTATGATGTGTTATGACAAAGTCATATAATGACAGCATCCTCAAACGGATTGTTAATACAGTACGACATCATGACGTCATTCTCAAAAATATTTTCAAAAAAATTTTAATTTGCCAATGGGGTTTGACTACACCTAAATAATTTGATTGAATTGAATTATTGATATGAGTCTACGCTATTCAATTCAGCTAGACTAATGTTATAAAAAACTCTAAGTGTTCATTGAAAGAAATTTCCCGAACCAAATTGTTTTGGTGCGGAATCCATTAAGACCGAGGTAGAAGTTTATGTGCCCAAGGCGAATACGAGAAACAGATCAGATCAGAAGTACTTTATAAGTACATGGCATATCAGGCTAATTACCCACTATGTCTGTAAGTTAAGATGGTTAGTGGATGAATTTCCATATAACCTTTGCGAAAATGACAGACAATAGTCTGTAAAACTCCTCAGCACAATTTTAAAACTTTTACTCTTGTGAGAGGTGTATTGGGTAGCATGGGATGATGAGTACGAATGGTGTAAGGTGTATGGTGTGAGGTAAATTTCGGGGACAAAATTTTTAGAAGAAGGGGTGAATGTGACAACCCGAGAATTTAGAAAATTTTTAAAATTTTAATTAATTGATTTAAGGTTCAAAATTTGAACTTATACATAAAATAAGTGTATGCGTTTGATATTTTTAAGAAGGAATTTTGAGGATTTCAAAATTCTGTGAAGGATTTAAGTGATTGATTCGGGATTAAGGGAATAAGCGTTTATGTTCTGTGTATATGTGTACAGTATGTGGTTAAGGGTTAAGGGTCAAGGGTTGACCAGATAACCGATATATGTGTCAAACCCTAAGTATATATTAAGAACGTCAACGTTCGGTTAGAAAACCCTAGAAATGAATAAGAAACCCTAGAAACAGGTTCTGAAACCCTAAGTTCAGTTCCGGAGATTTTTAAAACAATAATATATGATTTTGACCCTAATTGCTTAATTAGCGAGTTTAATTAGGAAATATTAATCCTAATTAGCAATATTTAAATTTTAATTAAGGAATTTTAAAATTTTAATTATAATTTAGAAATATTAATTTTCTATTTTTGAAAACCTAATTTGGAAATTTTAGAATTTATTTTCAAAATCTAAGGGTTTTAACCCTAAATCCTAGACCCTAAAGGGTTCAAACCCTAAACCATAGCCCCCCTAAGGGTTTGGCCATTTACTAGAATGCCATTAAAAAAATAAAAAGGAAATGACCCATTTACCCTTTTCTTACACATTAAGTAAAGGATATGTCCAAATCTTGGTGACTCATCTATTTAGATATACAACATGTGCTTAAATCTATTTCAAATTTGATTTTGGGCCACATATACCCACTAGATACAATGAATCAAAAAAAATAAAAAAAATAAAGTAAGAAAAAGTCTACTTTATTTTTCATTTTCTCTAAACACATTCTCTCACTAGAAATTCGAGATTTAGAAAGAGATGGAGAGAGAGAAGCTAAGCCTTAACCATCTCTTAGCTTTCCATAGTCATATTCAAGTATCAGAAATCAAAAATCCAAGTTTTAAAGGTATAAAAACCCTAATATTAGAAATCTGATTATTTGATGTTAAATGTTATTTTTGTTTGGTTAAAGTTATGTAATAAGATGTTAATTAGTGATCGTTATCTGTTAGTTGTTTGTTGTGTTTTAAGTTTTAAACTTGTAGTATGTTGTTAGGGCTGTGATCTGGAACTTGAATCATGCCTAGATCACATGTAGATTGAAAGTTATAGTTAGTCAAAGGTAGTTGACCGATCACGACGTTGGATTTCTGGGCAGCCCAGATTTGCCCAGAAAGCCTGACAGTCCCTTTTCACGGTTCTAATCTTGTTGATGGTTGTTGTTTTGGCCATGTTGTTGGTTAGATGTTGTAGACAGGTATAAGGACTACACATTTATGCTATTAGATCTCCTAGATTAACAACAGAATCGAACATAATAACGGTCAAAGTAAGTTGACCAAACTGCCTCTTGAAGGTTTCTAGGACGTGTTTTTTTGTCAGAGTTTGACCAGCTATGATCTCTTATCATTAGTTGTTTTTATAATGATATGTTGTTATAAACTTGTACCCTGACATCTCTACTACACCTTGGAACCTTGAAATCACATTAACCAAGCTCAGGATGCAAGTTATTAAGATCATAAGTGGCCAGCCCAGACTGTTCTTCATTTCTGGAAAACCCAAAAATGAAGAACAGCTTCTAACAACGATTTCTGCAGCCTTAATCTCCGTGTTGTGTTGGATTTTTGTCTTGCAACTTGTTTATGGTTGTAGTACTACATCAGTACTACAACATTAACTTAATAACGTTCCTAGAAACCTTATAACCATGAATCTAGACTCGGTCAAAGCACCAACCTCGTTAACTGGCGATGAAGCTCAAGAACACTCAAGAACAGACCAAGAACAACTATAGCGACGGTTAATCAGTGATGGATCGGTTAATCAGATAGGGATTATACCAATCCCTATAGCAGCAGAGCCCGAGGTGGTTGTGGTTGAGTCTGGAGACTCAGAGAGTTTAGATCTCATGTCTGTGTTCGACGACATGCTAGAAGAAGAGGTGGAGGTGGTGTTCTTCAATCCAGTAGTGATAGCAGCCGAGATGGCTCCGAGGGAGTCGATGATGTCCCTCTTTATGTCAGTGTTGGATAGAAACATCCACTTTTGTTAGGAGATTAAGGAGTTGAAAGTAGAGCTCCAAGCTGTTATAAAGGATAAGATGGACGTGGAGTCCATGTGGGAAATGGAGCACGATGAGAGGATTTTGGCTAAAGTCAAAATCCACGAGTTGAAACAGGAGGTCTTTGAGCTCAGGGGTGAGCTAAAGCCCAAGAAACAGAAGACATGGAGAATGTCCTATATCCATAGGAGTTCTCATACGGACTTCCAGCTGTAGGTAGCTGGTTATCCCGTAGAGGCAGGGCAGACGCGTTATACTATCAGCCGTGATATTGTCGCCAGTCTTGCCAAGGCGAGTTTTGACAATGCCTTAAGGCAGATGTGATCTGGTAGTGGCTAGAGTAGTTTAGATATGTAAATATTTTGTATCTAGTACTGACGTAAAACCCTCTTTTGTATAACAAAGGGTAGTCTTTTGTAAATCTTAATTTTTAGAAAGTAATTGCAGGAAAGTATTATAATCAGCTTAGGTTGTGTAATGTAACTGATGTAGTATTATACTTCAATGAATCAATATAAGTTTTCTTTTTCGAAACATGTTGAATAATGAATGTTTGAGTTATTATTTAAAAAAAATTTGTTGAATAATAACTAACTAACAGGAAATGAATAATAACGAAATGTGTTGTTTATTGTAACAGCAAAATGCTGCCAAGAAGAGTACCACGTAATCAAGGCGGGAATGTAAATCAACCGGAGGGAGGTCCGGTTAACCATGCAGGAGTCTGTAAACCTTTTAACATCAGCGTTTAATTGAACTGGGGCTAACATCCCCGTAAATCCTGGAGTAGTACGAGCTACTACGTTTAAGGACTTTAAGAGTGTGGGTCCGCCAGAGTTCAAAGGAACTACGGACCCTATCGAAGCCCAAACGCGGGTGAAGGAAATAGAGAAGCCATTTGTGATAGAAAATGTCGACTAGGCCCAGAAGGTTGCCTTTGTAACCTACATGATGAAGGGAGAGGCCAACTTTTGGTGGGAGGCCAATCAAGCTAGGGTCGGGATAGAAGTTCTAACGTGGGTGAGGTTGAAAGAGATATTTTTTGAGAACTACTTTCCGACGAGCATACAGGGAGGATGGAGATGCGGTTTTTGGAATTGAAGCAAGGGGACATGACGGTTCCTCAATACATCGCCAAGTTTAATGAACTGGCGAGGTTCGCTCCACACCAAGTGGACACCGAGGTAAGGAAGGCACGACGGTTCAAGCAGGGCTTGAAACTCTGGCTCTATAACTGTATTTCTGTGTTCTAAAGTACTTCCTTTGGAATCATTTTAGAGAAGGCAATAATTTCCAAAGGTGGTAGTGAGGCGTTGAGCCAGTAACACAAAGACAAGAAGAATAAGGGGAAAGTGGATGGGGGAGTAAAGATTGAAGGTGCCAGCGGGAGTGGCGAAGGGTATAAAAGGAAGGTGAGTAGCTATGGGAATATCGGAGTGAAACTAGGAGACCTGAAGAGGAGGATGGAGGCCTGTAAGACCTATGGGAAGACTCATTTAGGAGTCTGCCTCAAGGGTAAGGTCGTGTGTTACAACTGTGGACAGGAGGGGCACATTGCGCCAAATTGTCCAAGTCCGAAGAAGAACCATGGATGCTTTGTGTGTGGGTCAGCCGACCACGTGGCAAAAAACTGCCCAAAGAAGGGGAAGGACGGGAATAAGAGGGCCAATAGTGATAAGTTAACTATTGGTGGTCCAGCGCAGCAGGGTAGGCCGATGGCCGGTACCTTTAATATGACCATCCAAGATGCGATGGCCTCAGGGGACGTAGTTGCAGGTATTATTCCGATCAACGACCTAAATGCATACGTGCTATTTAACTCGGGTGCTACTTGTTCGTTTATCGCATGTGATTTTGCTAGATGATTAGGATTACTTCCCGAAAAGTTACCTATACCTTTAAATATTAAGGTAGCAAACGAAGAAATAATTTATGTTGAAGATATTCATAGGAATTTTTGCGTAGACATACGGGGTTGTAAGTTATCGGTAGATCTGATACCGATAAAGTTAGGAGAATTCGACGTAATCCTCGGAATGGATTAGTTAGTGAACCATGGAGAAATTATAGATTGTCAGAAGAAAAGCATAAATATTAAAACATTAAGACAACCTCAGGTAATATTTTATGGGAATAAATCGCCGGGACATTCGTGTTGTCTTACCATGACACAAACTACAAAACTATTGAGGAAGGGGTGTGTAGGTTATTTGTGTCATGTGGTTGATACCTAGAGAGTGGGAGCAACCATGGAACAAATACCAGTAGTGGGTGAATTTATGGATGTATTTTCGAGTGAATTGTCGGGTCGTCTGCCGAACAGGAAGACCGAGTTCATAATAGACATTGTGCCAGGAGCGGCACCAATTTCCAGGGCATCGTATCGTATGGCGCCGATGGAGATGAAGGAGTTGATGGTGCAGTTGCAAGAACTGTTGGATAGGAAGTACATACAACCAAGTGTTTCGTCGTGGGGAGCGCCGGTATTGTTTGTCAAGAAGAAGGACAGATCGTTAAGGACTTTGTATCGACTACCGAGAGTTGAACATGTTAATGATAAAGAATAACTGCCCATTCCCGGATCGATGATCTGTTTGATCAGTTGAAAGGGACAAAGTATTTTT
>CM029020.1:74237273-74576551 GCA_016801055.1 Panax notoginseng
ATCATTTCGATCAATGAAATTAATGCTTATGTGTTATTTGATTCAGGTGCTACTTGTTCCTTTATATCCGAAGACTTTGCTAATAGTTTAGATTTGCTTATGGATGAGTTGGAATATCCTATAAATATAGAAATTGCGAATAGAGAGATAATTCATGTTAAGTACGTGTTTAAGAACTGTAGGGTGGATATTAAGGGTAATATCATGAAAGTAGATCTTATCCCTATTCGGCTTGGGGAATTTGACGTTATTTTGGGTATGGATTGCTTATCCAATTGTGGGGCGGTAATTGACTACCAAAAGAAATGTATTAACCTTATGACTCCGTCAAAGGTTGTATTTTATGGTAGCAAGTCGCCTAGACAAGCGATTTGTCTGACGATGATGCAGGCCAGGAGGTTGTTAAGACAAGGCTGTGTAGGATATCTAGCTTACGTAGTCGACAGTCGAAAAGAGAATCCGAAGGTAGAAGAGATACCGATTGTGAGGGACTTCATTGATGTATTTCCAGACGATTTGCTAGGACTTTCACCAGATAGAGAGATAGATTTCGTGATCGATTTGGCGCCCGGAACTGCCCCAATATCGAAGGCACCATACCGAATGGCACCAGTAGAGATGAAAGAACTGATGGTCCAACTACAAGAATTGCTGGACAAAAAGTACATTCAACCGAGCGTATCGCCTTGGGGAGCGCCGGTGTTGTTTATGAAAAAGAAGGACGGATCGATGCGGCTCTGCATTGACTACAGAGAACTGAACAAGGTCACGATTAAGAATAGATATCCATTACCAAGAATTGACGATCTGTTTGATCAATTAAAGGGAGAAAAAAACTTTTCCAAGATAGACTTGAGGAGTGGTTATCACCAACTGAAGGTGAGGCCAGAGGATGTACCAAAGACAGCGTTTAGAACGCGATACGGTCACTACGAATTTTTAGTAATGTCGTTTAGTCTAACGAATGCTCCTCCAGCATTTATGGGACTAATGAATGGTGTGTTCAAGCTGTTTTTGGACAAATTCGTGGTGGTATTTATAGACGACATTCTAGTATATTCTAAAACTAAAGAAGAACACGAAGAACATTTGAGGTTAACGTTGGAAGTATTGAGAAGGGAGAAGTTGTACGCTAAATTTTCGAAATGCAAATTCTGGATCGAGCGAGTACAATTTCTTGGTCACGTGATCGATAAAAATGGAATTTCGGTAGATCCATCCAAAGTAGAAGTCGTGATTAACTGGGAACAGCCGAGAACGCCGTCAGAAGTAAGAAGTTTTCTTGGATTGGCGGGATATTATAGAAGATTCATTCAATATTTTTCCAAGATCGCAACTCCGTTAACGAATTTAACTCGAAAAGCTGCGAAATTTGTTTGGACGGAGAAGTGTGAGGAGAGCTTTCAAGAACTAAAGAAGAGGTTGAGTACGGCACCTGTGTTATCTCTTCCGGATGATACAGGCAATTTTGTTATTTTTAGTGATGCGTCGCATAAACGACTTGGTTGTGTGCTAATGCAAAATTGTAAAGTCATCGCGTATGCATCACGACAGTTGAAGGAATACGAGAAGGAATACCCGACTCATGATTTGGAGTTAGCTGCAGTGGTTTTTGCTTTAAAAATTTGGAGGCACTATCTCTACGGGGAGAAGTGTGAGATATTACAGACCACAAGAGTCTGAAATATATTTTCACACAGAAGGATTTGAATATGCGTCAAAGAAGATGGTTAGAATTAATTAAGGATTACGACTGTGAGATTTTATACCATCCGGGTAAAGCAAATGTAGTTGCCGACGCCTTAAGTAGAAAGGGTCGTGAGAAATTGATGATGTTGACTGCTCAAGAGGAGCTAATCACAGAAATGGAGAAACTGGAGTTGGAAGTGAAGTATCCAATGGAGATTGATGAGAAGCTATTTCAGATGCAATCTGGTACAACTTTAATAGATAAAGTGAAGGAGGCTCAGCTTCAGGATGATGAATGCGAAAAGGTGACAAAGAAGATATCCGAAAGGACCGAACCAAGATTTAAGATAGGTAAGGAATGAATACTGAGATTTGAGAGTAGAATTTGGGTACCGCCAGTACAAGAGATTAAGGAAGATATTTTAAGTGAGGCTCATAGATCACGATATTCGATTCACCCTGGTAGTACCAAGATGTACCAAGATCTTAGACAACGTTTCTGGTGGCCGAATTTGAAGCGTGATGTTGCAGAATATGTTGCCAAGTGTCTGACCTGTCAGAAAGTGAAACCGGAACATCAGAGACCGAGTGGATTGCTACAACCGTTAGAGATCCCAGAGTGGAAATGGGAACATATTACAATGGACTTCGTGGTTGGCCTTCCGACGACTCAGAAAGGCTACGACGCAGTATGGGTTATCGTTGACCGACTGGCGAAATCTGCACACTTCCTTCCAATCAAAATAAGATTCAACTTAGATCAGTTGGCCAGACTATACGTAAAAGAGATTGTTTCAAGGCACGGAGTTCCAGTATCAATTGTTTCAGATAGGATCCGCGCTTCACATCAAATTTCTGGAAACGTCTTCAGGAATGCACGGGTACGCAATTGCGAATGAGTATAGCTTACCACCCTTAAACAGACGGGCAGAGCGAGAGAACGATTCAAATATTAGAAGATATGTTACGAGCCTGTGTGATGGACTTTAAAAGAAATTGGGATGATCACCTACCATTAGTAGAGTTCGGTTACAACAACAGTTACCACGCTAGTATTGGCATGCCGCCTTACGAAGCGTTATACGGCAGAAAGTGCAGAACTCCGCTTTACTGGGATGAAATTGGTGAAAGACAATTGCTAGGGCCAGAATTGGTACAACAGACGGCAGAAATAGTCAAAGTGATCCGAGCACGATTGGTAGCGGCTCAATATCGACAGAAGAAGAAATACGCTAATCCACATCGTAAAAATATCGAGTTTGAAATAGGTAGTTATGTTTTCTTGAAGGTCTCTCCCTGGAAAGGAAAGATCAGATTCAGAAAGAAAGAGAAATTGAGCCCAAGATTCATTGGACCCTTTGAAGTACTGAGGAGAATCGGAGAAGTTGCGTATGAGGTAGCCTTACCTCCAGCACTCAAGAATATCCATAACGTCTTCCAAGTTTCTGTGTTACGACCCTACAAGCCTGATTACAAGCATGTAATTGAATATGAACCCCTACATTTTGAGAAAGACTTATCTTACGAAGAAATTCATATCCAAATTGTCGTCCGAAAAGAACAAGTTCTAAGAAATAAAGTTATACCTTCAGTTAAGGCAATTTGGAGAAACCACAACGCTGAATAAGCTACGTGAGAACTGGAAGAGAATATGATGAAGAATTGCCCTCATTTATTTACTTAATTATTTGTAAGAGATTCTGGGGACAGAATCTTTGTAAGGGGGGGAGAATGTAACGGATCGAAATTTATTGAGTCGTGATTCTGGGGACAGAATCCTTTTAAGGGGGGAAAGTTGTGACGAACGAGATTTTGTAATTAATTTCTAATATTTATTGAATTAAATAAATATTTTTGATGATTTAATTATTGGATTAAATAATTAATCGATGCAATTGTGATAGATTAAATTAATTATATGTGTTACATTTATTAAATTAATGTAAAGAATTTTTATTATCAAAGTATGTAACTATGTGAGCTTATTGAATTAAATAAAATATTTAATTAAGCATGATGTTATTTAATTAATGTAATTATTAATTAGAGATTTAATAAATTATCATTATTTATTAATGAGATATTTAATTATGTGACTATGTGAATTTATGAGAAATTATTATATTTTATTTATAATAAATTAAATAAGATATTGAATTTATTTTATGAAGGGTGTGACATGATTTAAACTATATGATAAAGCTTTATTAAATTTAATGGTTTTTGAAATCTATTCTAACTAACCAAACGGAGCCTTAATAGGAGTTATGGGCAGTTAACCCATGTTGGGTAACTGACCATAGTGCGCGTCAATTGCTTGATTCATATATGTATTCTCCTTCTTTCTTTTCATTATCTGGCTAAGTCTGACATATAACAGAGAGAGAAAAGAGAGAGAATCTGAGAAATTGATTTAGAGAGTTTGAGAATTGTTGAGGAATACTTTAATTCATCTCCTATTACTTTATCTACGCTTGGATAATCTCTTTAACCCAGTTTTTTTTACGTCATTTAAAGTTTCCATGAATATGACTCCTAAATCTTCTATAAAGTCTCTGTAATTGAAATTGTGAGAGTTATGTGTATATATGTGTAAGATATCATTTTAATGTGTTTTAATATGTATTATATATAATTCCTTATCATCAGTTCATAATTTTATGTCGTTAATCTGATGACTTGCTATTTCAAAAAAAAATATACAGAGTTTGGGTTTTTGGCCTTACGGCCTTATACGTGATTTTAGTATGTCAAACATAAATATTTTCGTAGATTTTACACTCGTATATTATTGTGCATGTTAATATGAAGAGATCAAACTTTAAATGAACGGATTTGGCTTTATAACGAATCTGTGACGTTGAATTTTAGGAATTTATGTTAAAAACTTCAAGAACATCAAGAACAAAGGAAATATTTATGTTTTAATTCTGTGATTATATGTTTTAATGGGTTAAAATCACTTTATAGATGTTGTATTATGATTATACATGAATTATAACATGTGGGTATGTCTAAATTCGTGTAGTAATAAATTAAATTGGAGTTTTTGGCTGTGTTTTGCAATTTTCGCGAATTGCAGAACAGTTTCTGGTTCGCCGCGCTGCGACGCCAGACTCAAGCCTAAACTTCCGCGCCGCAGCGCCACAGCGCCACAGCGCCATGTGTCCGGCTGCAGCGCCACGACAAAGATCAAGTATAACAGTGGCGCCGAAGCGCCACTCTCCAGAATGTCTAGAAATGTAATTTTTTTTATGTTAAGTCTAACAAGTGTTAGTGGATTGATGTAATGAACATGTAAATATGTTAGAAGAATAATGTGATGATAAAAATAGTTGTTTAAACATGTAAATAACATAATTACATGTGATTTACATTATTGAATTCATAATTAGATTATTATTCATGAAGTACAAATTATGTGATAATGAGATAAATTGACTAAGTATAGTCGATAATTAAAGTAGACAACGAGAATGAGTTTATGATGATTAGTTAAGTTATAATTAATTGGTATTGTGAATGTGAATGGTATGTAGGATATAATCCAAAGAACGTGATTAGTTAAAGTATAATCTACGCACGAGGCAAGTTCCCTAACCCTACTTGTCATTATTGTTCAAGCTTATTATTTACCTTGAATAAACTATCGTTACTATTATTTAAGTTCAAATGATTTATTAAAGATTGATTATCTCTTCAAATTATGATTTTGTTATACAATAATTGTTCTATTGTATACTTCTTGAGATTATTATTTCAAATTGGATATCATTATTGTTGAACCTTATTAGACTAGTGAAACCTTAATGATTCAACTAGTCCATAGTTGATGAGCGTTGTAAATTTCAGAACCCTTGATGAATTATCCAAACCAAACTTCCTTTGGTGCGGACTCGAATGTCAAACTGAGATGAACAACCCTGTATAGGGGATTATTTATGCTTTAGCGTTAAGATATTGTGCACAGTATGGTACTAAAGGTTGATCCCCCTAAGTACGAGAAGAAGGTCCATAGTCTTATGGCTGTTAAAGGTTTCAAGTATAACCCTTGTTAACGTAGGACATAGTTCAAGGTCTTATAACCCTCAGAATTATTTTGATTCTTGTTATTCATTCTTGATTCAAAAGTTGAACTTTTATTCAGATGTCTTTGATTTATTCGCATGTTATTATACTGTTATTTCATTTTTTATACTTGTGGGCATTTGTGCTCACTCTTGCTTAATAATAACATTGCAGTTAAGAACGAAAGAACTGATGAACCTTCCACTAGTAAAGGCAAGGGCAAAGTTAGCAAGTGACGAAGACCTGTTGTTTTATATGATAATGTATTTGTTTAAGACTTGAGTTAATGTTATTGTTTAAGACTTATTTGTTTATGATTCCGCACAGATGTTTAAGGTTAGTTTAACATGGGATTGTATTATTATTATTCTAATGTTGTAACCCTTAAGGGAAAGATTTTAATTTCTATCTATTGCATGGTTTGCATTTATTATGGGTAGATAGATAGATGATATTTGTATAGTGAACACCAAATCCCGTGGAATCGAAGTACCTGGATTTGGGGGTGTCACATACTTACTCAAGTAACAAAGGCCACAAAACTAGACAAGCACGCCACGGTGTTTCTTCGTCCTTTTTTTTCTTTTTTTATAGCTTATATACCCCAAATATTCTCCCAAACTTATGTTCTTGTCTAACTTTAGCCATCACTACTTATTCTTGTCATTCTTTCATTCAAACTAGCATTATCCTTTAGAATCTCATTATGTATCAATTTAAACTCAATCAATCAACAAGTTGTTTTTACTGTATTATCCTTATTATACCAGTTTCAAACAGAAAAAGACTTAATTCAGAACAGGAAATCACATCAAAGCTCTAATAGTCAGTATTATACTTGTCTACCCAATTCCAATATCATCATTGACCAAAATAAACTGTAACTATCTAACAGCTGGAATCATGCAGGATGAACATAGTAACTAACTATTATTTTTTCACTTCTTTTTATTTTTTTTATTTTTTTTTAAACAAGAAACTGAATATAATGCTATTTAAACTATACTACTATGCAACTACTTATGCAGTTGTACTACATGAATGTAAACATAATGAACCTAAACTAAATTAACAACATATGCAAAATAGCATAACATAAACATTAAACTAAACATGCAATAATGAACTAAACTAAACTCACCCAAAATTAGCATTTACAATGTCCTCATTGTAAGAATATAGCGGTAAGTAGAAGAGAACTTCCCTGTAAGCAGCTAAGCGTAAGTTGATGGTGGCGATGGCGGTGACGATCATTTTCCTATCCATTGAACCTCCAATACCTGCAATGAAGAGAGACAACATGGATTAGAATAGCACTAGGATTAGTAAGAGAACTTAATAAGCGACTTAATTCCTATCTACTAAATAAACGAGTAAAGCATATAAATATAAAAATTCCTGGGTTGTCTCCCAGTTAGCGCTTAAATTACAGTCTTTTAGCCTGACTTTGTCTGGTCAATGCTATCCAATTCCTCTTCGATAATTGAGGAACCCTCCATCCATCGAAAATAATATAGCTTTTGGTAGGTTCCCATTTGTGATGGCTATCGAATTAAAGTCACCTAGCATGCTTTGTTTAAATATGTTCCCAATTGAGAATGTTGAATAACTAGGTGCTTTTCCGTTCGTTGAGCCTATGATTCGATTGGGGCTTTGAGGCTTGGCAAGAACAACGAGCTCTTCTTCTATCTTCTCCTCCTCATCCCACCCTGGCTTTACATTTGTACTAGCTCTCATGTCTTAGAGAGCCTTGCCGAAGACATGACTACCAAGTAGGCATGGTTTTACAAATCTAACTGGACCCTTGATCTTGGGCTGAGAAGGAACTTGGGGCACTAATAATGTTGGCTCATCCTCGTTGGTACTCATAGTTAGTTCTTCACCGACCTTGTTTTCATTATCCCCACTTGTCTCCTTTTTTTCGACATCTCATGTCTCATCCAGTTGTAGATTTGGCTCGGGCACTTCATCAACCTCGGAATCCTTGTCATAAAACCAATTATTTTGAGGACAATTGTTCAAGGCTTTGAGCATTTGATCCATCTGGTTCTGTAGATTTTGAATTGATATCTCTTGATTATGAATTGACCGCTCTTGATTAATCCTTCTTTCCTCATTTGATGCTATGAACTTGAACAACAATTCCTCCAACCTTGAATTATTTGTCTCAGTCTTGGAAGCCATGTATTGAGTACCATTGGTTGAGGTAGTGACGAGTTGTTCCATCCGATTATTTAAATTTTGGGTTGACAGTTCTTGGCTAATCCTCATCTCCTCTAGGTTTAATATGCCCCTCAATATTACATCCCTCGGATTTGGCTTTTCTTCTTGTGGCAATGGAGGTGGACATGAAAATTTCGGTGTATATTGGATTTGGAGCGTAGTATCGGTCTTCATAAGTATAGCTCCATGACGAATCCGGGTGATACCCCCAAACTTGATGATAATTAGCATATGTATAATCGTTGACATATTCACAACCATGTTGTCCCGGCCCAAAACTAATGGTGCATTGATGACTCGGATGATTACCAGCACAATAATTGCAATTAACTGCTATCCTTCTATTACATTGGGCTGCAACAACGTCCAACCTCCTCAAAAGTGTTTTAAGCTGCGCTGATAATGCAGAAAATGCATTGAGACCATCAATCCCCGCTCCCCTTGGCTGAGTCTTATTCGAATAAGGCCATTGATAATTGCATCCAGCCATGGTACATGAAAAGAAAGAAAAGTATGAAGAGAATTAAATAAAAAAATATTTAAATTAAGACTAATTTGATTAAAGCAAATATTGACAAAAAAAATATTAAACTAATTCCCCAACAACGGCGCCAAAAACTTATTGGGTAAAATCAAATTACGCACAACACGCAAGTATACGTGGTCAACAAGTAATACAGTGAAAGTAGAGTATCGTTCCCACGAGGAATTGTTTAATAAAAATCACCAAGTACTAGCCCATAACCAACTCAATCTTATTTAAACGAATGAATTTCAAATTATATAAATTAAATTATTTAATTACACTAATTCTAATTACCACTAAATAAAAATCAGATTACGGAGATTTAAGATCACAACATCACTTATTGTTTCATTTAAGTTAACACACTTCTCATCAATTATTTTCTATCATGAATTGTTAATCAAGAACACTAAAGCAGATAAAATCATCTCTCGATGCATAATACTCGTACTCACTTAAATCCACAGATGATAAAATTAAGCAAGACACCCTAATTAACTAATCCACTATATCTCTATGTGAATTACAATTAAAAAGGATTTAAAGCACAAGTCCTCTATAAGATTATGTAACAACCCGATATTTTCTATATAAATAAATCAGAAATTTTGCGTATAATTTTTTTATTTATTTTAAGGATGAGAATTTGTACAAGATAATGTGTATATGTATTTATGTGGTAAATAAAAATATATTTATTACATAAAGGTTTACAAATAATTTTATTTTAGAATTATTAATTTTTATAAAGTATATTCTTATAATAATTAATTTTATAGTAGAAATGTTTTATTAATTATTTTCCATGAAAATATAATCCTATTGTATTTAAATAATATATGGAGCGATTTTTAGAATAATTATAATAATTATTTTATTATATGAATTTCAGTACATATTATTAAGTTAATTATTTTACCTTAATTATTAAGGTTAAATATGGAAGAATAAATCAGATATGGAATCCAAACCCTAATTTTGGATTTTTATCAAGGAATGAGAATAATAATATAATATTAATTATATTTTAATTTTTCAGTGCTATAAATATGTACTGTATGTACGTATTGAGGATGGTTGGTCAATTATAGTGTATAATTTCAAAACCCTAATATTAATTGGTTAAATCCTAGTTTTACTTGGGGGAAACTCTAATTTGAAAATCAATTGTGAGTTTAAGACTGTTATATATGTTTTATGTTGTGTATTAAATGATTAATTAGGTAAACCCTAATTAACATCTAGATTGAAAAATTTTGAAACCCTAAATAATTTTTAGAAAATCCTAATTATTAAAAACCCTAATTTGAAACTCAAAGAGTTCAAGATTGATTGATGATTGTGTTAATGTGATTAATTAACAAGTATTAGAATTATAATTATTAATTATGAAAACCCTAAATTACTAAACTAGAAACCCTAATTTCTATATTTAGTAACCCTAATGAGTAATTATAAAATTTAATTACTTATTGTGAACCCTAATTGCTAAATTAGCAAGGTTAATTAATTAGTAAATAATTAAACCCAAATGTTCATGTATAATATAATTAGAAATCTAATCTAATTAAAGAAACTCTAATTATAATTTTAAGAAACTAAAATTTCTATTTTTCTCTATAATTGCAAAATCCTAGAAATCCTTCAATTTTATGTTAACGTTAAGGCTAAACCCTAAGGGTCAAATCCTAAGGATTTGACATGTTACATAATTGACATTAAATTCATAAGGCTAATGACAATTTTACCCCTCTTGCATTATTTAAGGTAACACGTAGAATTTGGTCAAGAAGGAGTTGTTGGCCAACCCTAGTGTAGCATGTGACTAACTTTCCAGCAGATCAGCCTCATATCTCAGCATAATACATTGCATCTAAGTGTTTATATAATGATCAAAGAGAGAGAGAAAGACACATTTTTGCTAATTTTGCTCAAACATCCAACCAATCCTCTCTCTCACTAAAACCAACGAAATTTGTTAGCATATCAGTCACACAATCAAGCCCCACTAACACCATAACAAAATCAGAAGCTCAGAATCAAAAGATCAAAGTGAGGTATAAAAACTAACCCTAGAAAATTTGATCTTGATCCACATGTTAGATGTTATGATTGAGTGTTAAAATATGTTGGTTATAGTATATAATGATGATATGGGCTGCTAGATGTTAGATCCATAACATCTAGAGGCTCGGATTTGAAGATTTCAAAAATCTGAAAAATTTGTTCTTGGTGGTCTGACAACGAATGTCAAACCTTATATCTCTGTGATCTATTAAGAGTTTTGTGTTTTGAAACTTTGTAGTTGTAGTCTGATATGTGCTCTTTGATCTGAGCTTGAAATCAGGCTTAGATCATATGTAGATGGCAAGTTATGGAAGGTCAAACTGTGTTGCCCGACATTGACTTGCCAAGTTTCTGGGTAACCCAGGTGTTCCCTGATCGTGTCTGACAACTTTTGATGGCTCTAGATCTGTCAGTTTATTAATGATTTGGTCATGATGTTGTAATAGGTTTATAGTTTGATACATGGGCTACATGATTATGCTCTTACATCACTTTATAAGTTAACAGATGAGATTTGGGGAATGGTCAAACCAAGTAGAAGGTCCACTGATGAGCTTTCTAGGTAACCCAGAAAGTTCATCAGCGTGGCTTCTGACATGGTTTGACCGGACAAGATCTTGCTATTATGTTGTTGTTTTGTTGATTTTATGTAATAGAAATGTTGTCCTACGTGTTGGCTACATACTGAAACTTATAGATCACTAAATCATTTCATGAAAAGGAAGTTGCGGAAGCCCAAAAGTGATCAGTTAAGCTGTTCTTGTTTTTTGGGTAACCTAGAAAACGAAGAACAGGTCTGACAGATAGTTTGAGCTTCCATATCTTGCTTGTATGTTGTAATATGACCCAAAACTTGATTGTTACTTGTAGTGCTACACTAACACTACAAGACCTGATCAACAACATGCCCAGAAACACAATACACACTATTTTAATCTTGGTCAAACATGGTCACTCGGTCACTGCACATGAATTTTTGGGTTTAATGAATAACGCAAATAACACCTACAGCGACGGTTCTGTAGCTATAGGTGGTCTTTAGTAACAGTTTATTTATAAAAATTATATTTTTATTAAATAATTATAGAATATTAGTTTTTAATTATTAAAAATACCAAATAAATTATAAAAAAATTATTTTAAATTCTAAAAATTAATTTTTAATTATTTTGAATATATTTCATAAATATTTAATATTTTTGGAATATTAAAGGTATTTAACTTATTTAATTATAATATTAAATAAATTATTTAAAAATAATTTTAATACTTGAAAAATCATTTAAAATTATATTATGATATAAGAAAATATTGTAAGTTATTTTTAATAACTTTTAATATTTTGTGATGAAATTCATTAATAAATTAATATTAATGATATTTAAGTTATTTACTAAATGAATTAAATAAATTAATTAAAACTGATTTTATTATATTAAAAATTATTTTAAATAATAATAAGGTATTTAAAAATATTTTAAGTTATAAAATACAACTTTCAATATTTAAAGGTAAATTTTGTTAATTAATTATTATTACTGATATTAAAATTGTTTAATATTTATATTAAATAATTTAGTTTAAAAATTATTTTAATATTAGAAAAATTATTTTAAATGAAAATAAAGTGTTTAAAAATATTTTAAGTTATAAAATATAACTTTTAATATTTAAAGAATAATTTCATTAATAATTTAATATTAATGATTTTAATTTAATATTAAATGATATTAAATTTATTTAATAATTATATTAAATAAATAGTTTAAAAATGATTTTATTAATTTAAAAATTATTTAAAAAGGATATAAATGAATTAAAAATATTTTAAGTTACGATTAATGACTTTTAATATTTTGATAAATAGTACATTAATATTTAAATATTAATGATAATTAATTAAAAAATGGTTTTAATTGTTTTAAAAATCATATAAAGGTAATTTAAATACTTTAAAAATGTTCTAAGTTATTATAAATAACTTTAATATTTTGGCAATAGTTTCATTAATAGTTTAATATTAATTAAATATTAATGATAATAGAATTGTTTGATATTTAAATCATTTAATAATGATTTTGATGTTTGAAAATTCATGATAAATTATAATAAATGTTTAAAAAATTATTATAAGACATTTAAAAATAATATGACTGATATTTACAGTTATTGAGTTACAGATTAGAGTCTTAGACTCAATAAATACCCGATAAAGCTGTCGGTACACCGACACATTTCAAAAATTGATCTGGACTTAGATAGTTTGACTTAATAAGTGTTTATTTGTGATTCAATGGTTGTTAAACATATGTGACAATGTGATTAGGTAATGTGCTGACTGCAATAAGCAGTGTTATGTGTTATAATATGTTATTCTAATCAGTAGAAAGATCTTATTACTGATAGGTTATTATATCAAAGATAAAACTAAGTTACGAACCGTAAGCAGCGTATCAGGCAAGTATCTTACCTTTGTATTTTCTTTATGCAATGGACATAAGTAAGAATGTTTCTAAATTATATTATTACTGTACCGATTATTAACCCTATATTATATACACTCATTGATTATCAACATGTTAGTATATGGTAATTCAGATATATAGTTTGTTCGTTAATTTCTATAAATGGTTATACAAGTGTCCCCACTTGGATAATCATTGTATTTAATCACATGTTGATACACCTTTGTCAATTACTCGTATATATATATGTTGAATTATAGATTATTGTTGAACAAGATAAAACCTTTGATTTGGAACCTAGACAAGTATGAACATCCCTACACGGGAAAACTTTTATGCGCTCAAGGCGGATAGAGTAAACGATAACCTCGTTCTTGCATGTAGTATTGATCAATGCATGGCATAATGGGCTGATCACCCCCCGTGCCCGTAAGTTATGACGGTTTGCAGATGAAGTTCTGTCTAACCTTTTCGAAAATGAAAATAATGTTCATAGTATGTCACCTTAACCCTATTTATAGTCATTACGTAGTTTTAAAAATTTGAAAGAAGGTTGTTATGTTATTATTATCGGTTCAGATTACTTCACAACTATTGACTTGTTGTAGAAGGGTAGTATAAAGAAAATATTTAAAATTCTTTCAGCTTCTATATATAATTGCTATTACTTGTTGGGTACTCAAATGCTCATCTTTGCTTAATTTAAATGTTTTCAGCTAAGTGTGAAGAACCAGAAAGCTCATGCAGAAATAAAAGAAAATGAAAGCTAACCAAATAAGATTTGTGGTATTCTATGTAATAGTTTGATACTATTAAGACAATGTTACATATATTATCTATCATGGTATGTAAGGAATGTATTAAAGGTTACGTACTTGGGAGCTAGACTCAGATGATTATGTAAATTAAGTTTAATATTTATATTATTGTTATTATTATTAGTATTATTCCGCTCATAGAAATTGTATCGTGAAGCACCGAGTTTGGGTTTCAAGTACCCGGATTTAGAGGGGCTTTATAGGTTGGTATCAGAGCTTAGGGTTAAAAACCTTAGGTGGGCTAGACCTTAGGCTATAACCTTAGAACAGAGGGAAACGTTGATAATATAAATAACTCATATAGAGTTTAAAAAGAGATGAATTGAATAAATTCATCGTCAAATAAAATAAAAGATAACTTATATAAAACTCTTAATTGATGTATGCATATACTATATGCTAATCGGGATAACTTATGTGTGTAGATGTCTGGTGGAAAAGGCTTGTTATATGTTTATAGCATGAAGAAGGATCGAATCCATACACCCGAGCTGATATCGAAGCCAATAGCTGAAATAGAGGCTCACAATGAAAATAACTCAGACGAGGTAGTTATTGTAGAAAACGTAATACCGGATCCAGAGATGGTAGAACTGACAGATAGTGATTCAGATACTAAAGTTGAAGCTGATCAAGTATCAACGGAGGTGCAGGATCTGAGGAACAAGGTTTTTTCTCTAGAAAGGCTATGGGAGATAGAAAAGCTTCTAAATAGTCAATTACGACAGACGTTAATAGAAACAATAGAAGAACAAGATAAGCTTAAAATCTAAATTGATCAGATGGGAGCCACAAGCAACACATCGTGTGCAGCTCCGAACAAGAAGGGGAAAAGAAAGATAGAAGACCACGACTTAGGAAAATCCGATATGAAGAAAGGGAAAAGAATATGTTATCTTTGCGGTTATGAGGGGCATACCACTCTGTATTGTCCTGACTACAAACCAGGAGCATGTTTTATCTGTAGAATGGAAGATCATCAGGCGAAAGGTTGTCCAAGGAAAAAGGGCGTAGCGAATAGGTAGTAAATGTCCTGTGGTGTAGGTGTGTTTAATGTAATATATAGGATAAGTATGTCTGTGTAATGTAATATTCTAAAACTTTTGTAATGATCAAGTTTGTAAATCCCGACTTTTGTAGTCACAAAGGGATAGCTGATGTTTAAAGCATTATGTGTTATGCTATGTAAAATATTCGTAAGTTAAATTTATGATTTTATCTAATCAGATAATGCCGCCAAGACGTCGAACTCCCAATCAAAGGGCAGAAGAATATGTTAATAACGTTGAGGGATAACAACAAGCAGACCCGATGCAGAACTTCGCGAATATGGTAGCACAAGCTATGCAACAGGGAATACCAGCCGCAGAGAATCAGTCGGACAACCGCTAAGCTAACTTCAAAGACTTTAAGGCTGTAGGATCGCCGAAATTCAAAGGTATAACTGACCCTATTAAACCCCAAACTTGGGTCAAAGAGGTTGAAAAAGCATTCGTGATAGCTAGGGTAACTGAATGACAGAAGACCGCTTTTGCCACCTACATGATGAAGGGTGATGCAAATTTTTGGTGGGAAGCGAATCAAGCGAGGGCAGGATAAGGTGTGATAACTTGGGATAGGTTCAAAACTTTGTTTTCCAAAAACTATTTTTCACCTAGTATGCAGGCTAGGATGGAGGTGAAATTTTTAGAATTGAAGCAGGAGAATATGACGGTGTCTGAATATGCCGCCAAATTTAATGAGTTAGCTAGGTTTGCCCTGTATCAAGTTGATACGGAGGCTAGAAAAGCGAGAAGGTTTGAACTGGGATTAAAACCCTGGCTCTACAACAAGGTGGCAGTGTTGCAGATCCCTACATTTGTAGCACTCATGGAGAAATCGATTATAGCTGAGGAGGGAAGTGAGGACATGAGCCTCTACAACAAGGAGAGGAAGAATAAGGGTAAGACTGAAGGAGTTGGGAAGGTAGGAATTAATAGTGGGAGCAGGAGTGGAGATGGAAATAGGAAGGTGAATAATTTTGGGAATGTTCAGATCAAGCAGGAAGGAGTTAAGAAGCCAGCTGTGCAGTGTAAGACTTGTGGAAAGAACCACTATGGGGAATGTTTGAAGGGAAAGTTTGTTTGTTACAAGTTCGAGTAGGAGGGCTATATCTCTTCCAACTGTCCCAATCCTAGGATGAATAGTGGGTGATTTCTGTGTGGATCAACTGAGCACAAGGTGAAGGATTGTCCGAAGAGGAGGGTGGAGGCAGGAAGTGTGAATACTGGCACTGGCAGCGGGACTTTAGCAATCACGGTACCTACGTCATCGAGTAAGCCAACAAAATCAACTGCAAGGGTCTACAACATGACTATCTAGGATACGGTGACAGCTGGCAATGGAACTCCATGTATTTTTCGTATAACTTTTATTTTATTATAAACATGATTTTCCTATATATAGTAAATTATTTCTAAAGAAATTTGGAGGGAGGAATTTGAGTTCTTTTAGAAATCAAATTTTCGTTTAATCAGAAGGACAAGCTTTATGTGAATAGTTAAAGATCAGTTTGATCAAATTAGGATCGAGATCTACTTGTAATAATTGTATATGCTATGTACCCTGGTATGTTTATGTTTTTAAAGCGGTGATTCTGGGGATGGAATCTTTATAAGGGAGGGTGAATGTAACAACCCGATATTTTCTATATAAATAAATCAGAAATTTTGCGTATACTTTTCTTTTTTTTTAAGGATAAGAATTTGTACAATATAATGGGTATATGTATTTATGTGGTAAATAAAAATATATTTATTACATAAAGGTTTACAAAAAATTTTATTTTAGAATTATTAATTTTTATAAAGTATATTCTTATAATAATTAATTTTATAGTAGAAATATTTTATAAATTATTTTTCATGAAAATATAATCCTATAGTATTTAAATAATATATGGAGCGATTTTTATAATAATTATTTTATTATATGAATTTTAGTACAGATTATTAAGTTAATTATTTTACCTTATTTATTAAGGTTAAATATGGAAGAATAAATCATCTATAGAATCCAAACCCTAATTTTAGATTTTTATCAAGGAATGAGAATAATAATATAATATTAATTATATTTTGATTTTTCAGTGCTATAAATATGTACTGTATGTGCGTATTGAGGATGATTGGTCAATTATGATGTATAATTTCAAAACCCTAATATTAATTGGTTAAACCCTAGTTTTACAAGGGGAAAACTCTAATTTGAAAATCAATTGTGAGTTTAAGACTGTTATATATGTTTTAAGTTGTGTATTAAATGATTAATTAGGTAAGCCCTAATTAACATCTAAATTGAAAATTTTAGAAACCCTAAATAATTTTTAGAAAACCCTAAGTTATTAAAAACCCTAATGTTAAACCCTAATTTGAAACTCAAATTAGAGTTCAAGATTGATTGATGATTGTGTTAATGTGATTAATTAACAAGTATTAGAATTATAATTGTTAATTATGAAAACCCTAAATTACTAAACTAGAAACCCTAATTTCTATATTTAGTAACCCTAATGAGTAATTATAAAATTTAATTACTTATTGTGAACCCTAATTGCTAAATTAGCAAGGTTAATTAATTAGTAAATAATTAAACCCAAATGTTCATGTATAATGTAATAAGAAATCTAATCTAATTAAAGAAACTCTAATTATAATTTTAAGAAACTAAAATTTCTATTTTTCTCTATAATTGCAAAATCCTAGAAATTCTTCAATTTTGTGTTAACCATAAGGGTCAAACCCTAAGGGTCAAACCTAAGGGTTTGACATGTTACATAATTACCATTAAATGCATAAGGCTAATGACAATTTTACCCCTCTTGCATTATTTAAGGTAACTTGTAGAATTTGGTCTAGAAGGAGTTGTTGGCCAACCCTAGTATAGCATGTGACTAACTTTCCAGCAGATCAGCCTCATATCTCAGCATAATACATTGCATCTAAGTGTTTATATAATGATCAAAGAGAGAGACAAAGTCACATTTTTGCTCATTTTGCTCAAACATCCAACCAATCCTCTCTCTTACTAAAACCAACGAAATTTGGTAGCATATCAGTCACATAATCAAGCCCCACTAACACCATAACAAAATTAGAAGCTCAGAATCAGAAGATCAAAGTGAGGTATCAAAGTGAGCTTTCTGGGTAACCCAGAAAGTTCATCAGTGTGGCTTCTGACATGGTTTGACCGGACAAGATCTTGCTATTATGTTGTTGTTTTGTTGATTTTATGTAATAGAAATGTTGTCCTACATGTTGGCTACATACTGAAACTTATAGATCACTAAATCATTTCATGAAAAGCAAGTTGCGGAAGCCCAAAAGTGATCAGTTAAGCTGTTCTTGTTTTTTGGGTAACCTAAAAAACGAAGAACAGGTCTGACAGATAGTTTGAGCTTCCATATCTTGCTTGTATGTTGTAATATGACCCAGAACTTGATTGTTACTTGTAGTGCTACACTAACACTACAAGACCTGATTAACAACATGCCCAGAAACACAATACACACTATTTTAATCTTGGTCAAACATGGTCACTCGGTCACTGCACATGAATTTCTGGGTTTGATGAAGAATGCGAAGAACACCTACAGCGATGGTTCTGTCGCTATAGGTGGTCTTTAGTGACAGTTTATTTATAAAAATTATATTTTAATTATTAAAAATACCAAATAAATTATAAAAAAATTATTTTAAATTCTAAAAATTAGTTTTTAATTATTTTGAATATATTTCATAAATATTTAATATTTTTGGAATATTAAAGGTATATAATACCATCACTAGTCTGAACATCTTGATCAATTGGGAGCTTGTTTCATCCTGTGAGGTTAGAAAGAACACCCATGTGAATCTGGTGTAGTCGTCCACTACGACCAGTGAGTATCTCTTCTCTCCAAGGCTTGTTGTTGGAATTAGTCCAAATAGATCCATGTGAAGCAGCTGCAGGGGCTTGTCAATTGAATTGGCAGTCTTGCTCTTGAATGAGCTTTTGGTTTGCTTTCCAAGTTGACAGGCATTACATGACCTTTCTTTGACGAAGCTTAACTTGGGTAAGCCTGCAGCTAGATCTTTTGAGACCAGTTTGGACATGCTTTTGAAGTTGAGATGAGACAGTCTTCTATGCCATAGCTAGCTCATTTCTTCAAATGCTTTAGCCAAAAAGCATATTGTCTCATCTGAGCTTAGTTGACCAAGATTTACTGTGTAGACATTTTCTTCTCTTGTTCTGGTTAGCTTTATAGCAGATGTCTTCAAATCTCCGACTTGACACTGATTGTTGAGGAATGTTACTTGATGACCCTTGTCGCAGAGTTGGCTGATACTTAGGAGATTATGTTGTAGTCCTTCTATATAGGCCACTTTACTGAAGGACACTGCACCATTCCCAACTAAGCCATATCCTCTTGTCTTACCAGAGCCATTGTCTCCAAAGATGAATGAAGGACCCTCCTTCTCTATGTAGTTGAACAGAAGGGCCTTTTTCCCGGTCATGTACCTTGAGCATCTACTGTCCAGATACCAGGTTGTGATCGTGGAGCTCGGTTCCTATGGTGACATTAAACATTCATTTTAGTACCCATACTTGCATGGGTCCTACTTGATAGTACCCTTGGGAACCTAAATCTGCTTGATTTTGGGTCTCACATGCATAGGATTATAATAGCATTTTGCTACCTTGTGACCAACCTTATTGCACACAAAACATCTAATATGATGCATGCTTGTATGTGTATGAGGATTCTTCTTCCATTTGAACTTGTGTGGGTTCTCAGCCATCCTTCTGTTGAACTGATTCTCCTTCTTCAATGTGTCCTTGTGTCTCATGATTTGAGAGGGGTGTACCTTTCCTCTACTGTTCCTTCCCAGTTGGCTCGTGTACTTAATTTTACTCGACTCTACGATCCTTCGAGGTTGGACAGTAGTGGCTGGGTTACTTTTCTCCTTTCTGAAACCCAGGCCAGCATGAGATCTTTTATTCCTTGGAATATGGATTGAATCAGAAGAACATGGTTGGGCTTGTTATTCCTTCTGTGAGGATTTCATAAATGTAATGCCTCTACTAAAACTTGAAGCATTACTAGTGCTAGTTTCCTTTGCTTTTTCCACACATGACTCTAAGGTGGATTCCCCAAAGCCTAAAAATGTTCTGTCAGATGCACTTCTCTGACTAGAAAGCAAGTAGTCCGTGGATGAAGAGGAATTATTCCATATAGAGATAGTCTTTTCTAGTTCCTTAATTTTAGAGGTTAGACTTGACTCTATTTGTGCATTGAGCTCATTGGTCTGTTTTAAAAGCTTATTCTCAGCCTCAAGCTTGGAGAGAGAGTCAGTACTTAGAAGGGTTGTTTCCATTTCTTCTTGAACTTTCTTTTTCTCCTCTTGAAGAAGTGAATAATCCTTTTATAGAACTCTGAACCATTTCATGTATTGACGCAGATCAGATGTTATGCCATGCAGTGTAGTTCTTAAATCATCAATGTCTACATCAAGAGAGTTAAAGTCAAATACCTCATCTATACTTACTTCATGTATGTTGGAGTTCTGTTTATCCTTTGCATGCTTGGCCATCAGGAAGAGATTAGCCATTTGAGGATCTTCATCATCTCCAGATTCAGGAGTTGAGTCATTGTCTGAATCACTCCACGATCCTCCAGCTACAAGGTCTTTGCTCTTTTCTGAGGCCTTTTTTTGCCTTTGAATTCCTTCTTTGGATGTGATTTCTTCTTTAGTTCTTCTCTGAGAGGTTTGTTACAGTTAGCAATGAAATGGCCAGGCTTCTTACAGTTGTAGCATAGATCATTAATCTGCTCGTGGCTGCTGTAGTTGACTTTCTTTGGCTTGCTGATTTTGCCTTGACGCATGAATCTTCTGAATCTTTTCACCAGCATTGCAAAGTCCTCGTCATCATCTTCATCATAGTCAGAGTCATTTTCAGTGTTGACTTTGGAGCTGTTTTCAGTTGCTTTGAGAGCAACACCCTTATCCTTCTTTCTTTCTTCAGATAGAGTTTCTGCTCGTTGAGTCAGCTCCAGTTCGTATGTAAGAAGGTTGCCATATAACTGTTGGACAGTCATTTCATGGAGATTCTTTGATTCTCTAATGGCAGTGGTTTTGGCATCCCACTTGCTTGGTAAGGCTCTCTTTTCGTTGTTTGTCCATTCCTCTTTGACTTTGATTTGTATTCTGTTTGGATTGTCTGTAGTTGGTGCAAGCTTTGTTGGAATGTAGGGCCCATTTTGAATAGTTTCAAATAGATCTTCATCTATTGAATCCATGTATGCTTGCATCCGAACTTTCCAGTTGGCGAATTTATCTTTGTTGCACATAGGAGGCGTGCTGCCTCCTCCAGTCTTTGATTCTCTTGGTAGATGTGCCATTGGATCTACTTAAGCTTTGTAGGCTATATGGTAGAACCTGCTCTGAATCCAATTGTTAGTTCTCAGAGGCACAATAGTTATCTAGAAGGGGGGGTTGAATAGATATTTAAAATTCTTTTCATTTTACTTTGTTCAGTTTGATAATGATTCAAACACAGCGGAATTAATATTTGTTTGTTTTCCCATTTAGATATAGTGGGTTAATGAGAGTGAGGCAGTTATAAGAGTTATAACAGTTATAGTAAGAATGTAAGAGACACAGCAGTTTTAGTGGTTCAGAGAACTTAAAGCTCCTAGTCCACTCTTCTACTCCTCGAGTAGGAAATCCACTAAGGATATCTTTTACACTTTCTGAATCACACAGATTCCTTCTAGACCAGCAGTCTAGGCACTTCTTAGTTCACTCTTGAACTCTTCAAGTCCAGCAGACTTGGTTCTTCACAGTTCACTTAGAACTCTTCAAGTCCTTCTAACTTGGAACTCTTACTTCAGTTGATTGGTAGTTGTTGAGTTCTTGGTTGGTGCTACGCAGTTGCCGTTAAGCACTTGTTCGAAAGAACTGAGTAGCTATGCAAGCTTTCTCTTTTTCTCAGATCGTAGAGTTGAGCGTTGAGTGTTCTTCAGTGTTTTTGTTCAATGCTTGCTTGTTCCATTTCATCTGTAGATGTTTGGCATATATGTAATCCTTGAAATCTATCCGTTGGATCCATCCGTTGAGGCATTAAATGCGTTTGACATTTCTGAACTTTGATGGAGACTTTTCTACACATCTTCTGAATTGCATTCTGGTCCACTGACACAGCAGACTGCTTTCTCACCTAACACCTGAAAAGGTGTTTTCCTCTGACCTATGTTCCTTTCCTTAGCTTTTTCAATACGCTTCTTTGTTGCATACTAAGGATATCTTTTATGCCATCGGGACTAGTGAGTACTTCAACGTTTATAACCCATTCCACATTTGTTGAGATTTATCTTTAAACAAATGGTCAAGGCTCGATGCTTCTGACACAGGCAGATGATACTCTATGATTCAGATCGTGGTGTCTTGCCACCTTAGTGCTTGATCTGATGTGAGAACACTATGATTTCTCTTAAGGTCTGGCACACCATGATCTCTGAGTTGGCTCGGTAAACGTTGGGACCACTCTACGATTTCTGAAGAGGCCCTTCAAGGCAGGCACACTATGATCCTCGAAGCTCTACGATTCTACCTTTGTTTTCTGCAATCTCTTGATCAGATTGATAGACTATGATCTCATTGAAGCCTATCTATTACATCTTAAGATATAGATCAACCTAACATCTTTGATCTCTTCATCTATACATTCATTTACAGAATGATAAACATTAAAAGCTTAGATCAACCTAACAAATTTGATCTATCACTAAGTCCTTATACAAATATTCCTTGAAGGACTTTACATATAATCATGAGCATTTATTTTAAAACATCAAATCAACATATGCAATCTCCCAACAATATCCATAAATGCAGCTGGTGCATTAGTTAACCTAAATGACATTATCAGAAACTCGTAATGACCGTAACGAGTCCGAAATGCCGTCTTTGGTACATCCTCGCTCCTAACCTTCAACTGATGATACCCCGTTCGCAAATCTATCTTAGAAAAATACTTTGCCCCTTTCAACTGATCAAAAAGATCATCGATCCTGGGCAATGGGTATTTATTCTTTGTCGTTATCTTGTTCAACTCTCGATAGTCGATACAAAGTCTTAACGATCCGTCCTTCTTTTTCACAAACAGTATCGGTGCTTCCCACGGCGAAACACTCGGTTGAATGTACTTTCTATCCAACAGTTCTTGTAACTGAACCATCATCTCCTTCATCTCCACAAGCGCTATACGATACGGTTACCTGGAAACTGGTGTCACTCTTGGCACAATGTCTATCACGAATTCGATCTCCCTCTCCGGTGGAAGACCCGGTAATTCCTTTGGAAAAACATCCGCAAATTCTTCCACTATAGGTATTTGTTCCATCGTTGTTCCCATTCTCTGGGTATCAACAACATGGCACAAGTAACCTACACATCCCTTCCTTAACAACTTCCTAGTTTGTGTCATGCTAAGACAACATGAACTCCCCGGCGATTTATTACTGTAAAACACTATATGAGGCTGACTCAACATTCTAATGTTTACACATTTCTTTTGGAAATCTATTATTGCACCATGGTTGAACGACCAATCCATCCCGAGAATTACATCGAATTCTTCCAACTTTATCGGTATCAAATCTACCGATAATTTACAGCCTCGTATCTCTACACAACAACTCCTATAGATATCTTCAACATGAATTATTTCTTCATTCTCTACCTTGATATTCAAAGGCATAGGCAACTTTTTGGGAAGTAATCCTAATCGTCTAGCAAAATCACATGTTATAAACGAACAAGTAGCACCCGAATCAAACAGCACATAAGTATTTATATCGTTGATCGGAATAATACCTACAACTACATCCCCTAATGCAACTGCATCTTATACCGTCATGTTAAAGGTACGAGCCATCGTCTTACCCATCAGTGCTGGACCACCAATAGCTAACTTACAGCTATTAGCGCCCTTATTCTCGTCAGTCCCCTTCTTTGGGCAGTTCTTCGCCATGTGATCAGTTGATCCACATACGAAGCATCCATGGTTTTTCTTCAGACTTGGGAAGTTAGGCGAAATATGCCCCTCCTGTCCACAGTTGTAACATACGGCCTTCCCCTTGAGAAAGACTCCTAAATGAGTCTTCCCGCCATTCTTGCACACCTCCATCCTTCTCTTAGGATCTCCTTGCTTCACTCTGGTATTCCCAGAGTTAAATCTCTTCCTCTTCTGGCCTTCACCACTACCACTGGCTCCCTCGAGCTTTATTCCCCCGTCTACCTTTCCCTTGTTCTTCTTCTCCTTGTGGAATTGGCTTAGAACCTCGTTACCACCTTCGGCAAATATTACCTTCTCTAGTATAGTCCCAAAAGAATTACTTTGGAACACAGATATTCGGCTGTAGAGCTAGGGTTTCAAGCCCTACTCAAACCTCCTAGCCTTCCTCACCCCGATGTCCACCTGATTTGGAGTAAACCGCGCCAATTCATTGAATTTTGTAGCGTATTGGGGAACTGTCATTTCCCCCTGATTCAACTCCAGAAACCGCATTTCCATCCTTCCCTACATACTCGTGGGAAAGTAATTCTCGAAGAAAATCTCCTTGAACTTCGTCCACGTTAAGTTCTCTATTCCCGCCCTAGCCTGGTTTTCCTCCCACCAGAAATTGGCTTCTCCCTTCATCATATAAGTGGCAAAAGAAACCTTTTGCCCCTCGTCGACATTTGAAATAAAAAATACCATTTCTATCTCCTTCACCCACGTTTGGGCTTCTTTGGGGTCTGTAGTTCCTTTGAACTCCGGCGGACCAACATTCTTAAAATCCTTAAAAGTAGTAGCTCGTACTACTGCAGGATTTACGGGTATATTAGCCCCGTTCCTATTAAAAGCGGCCGTTAATAAATTAACGAACTCTTGCATTGGGTTAACCGGACCTCCCTCCGGTTGATTTACGTTAGCATCTTGATTTTTTTGTCTCCTTCTTGGCGACAGTTTGCTGTTAAGATAAACAACACGTCATTATTACATCTTTCTTGTTAATTAGTTATTATTAATTATTTAAACAATAACTTCAACTCATTGCACAATATGTTCCATAAAATGGTTTATATTGATTTACTTGCTTATTGTATATTACTACAACATTTGTTCATTACACAACCTTAGCTGATTACATTTCTATCCCGCAATTGCTTTCCAAAAATTGGGATTTAAAAAAGACTACCCTTTGATATACAAAAGAGGGTTTTACGTCACTACTAAATTCATCATATGTACATATCTAACTCTAATCTAGCAAATACTAGGTTACATCTGCCTTATGGCATTCTCAAAATCCGCATTGGCAAGACCGGTTATAATATCTCGGCTGATAGTGTGCCGAGTCTGCCCTTCTTCTATCGGATACCCAGCTTCCTGTTGTTGAAAATCCGCATGAGAACTCCTCTATATATAGGACATCCTCCCAACCTTCTGCTTCTTGGTCTTTAGCTCATGTCTGAGCTCAAAGACCTCGTGTTTCAGCTCATGGACCTTGTCCTTTGCTAAAACTCTTTCATCGTGCTCTTGCTCCCACATATTCTCCATACTTATCTTATCTTCCAGGATTTCCTAGACTTCTTCCTTTAGTTCCCTAACCTCCTTTCCTATCTGGATATTTCTATCCAATAAGGCCATGAACAGTGTTTTCATTGCCTCTCTAGGAGCCACCTCCTCTTCAGGTGCTACGGTGTTGAATGACACCGCCTCCACCTCCTCCTCCGATATGCCATCTAACATGGACATGAGGTCTAAGTCTTCAGGGTCTCCAGACTCGATCACAACCACCTCAGGCTCTACTGCTATATGGTTCGATAAGACTTCTATTTGGTTCACTGACTCTTCACTTACTATATGTATATCCCTATACATTTTGTTTTCTCCTGACATCTACAACAAAATAATTTAGTTTGATTAGTACACGTCAGTAGAATAATAAAAACACATATCATAATTAAATGCATTTTTAGGGTTAACTTCATCTTTTACTTCTTTAACTTTTCTTAAGTTTTATAACCTAATGCTTTGATACCAACCTGTGGCGCCCCCAAATCTGGGTATCTTCCAACCCGACATATGGTGTTGCACGGTGCTACAGTTCGCATATACATTCAATTGAAAAGCCTCAAAAGAACGAATATGTCTTATATATATTCCAAACAATATTTTCATTCCCCAGGTTCTTTATAACCATTACATGTGTTTTTGTCATAATATCGAATAATAATAACATTCACCTATACTATTACAAAGGAAATCTACTGATTCGCCTTAGCCTTCCCTTTATCTTTACTAAATGCTTCGGTCCATTCGATCTTAGCTACATTCATATGGTTCAAGCAAGAATGAGCATAACTAGCTCAGCAAGTATGACAATTTCATTTAACAATATGCTTGAAACATACAAATCGTATATCTTCAATAACTGAACAATAGTTATGAAGTACTATCGATAATTCAAAATATCACTTCTTTTCCTTCAAAACATTTCATCATGAACAACAATCAAAAAGTTTGGTTCAAGACTATGAGCATTCCATACTTTCTTTAAAAAGGACAACCCGACACCAAGTTCGTAACTCCGGCATATCTTACGAGTATGTCTAGGTCATCAGCCTATAGTACTCTATGTTGTACAACACTACTTTCTTTAAACGTATGTACGTTTAAGGTTTGGCAACCTCACGTGCCTGTCTTTTTGACGACAAAACATTTGTTTATGCATGCTTAGTCTTCCTTTGAAAACCATACCAAAATAGTTTGGCAAAACTTAACAACAGTTCAGTAGATTATAAGAAATCCCAAAGAAACATCTTAAGTCTAGCCGAAGGAATTGGCTTCAACTTCATCCTACATCAATTCATGTGTAAGGTACATGAATTTCAAAGCTTGTCCAAAGAATTCAGACAAGGGTCAAAATACTTGCCTTTAGCGTCTTCTACAGTCAATACAAATTCTCTTTGATTCTTTAAGGTCTCTACAATACATAATCATGTAACATACCACATCAGATCGTATATAATCAAGTATGTTTATTACTATATCTTATCCTTCTTCTCAATCTAATCATGTTTTAGATTACTTAACACAAGTTCAAGTTTATCGCATTACCTTGTTCTTACATTCATATTTGAGTAAGGTATCTTCAACCTTTAGTTGTTAACTTAAGGTTTTCATCATCCTAATTGATGTTACTTTAGGTTTATTAATGTATTAGTTCATTACTAATCAACCAATTTCCTTTCTATCTTTATAAACCTTCATTTCTATGCTTGGTCAAGTGCTGGCACTGCGACACCAGCTTCTCTTCTCTATGCCGCGCTGCAGCGCCACTATTTAGTGGCTAAGGTCCAGACTCGGCGTTGCGTCGTGGGTCTTAGTGTTAACTGCCACACTGTGGCGTGATACTTTAGTAGCTAATAGACATGCTTGGCGCTGCAGCGCCACTTATTGTGCCTTGACTGGCACTGCAGCGTGAGTCCTCAGCACTAGACAACTTTGACAGATAATTTCTTATGTGAGATGTGAGATTCCCAGGCTCATAACTTCTTCGTTATAAGTACGAATTGGCTCATTCAAAAGCTATTAACTCACAATTTACATGCTCTAAGTGTTCATGCAAGAATTTTATATTTTCGAATCTGTTAACACGGAATTCACATTTCAGTTCATTTTTTAACGAAAATGATAAACGTTCGTGAATGTTCATAGCTCGTTTCTTCGTTCTAAGTCAGAATTTGGTTATTTTTGAATCCGTAACTCTAGAATGCCAATTGAGACTCATCTCCATCGAAAACCAATATTTCTGAGTTCAAAGTCAAAATTTGACTTTAATTCTGAGAATTTCATGATTTCAACGATTATCGTTGATAAGTAGGTTTTATACCTACTTATCCTATATCTGTTACTTGAATTAGTTACTCAAACTTATGTTTCTTAGTTACTTTTCATGCATTTTTTGTTCATGTTGTAGATTATATGATTGGGTATGAAAACACAAGAAAAAGGCGACTATTGGCATGAAAAAGTAAGGGAAAGCAATTTAGACATCTTTTAGACCAAAATACGCAAGCAAATATAAGAAGGAAAGATTGAAGGACTTTTAACACCAAGTAGGATGCATGTTCATGGATTGGAACTTGGATTATACTGTAGATCTTCTTCTTAGCTTTCCGGAACATCTTGAATCATCCCAATCGGAGTTCGGATGCGAGAGTTATGGCCTTTTTATCAACAAAGATCAAAGCTACGAGTTCTCATGTTTGAAATTTACATAGCATCTACTTCAAGCCCGATTTTCACCTTGATCCATTCCGAATCTATCAATTCTCAAAGAATGAAAGTTGTAGATCTCGTCGATATCTTCAATTTGATAGGTGGCGAACCTCGTAACTCCTCCCGAATCAAACGTTATGGCCATTTTCCCAAAGGACGTCAAAGTAGAAACAAGACCCCCGTCGGGGCGGGCTTTTCCTTCACAAAACCCCCTCCAGGGCGGCCATACCAGCTACAAAACAGTGTTTACACCAGCTGGGGCGGGCCCTTTATGCCTTATACCCCCCGCTAGGGCGTGGGTACGCGCAGAAAACTAAGTTTTTGTCCAAATTTGAGTTCGAGAAGGATTGTTTCGATCCGATTGACTCAAGAACTTCCAAGAGGACTTAAAGACATATAAAGAGACTTATAAAAGGACGAGAATCACAAGGATTAGATATTAAGGAGAGATTAGGGAGAGAGAGAATTCTATTAGATTAGATTAGAGTAGATTATATCAAAACTCTAGTTATTATTAGATTTGGAGATTGAAGCAACTTGGAGACCATTGAAGATTCAAAGTAGGAGTGAGGAGGGAGCTTCAAATCTACAGACAATAGATTTTATCTTCTTATCTTCTTCTATCTTTGTCTTTTAATGTGTATTCAATTGTGGATTCTTAGTTTTAATTCAATAATTATGAACTAATTCTTTGTTTGAGATTATAATGGATCTTATTGTGTAGTTTATTTTAATATGCTTAGCTATCAATTATTATGTTCTATTGTGATTTGGACTTAATTGCTTAATTGCCTAGCTAACAATTACCGTGATAATCTATATAAACTCGAGAGATGAAGTATAGATTTAGATCTGATCATGTTAGCATGTGTTTGTGATTTCTACATAGATGGAATTCATGATTTGTATTTAGGATAGAGATATGCCTTTACACCATATGTAATCTTATAGAGAACTTGTGCTTTAAATCATTTTTAATTGTAATTCACATGGAGATATAGTGGATTAGTTAATTAGGGTGTCTTGCTTAATTCTATCATTTATGGATTTAAGTGAGTATGTGTATTATGCATCGAGATGTGGTTTTATCTGCTTTAGTGTTCTTGATTAACAATTCAGGATAGAAAATAATTGATGAGAAGTGTGTTAACTTAAATGAAGCAATAAGTGAAGCTGTGATCTTAAATCTCCGTAATATAATTTTTAATTAGTGGAATTATAATTAGTGTAATTAAATAATTTAATTTATATAATTTAAAATTCATTTGTTTAAATAAGATTGAGTTGGTTACGGGTTAGTACTTGGTGATTTTTATTAAACAATTCCTCGTGGGAACGATACTCTACTTTCACTTTATTACTTGTTGACCACGTATACTTGCGTGTTGTGCGTAACTAGATTTTACCCAACAATTGTCTAATCTCGTAAATTCTGCCATAACTTTGTTACGTAAGATTTTTACACCGTTCCAAATGGATTCATTCCATTGTCACAACATGTATAATCTAAACCTACAAATGATGGTGTTAAACTTGTCCATCAACAACAACATAATACAATTCTTCCATGAATTTCAATGGTCTAGAGCTTTTATACTTTGGATTTCACTTCACATGGTTTATTAAAGTTTAAGTTCTCTAACAACCATCCGTATTCCTTCTTATCATACATACTCCATCAATCCTCACTTCTCTAACAAATTACAATTGAAGAGAAAAAGATTAATGGTCAAGAGGCTTACCCTTGATGATCACTAGAGTCTTTTTCTTGCTTCTTGAATTATAAAAGACTAGCTTTTCTAACTTTTTCTCTCTAACAAATAAGCACTTAAGTTGTTGGTGAAAATCTAACAAGTAAATAATGAAAGCAAGCTCTCATATTTATAGGAAAAGCTAAGTGAGGGTATATTGGTCATTAAGTCATCCACCTCCTTAATAAACCTCATTACTATTCATTACTTGGAGTTCACAACACTCATCTTTTGCTTGCCCACCAAGATCACCCATGTGATCATGGGGCCCACATGGTTGCCCCATAGGTCATCTTTACCCATTGGATCGATCCACGGATCCGATTCATAATTTGGGCTTTAAATTTAATTAATTTAACTTATGATTTGGGCTTTCATTTAAACCAACATTGGGCTTGTTCATTAATTCACATTGGACTTATCCATTCCTAAACTTGGGCTTGCATAATTCCTAACAAATCTTACAAGTCCAATATATTTAGCTTAAAGACTTATAACGTATAATCTACGTATTATTCTTGTATACTCATTCATAATATACGACATACCATTATTCATACATACTCGTATAATATCCTGTATCATACTCGTATTCATTACCTCATACAATACTTACGTATCACACAATCATCATTCATTTGTTAGTGCTTTACTTTCCCTTACGTTCTCAAATTTAGTACGCAGGCAAAAAACTGCGTTTGTCATAACGGAAATATTATTACATATTCCATCCTCTCTTATTATTCTATCATTGCGTATTTCTCGGAAATTCAAAAATAATTCTCGAGCAGAAATCCGTGAATAGTGTTTTTCAGAAAATTTCTCGGAAAGCTTTTATTTTCATCTTGAAAATTCAAACACTTTAATTCTAACACGTAGCCAAAATACTACAACATTCCGACATATCTAGGTTAAAGAATAAGATTCATCTTACTAACACATAATAATAACATATAATATAATTTTATTCATTATTTAATTAATTAAAATTATTTTACAATAAATCTGAATTTTTCGGTCGTTACAGTCACAGTATCATCTGTATAATATTTTATATTATTAAATTAATAATAGAAATGACACAGTTATTCATATTATTATTTGTATTATTAACAATGTCTAGAAAGTTCTGTCGAGGAAAGGGGTTAGGTTATTTAAATACGCGCCAATAAGGAGAAATCTTTATTGGAAAGCCCCCTCTTTCCTGGGAACGATCTGGTTGTCAATATTGTGAGTTATAATATTAATGATAAATAATTATTGAAAGATTAAAAATGAGTTTATTGAAGATTAGTGAATTGTGATATATATATATATATATATATATATATATATATATATATATATATATATATATTCAATTTTTGATATAAATAGAGGGGTTTGTTATGAGGCGTTTGTTGTAAGTTTGGCTTATTATTCCCTGGGGAGATGTGCTAATTTTTTAGACCGTCGGTTGAGATTTTAATAGTAAATCAATATGGACCGTCGGTTGAGGTTTTAATAGTAAATCAATATGGACTGTCTGTTTTAATAGTAAATCAATCTGGACCGTCCGTGAATAAGATTCTATTTAGTCCATTCTCCTATAAATAGAAGCCCATTTCTTCATTCTTTCTTACAAATTCACTAAAACTATAGAGAGAGAAACTATAGAGAGAAAGAAGAAGAGTATTTTGCTACTTCATTATTGCAGTATTCAATCTCCTACTAAGGTAAGAGATATTATTTTTCGTATTCGTAAGGGATATTATTTTTCGTATTAATTCTTTATTAATCTGTGGGAGTAACCTGTCTACGCAGATTACCGCACGCATAGTGAATAACCCTTCGTATTCATTCTTTAATCTGTGGGAATAACCTGTCTACGTAGATTACCGCATGCCTGGTGAATAATCCTTTGTATTCATTCTTTATTTGTGGAAAAAATCTGTCTACACGAATTACCGCATTACGCGTAAAAATCCATTTGCAGTTTCGTATATTATTTCTTTTCATATTCCTAAATCTAAACTTACTATGGTATATATTGCTTCTATAATCCCTAAAATTAGTAGAATATCCTTGAGTTTTGCGCTTCATTTAGTATCGTTTCATTGGAATATTGGTCTAAACTTTCTTATTAAATTTTAATATTTTCATTCAGGGTACTATTCACTCGAGTACTATTCAATTAGGGTACTATTCACGGGATACTATTTACTCGGGTACCATTTACTCAGGGTACTATTCACTCAGATATTATTCACTCAAAGTACTATTCACTCGGGTACTAATTATACGGGGTACTATTCACTCGGGTACCATTCACTCATGGTACTATTTATGGGGTACTATTCACTCGGGGTACCATTCACTCGGGTACTATTCACGGGGTACTATTCACGACAAAATTAGTTTCTTTTCTGTCTAAATTATTTTTGATACATGAATATCATTATTGAATTTTACTCCATAATTAATTATCATGTTGACAATTTGGACATTCTTGAACTCTGGATAAATTGAATTATAAAACTCTAATATTTATTATTGATTTCACTTAATTGATTCCTTATATCATTGTTAACATTCTCATGCTTATGTTGTGGTAAAAGTCATCTTTGACCTGTAGTGCATTGATGGACTGTTGATTAGTATGATTATGACCAGGAATTGTGTATTGGTATAATCATGACGTGTAATGTTACAGACAAATGTTGTGGTGAAAGTCCTCTTTGTCCCGTAGTGCACAGATTGACAGTTGTTTGGCATGATCATGACCACTGGTGAGACAAACGAATATCCTTGGCCCGTAGTGCATGTATAATTTGTTGATTTAAAATATTTATTGATTAATGTTATAGAGATAAAATATTGATGATGGACTTTTAAATCGTAGAAGATAATAGAAATAATGCTCTACTTGACTCTTCTAATGGATTGCTATTTTCGCTATAGTTGTTGATCTAAAACTTGTTGTCTATTGTATTCTATCAGATTTTTTTCTGTTGAGGACTAAGGATAATTTATTCTACACTATTTTAGTCATAATATTCTTTACTGAGCTAGTTGAGCTCACCATTTTCCTTTTGGTTCCATTGTTCTTCTCAGGAGGCGAGAATGTAACTGGGACTAGTCGGGGAATGGAGTAATGGTCCAAGTTGGTTATTTTAGTAATCCTCACAATTTTGTAAAATAGTATAACAATAATTATAATGAGGATTTTATTTGAGTTTGGATATTGTTTACGAGATAATATTTGTATTAAAACTCACAGTGTATATTTTGTAATATTTTACACGATAATTAATAGTTGTATAAATAAAATTTGTATTTAAATTTTTTACCATGTATTTGGCGACTCAGAATGTGTTGTGTGAACCTATTTTGGGGGCGTCACAGTTGGTATCAGAGCTTAGGGATATGATCTATGGTGGAGATCTTAGGGTAGAACTAGGAGGAGAGAGACGAGAAAAACCTTCTCTAGTATGTCCTACCTAAGCTTATTTGTTATTTAATTGGTCGATCGGATTATAGAAATAATATGTGACATGTCAATTTTTTAATTAACCCTTGTTTTGTGGTAGTATTTAAGAATGACATCTAAAAATCAAGAGATGCACTCATATAGAGTTTTAAGTGATGAATTGAGGAGATTTATTTAATGAATAAATATGGGAGTATAATATCTTGTTATAACAAAGATTTTTATTGGGGAGTAATAATTAAGTTATTAAACTTGATTGTAGGATGTCAATCGAAGAAGAAATTAGAGATATCCATGTGATGAGTGAAGAATTAATAGTTGCACCCGAGCTAGTCGCAGAGGTAAAAGCTGAGAGTGAGGAACAAGAGGAACCTGAGGAGGATTTATTAGGAGAATTTTATGATCGAAATATAGAACTTCAAGATCGTATTCGTGAGTTAGAAAAGCAGGGTGAAGAACGACAGGCGGTCGTGGAACAAAGGGATGCAGAAATTTAAGATTTTGCTGCAAGATATGCGAAGCTTGAACAGAAGCTCTCTTTGGCCGAGTATATTATAATAGAGCTGGAATCTGAGAATGCAAATGTCAAATATCAGCAGAAAGAAGAAACAACTGAACGAGTGAGAATGGAGGATGCATGGGTAAAAGCCGCATGACGCGTTGATATTGTAGAAAGAGACGTTCGATCCAAGAAGGCTAAAATAGATGATATGTATTTCTCTTTATTGACAGCAATTAGGAGAACTCAGCATCGAGTTTTGAATTACCCCGTATAGATCGGTCAACCCCAATTTGATATGGATCAAAGATTAATGATTAAGATCATAGATCAAGAGTACGATGAAGCAGTTAAGGGTGGAATGTACCCTATAGCGAAGTCAAGTCCAGCGGTAATGATGACACCAAAGGTTGTCCCGGACAAGTTAAAGCCGGTAGTTCAAAGGAGAACATTTGTCGTAACTTTCCAAAAGGCGAGGAATCTGAATGAAGTTATCACGAGTAAGCTAATCATAAACTCTTGTGAAGTTTATACCTTATTTGATACCGGTTCTACCCATTCTTTTATTTCACCTGCTTGTGCTCAACATTTAAAATTAACTCTGGAGAAATTAGATTTTGAATTATCGATTGAAACTCCGTTGGGAGAAACCTTCGTTACATCCACCATTTATAAATCTTGTTTGATTGAAATTGATACCCTCACATTACATGTTGATCTCATCTCTTTGAAAATACTTGCATTTTAAGTAATTTTAGGGATTGATTGGTTAACTACTCATCATGCTAAAATTGATTATTTTCGTAAGGTCGTTAGCTTTCATATTTCTAACTATCCTGTTATGCGAATTCAAGCAATCAAACCACTAAAGTCAATCACTGTCATATCAAGTCATAAAGTCATTCGTTTATTGAAAAACAGATGTCAAGTTTTCTTAGCCCATGTCATCGATTTAAACAAAAATATGTCAGATTTGAATGATATTTCTATTGTTAATAAATTTCCTAACATATTTCTCGAAGAACTTTACATGCACCAAAGACGTTGGCTCGAGCTGCTGAAAGATTACAATCATACCATTCAATACCATTCTGGAAAAGTGAATGTGGTAGCTAACGCGTTGAGCAGAAGATCGTATGCGACTACGAGTGCGATATTGTCAACACAAAGGCCTATTTTGTATAACTTACAAAAGATGGAGATAGAGTTAAAGACTTTAAGGACCCATGTAAAAATAACAAATATACGAGTAGAACCGACTTTTAATCGATATAGTTAAAGCTGCTCAAGCTACATACTTAGAGCTAATGAATATGAAGAAGAAGGTGCAAAAAAGTGCTATTCTAGAAGCATGAATCGACGAATAGAGGAAATCTCAACCCTCAATTTATTATTCTATTTGAAATCCTCGATCGAGTAGGAACTATGGCCTATAGACTTGTTTTACCATCAAGTATGTCTCGTGTTCATAATGTTTTTCACATATCTATGTTACATAAATATGTGAAAGACCAAAACCACATTATTGAATTAGAACCAGACGAGATAGCCGAAGATTTAACGTATAAGAAGGTACTTGTCAAGATCTTGGATAAGAAGGAGTGTATTCTACGCTCAAATGTTATACCTTAATTCAAAGTTTTATGGAGAAACCATGATATTGAGGAAATGACCTAGGAGTTAGAATCTGAAATGAAAATAAGGTATCCTCACATATTCGACATACCATGTACGTACATTAATTTCGAGGATAAAATTTTATAAGGAGGGGAGGTTGTAAGACCCTAACTTTTATGAATAAAGATTTAATTTTTTCTAAATATTATTTTGAATAGTAAGGTGTTGATTTGATATAATGTTATAGTTATGGGTGATATGTGTAAATTTTGCAAAGTAAGCAAGTTGTCATAAAATATTCGTTTGGTCGGAGAATATTCTTTTTATCGGGGAATATTCGTACGATGACTCAATCATTGGTCGACCCCACAACGAAATAATTGTCGGATATAGAAAGCGACAAAAATAACTTTTTTATAAAAATAACGGCAAAACTTTTACCGTTAACTGTTGAAATACCGATAATAAAAGAACAGTAATACGTGTTGTTGCACAGTAGCACACGGTATTACACAATATCGCTGATTATTGATGCTTACGTAAGAAGTCGCTCAGTTTCATTCAATAATTGCTACATTAGTTGTTGCATAGTATCTCATATTATTGATTCAATTATTGTCACAGTACCATATGTATAATATTTTATATTATTAAATCAATAATTGAGACGACACAGTTATTCATATTATTATTTGCATTATTGACAATGTCTAGAAAGTTCTGTCGAGGAAATGGGTTAGGTTATTTAATTGCGCGCCAATAAGAGGAAATGTTTATCGAAAAGCACCTTCTTTCCTGGGAACGATGTGGTTGTCAATATTGTGAGTTATAATATTAATGATGAATAATTATTGAAATATTAAAAATGTGTTTATTGAAGATAAGTGAATTGTGGTAAATATTTATTCAATTTTTGATATTAATAAAGGGGTTTGTCATGAGGAGTTTGTTGTAAGTTTGACTTATTATTCCATGGGGAGATGTGCTAATTTTTCAAACCGTCGATTGAGGTTTTAATAGTAAATCAATATGGGTCGTCGGTTGAGGTTTTAATAGTAAATCAATATGAACCGTCGGTTGAGGTTTTAATAGTAAATCAATATGGACCGTTGGTTGAGGTTTTAATAGTAAATCAATATTGGCCGTCCTTTTTAATAGTAAATCAATCCGGACCATCCGTGAATCAGTTACTATTTAGTCCATTCTCCTATAAATAGAAGCTCATTTTGTTCATTCGTTCTTACAAATTCACTAAAACTATAGAGAGAGAAACTATAGAGAGAGAAAAGAAGAGTATTTTGCTACTTCACTATTGAAGTATCCAATCTCCTACTAAGGTCAGGGATATTATTTTTCGTATTCGTAAGGGATATTATTTTTTGTATTCATTCTATATTAATATGCGGGAGTAACCTGTCTACGCGGATTACCGCATGCATGGTGAATAACCCTTCGTATTCATTCTTTAATCTATCGGAATAACATGTCTACGCAGATTACCGCATGCATGGCGAATAACCCTTCGTACTCATTCTTTATTTGTGGAAAAGATTTGTCTACGCGGATTACCGCATGACGGGTGAAAATTCATTTGCAGTTTTGTATATTATTTCTTTTCATATTCCTATATCTAAACTTACTATGGTAAGTACTGCTTCTATATTCTCTGAAATTAGTATAATGAGTTTTGCGCTTCATCTAGTATCATTTATTACAATATTGGTCTAAACTTTCTTATTAAATTTTAATATTTTCATTCAAGGTACTATTCACGGGGTACTATTCACTCAGGTACTATTCACTCGAGGTAATATTCACTTGGGTACTATTTACTCGGGATATTATTCACGATGTATTATTCACTCGGGTACCATTCACTCGGGGTACTATTCACGATAAAATTGGTTTCTTTTATGTCCAAATTATTTTTGATACATGAATATCATTATTGAATTTTACTTCACAATTAGTTATCATGTTGACAATTTGGACATTCTTGATCTCTAGATAAATTGAATTATAAATCTCTAATATTTATCCTTGATCTTACTTGATTGATTCCTTATAGCATTGTCATCATTCTCATTCTTATGTTCTGGTAAAAGTCATCTTTGGCCCGTAGTGGATAGATGAACTGTTGATTGGTATGATTATGACCAGGATTTGTGTATTGGTATAATCATGACCTGTAATGTTACAGACAAATGTTGTGGTGAAAGTCATCTTTGGCCCGTAGTGAATAGATTGACAGTTGTTTGGTATGATCATGACCACTGGTGATACAAACGAATGTCCTTGGCCCGTAGTGCAAGGATAATTCGTTGATTTGAAATATTTATTGATTGATGTTACAAGGATAAAATATTGATTATGGACTTTTAAATCATAGAAGATAGTAGAAATCATGCTCTACTTCACTCTTCTAATGGATTGATATTTTCGATACAGTTGTTGATCTAAAACTTGTTTTCTATTGTATTCTATCATATTTTTCCCTGTTGAGGACTAAGAATAATTTGTTCTACGTTATCTTAGTCATAATATTCTTTATTGGGCTAGTTGAGCTCACCTTTTTCCTTTTGGTTCCATTGTTCTTCTCAGGAGGCGATAATGTAGTTGGGACAAGTCGGGGAGTGGAGTAATGGCCCAAGTTGGTTATTTTAGTAATCCTCATTATTTTGTAAAATAGTGTGACAATAATTGTAATGAGAATTTTATTTGAGTTTGGATATTGTCTACGAGACAATATTTGTATTAAAACTCACAGCGTATGTTTTGTCGTAATGTACACGACAATTAATATTTATATAAATGAAATTTATATTTGAATTTTGTTCCATGTATTTGACAACTTAGAATGGGTTGTGTGGAATTATTTTTGGGGCGTCACAGATTGTTTTTAATGATTCGGCCGAATTAGACAGAGCCGCCAGTTGATATGAATTTAAATGGATGTATCAACTCATCTGAGTTTTGAAAGTTTTCGTAATATGGCCCAATATGCGACTTAATTTAATTGGTCTGGAACTCAAAATTCAAAGAGTTCGGTGGCTTGCTTAAGCAAAGGGAAGGTGTTAGGCACCCCCCCTCCCTCCGACTTCATTGAAACATGGTTACCGCTACTTTTTCATTCCCTATGCATTGTGTGTGTGTGTGTGTGTGTGTTGAAAGCTTTTGGTTTTGCAAAGATGTTTTGTGCTTTGTTTTGAAAGTAGTGACGTGCCTCTTTGAACCTATGTACAAAGGGTTTGATTTACATAAAATTAATTTCAACAAGATATGAAAGTGAGATTTTGAAATCTGGTTTTCCAGCCCTTTTCCCGAATAGGAATCGAGGCCCTTTGATACTTCCAATTTTATTCTAATGACAGCTTTATTTGATTTTATTTCTCGAGATACGAAGCATTTTTGAGACTAAACATGAACTATTTACAAGGGTTGGACTTCTTATGGGCATGTAAGCCATCGAAGTAAGCCCGAGCACCACATACATGATTTTTCACTATTTTAGGGCCTTAAATTCGGATAACCGTTTTAAAGCTCTGGATTTACATGTACAAAAGGTTGCAAGCTAATAGTACAACTTAAACAACTCCATCACGGGAACCGAGTTTTAGATTCATTGATTGAATCTTTACCCTAATGGTTCCTAGGATAACATCAATCATTTAACAGCTTGCACAATGAAAATATTGCAATAAAATAGATATTCACATTAAATTACGTCAAATAAGTGATTTTTTGATCAAATCCTTGTAAATGAGTCAACAAGCTTCCCGTTTGCTTTAGATACAGATCTAGGGTCACGTGGTTGCTTAATATTTACAAAAACTAGAAAGAAAACTAGATGTATCCAAATCTTAGCCATTCTAGCTCAACAGTTTAGGTTTTACAACTTTTAAACCGGTTAAAAGGAAGATCTGGCTAGATCTAGTATACATCTAGTCAATACATTGATAAATATCGACTATTTACAGAAAATGAACGGTTAAAATAGCAATCCAGGCACCACCAAGCAATATCTATGTATATACAACACTTATATATATAGTAAAGCAAGAAATGAAAGCAGATCTGAAGAGATCTTACAGTCTAGCACGAGAACTGCTATCGAACGGTTTTTAACGCCTTTAAACTCGATTTCCACCAATTAAAACTTGATATGTTGAAGTATAAATGTATAGAAGTGTTTACAGAAGAGATTTACAAAGATTGAAGTAAGATTTGAGTTGTTTCTCTATCTAGATCTCGTATTTTCTCTCCTAGACCTTTTTTCTCTCTCTAAAACTGCCTGAAAATGAGTTGGGGGTCTGATATATATAGACATGGCCAGCCGCAGGTGTACCTACAGTTGGTCCTGGTGGTCCCTGCTGCCTCGACGTACGCGCACCTCGATCACTGTGCAGGCTGCTTGAAACCTTCATAACTTGCAATCCGGGAATCCTATGGAGATGTGTCATACCATTCTAGAAAGCTCTTTCTGAGAGCTATGCAATGACATAGGGTTTGCCCTTTTTTGAATCAAGAAAGTTTGGTCCAGGACCAAAATAGCATCTTCAAGTCTTCGCAGGCAGTCCGTTGAACTGTCTTGCGCAATTTGCACTCGGGATTGCTATGATGGCTCCTTGTAACCTTATCTATAGCTGGGTAACTGTTTGTTGATTTTGAGTTGTCAACTTTCCCTCTTTGCCCTCCCGGGGTTGTCTCCAGGACTTGACAGCTGTTGATTTTGTCTTTCCTCAGGGTTGTCTCTGAGTTTGTTTTGATATCCCATTGGGATGTCTCTGGGGTTTGAGGTTTACTGTAGTCCTCTGGGGCTATCTCCGGGGTGTAAAAAGATGCATTTTCCCTCCTGCATGATTAGTACCAGGAAAACAAAATTTCGAGTGTCTATAGTCTGCATATTAAAACATACACATAATGTTGAATAAGAGGAATGATTGAATACATGAGATGAGAACAATAAGACAGAAAATTTTTAACGAAACAACAAAGACCAAAAGTATCCACTAACAAGATGTATTAATTTATTGTTATTCCAGCGAATTAGAGAATAGTTTAAGTTAAGAGATAACATTAGACATTACGGTAAAAACGGAAATTGTGAAGTGAATCTTGGGTCTCGATCAGAAACTATGGATACTGGCATACCATGCAGTCTTACAATCTTTTTTATGTACATATGAGAAAGATGTTCAAGTGTATAAGTTTCTCGTATCGGTAAGAAATGAGCAGACTTGGTCAATCTATCAACAATGACCCAAATTGCATCTATACCTTGAGAAACCTTAGGAAGACCGGTAACGAAATCCATGGTAATGTGCTCCCACTTCCATTCTAGAATTTCAAGTGGTTGCAATAGACCTTTTGGTACTTGATGCTCCGCTTTGACTCGTTGACAAGTTAGACACCTTGAGATAAACAGCGCTATCTCTCTCTTCATATTGCTCCACCAAAATGTATGACGAAGATCATGATACATTTTGGTACTTTCAGGATGGATTGCAAACGATGTGTTGTGCGCCTCCATCATGATTTCATACTTTAAATCAGGGTTGTTAGGAACACAAAGTCTGGAGTTGACTCAAAGTATTCCTTCTTCAACGATTCTTGCTTCCGGCATAGCACCTTCTTGCACTTTCTTCCTCATATGCATCAGCTCCAGGTCTGTAGCTTGAGCAGCTTTAACTTTATCAATTAAAGTTGGTTCTACTCGTATATTTGCCATCATCCCATGGGTCCCTGGAGTCTTTAACTCTACCTCCATCCTTTGCAAGTCACACAAAATGGACCTTTGTGTTGCCAATATCGCACTCGTACTTGCATGTGATCTTCTACTCAATGCGTCAGCTACCACGTTCGCTTTGCCAGGATGGTATTGAATGGTATGATCATAATCTTTCAACAGTTCAAGCCAACGTCGTTGTCGCATGTTAAGTTCCTTTTGAGTGAAGAAATATTTGAGGCTTTTATGATCCGTAAAGATCTCCACCTTCTCCCCATACAAGTAATGCCTCCAAATTTTAAGTGTAAAGACAACAGCTGCCAACTCTAGATCATGAGTAGGATAATTCCTCCCATATTCCTTGAGTTGTCTTGATGCATAGGCTATGACTTTTCTATGTTACATGAGAACGCATCCCAACCCTTTGCTCGAAGCATCATTGTAGACGACAAATCCCTCCGAGCCAGATGGTATTGTTAGAACAGGTGCTGAAATGAGTCTCCTCTTGAGTTCTTGAAAACTCTTCTCACATTCTTCGCTCCAATCGAACTTTGTATCTTTCCGAGTCAGCTGAGTTAATGCAGTAGCGATTCGAGAAAATCCTTCTACGAATCTCCGATAATAACCAGCTAAACCAAGAAAGCTACGTACTTCGGTCCCTGATTTAGGTTGCTCCCAGCTTTGAATAGCTTCAATCTTTGTCGGGTCAACAGATATTCCACGACTTGATACTACGTGCCCAAAGAATGCTACCTCCTCCAGCCAGAACTCACATTTCTTCAACTTGGCATAAAGCTTGTATTCACAAAGCTTTTGGAGTACCAGCCTCAAGTGTTGCTCATGATCTTCACGACTTTTGGAATAAATAAGGATGTCATCAATAAAGAAGACCACAAAGTGATCCAAATATTCCTTGAATACCCGGTTCATCATATCCATGAAGGCAGCAGGAGCATTAGTCAATCCAAAGGACATGACTAGGAATTCATAATGCCTGTACCGAGTTCTGAAAGCCGTCTTTGGAATATCCTCAGTTCTAACCTTCAGCTGATGATATCCAGAACGAAGATCGATCTTTGAAAAGAATTGTGCTCCTTGCAACTGGTCAAGCAGGTCATCAATACGTGGAAATGGGTACCTATTTTTGATGGTGACATGATTCAACTCCCGATAATCAATACAAAGTCGCATACGTCCATCTTTCTTCTTCACGAATAGCACAGAAGTACCCCAAGGAGAAGTACTAGGACGAATAAAGCCAATGTCTAACAATTCTTGTAGTTGGATCTTTAACTCCTGAAGTTCAATAGGAGTCATTCGATATGGGGCTTTGGAAACGGGTTTTGTACTGGGTTCAAGGTCGATACAAAATTTAATTTCACGCTCTGGGGGTAGGCCAGGAAGTTCTTCAGGGAATACGTCAGGGAATTTATTAACAATAGAAATATCATTCAAAACTGACGTATTTTTGTTTAGATCCGTGACATGAGCTAAGAAAGCTTGACATCCGTTTTTCAATAAACGAATAGCTTTATGGCTTGAGATGACAGCGATTGATTTTAATGGTTTGTGTAAGACCCCAACTTTTATAAATAAAGATGAATTTTCTATAAATATCATTTTTGAATATTATGGAGTTAATTTGATATAATGTTATAGTTGTGGGTAATATTTATAAATTTTGTAAAGTACGCAAGTTGTTATATAATATTCGATTGGTCGGGGAATATTCGTTTTAACAAAGAATATTCGTACAACGACACAATCATTGGTGGACCCCACAACGAAATTATTGTCGGATTGAGAAAACGACAAAAATATTTTATTAAAAATAACGGCGGAAGTTTTACCATTATTACTGTTGAACTACTCGGTAGTAAAAGTACAGTAATACGTGTGGTTGCATAGTAGCACACGGTATTGATTATTAATGCTTATGTGAGAAGTCACTCGGTTTGATTCAATTATTATCAGTTAATAATATGAATTATTTAGCGATAATGACGTTTTGTTTTATTCGTATTATTAACGTAATAAAACAGAAACATCTTTTTATATAAAACAGAATACTTTATTAAAGTTATTCTATAAATAGAATATATTATATTTTATTTAAAAGATTTTTCTTTAAATATGGACCGTCAGATTAAAGTAATCAATCTGGACCGTTCATGGATTAGTTACTATGCATTCTATTTTTCTATAAATAGCAGCTCATTCCTTCATTATTTCTTACGAATTCACTGAACTCTAGAGAGAGAAACTATAGAGAGAAAATATAGAGAGAGAGAAGAAGAGTATTCTGCTACTTAACTACTTCCTTATTTCAGCTCTTCTTTAAAACGGTAAGGGGTGTTATTCTTTCTTATTCATGAAGAGAATTGTTGTTATTCCATTTCTTATTATTCTGTTGGAATAACCTGTATACGCGGTCTACCCTATACTTGGTGACATTCTTCTATTATTCTGTTGGAACATCCTGTCTATGTGTTTTACACCGGACCTAGTTCTGTTTTTATTATTATTCTGTTGGAACATCCTGTCTGTGTGTTTTACACCGGACCTGGTTCCGTTTTTATTATTATTCTGTTGGAAAATCCTGTCTGTGTGTTTTACACCGAACCTGGTTCTGTCTTGTCATTATTCTGTTGGAACATCCTGTCTGTGTGTTTTACACCGGACCTGGTTCTATTATTTATTATTCTGTCGGAATATCCTGTTTGTGCGTTTACGCCGGACCTGGTTCCATTATTTATTATTCTGTTGGAATAACCTGTTTGTGCGGTCTATCGCATGCATGGTGATTTCTTTTGTTATTCCATTCTTTATTGTACTCAGTTTGTTAAGTTTTAACTTTTATACTCCATGAAATTTGTGGAATATCCTTGATAATTGCGTTTCATCCAGTATCTTTTCATGAAAATATTCTTCTAAGCATTCTTGAATTTTACTCCACAAAGCAGTATCATGTTGACAATTTGGACGTTGTTAATTCCTGGATAAATTAATTCTTGAACTTGTTTTATTGAATTCTTATATCATTGTCATCATCCTCATGTTTATAAAATGTTGAAAGTCATCTGTGGCCTGTAGTGCATAGATGGACTTGGTATGATTATGACCAGGGATTATTCGGTATAATCATGACCGTAATGTTACAAATGATGTGGTAAAAGTCCTCATTGGCCCGTAGTGCATTGATGGACAGTTGTTGGCATGATCATGACCATTAATGAATACACGAATATCCTTGGCCGTAGTGCAGGGGTGATTCGATGATGTGGATTATTTTATTAAGCTGAGTCTCAGCGATCACAGTGTTGAAAAACCTTTTAAATCATAAAAGATAGTAGAGTTTATTTTCTACTTGACTCTTTTAATGGATTGCTTGTTCCGCTGCAGTTAAACTTGATGTCTATTATATTTTATCAGTTTAACATTGTTGAAGGCTAATGATAATTTATTCTGCATTATCTTAGTCATAATATTTCTTACTGGGCTAGTTGAGCTCACCCTTTCTTTCACTGTTCTCTTCAGGAAATGAGAACGTAGCTGGGGCAAGTCGGGGAACGGAGTGATGGTTCGAATGATAGTATTAGTTAGTAGTCCTCACTATTCTATGTAATAGTGTGTTAATAAATGTAATGAGGACTCCTTTTGAGTATGAATACTCTCTAGAAGATAATATTTGTATTCAAACTCACAGTTTATGTTTTGTCGTATTGTACACGACAGTTGTATTAGTAAGTTGTATTTGTATTCTGTACTATGTATCTGACGACCCAAGATGGGTGATGTATACCTAATTTTGGGGGCGTCACAGTTGGTATCAGAGCTTAGGGATATGATCCCTGGCTAAGATGTGAGAATAGAACTAGGAGGGGAGAGACGGGGAATTCCTTCGCTAGTATGACCTACCTAAGTTTATTTGCATGGTATTTAATTGGTCGGTCATAATATAAGGATAATATATGACATATCAATTAACTTTTATTTTGTGGCAGTATCTGAAAATGGCATCTGAGAATGTTGAGAATAGCAATGGAGCACAGGCGATTATTGATTCACCACATATCAATAATCAGGATAATGTGCATCAGGAAGGTGACAATCCTCATGCAAACAACAACACTGACCAGATGATGAATGATGAAATGTTCAGAGGTTTTATGCAATTCATGCAACAACAGGTGAAAGCGGCTCCTGTCCACAACGTAGGTGGAAATACTGGAAACTCTCAGGCGGTCACCGCTAAACAGTTTAAGGAGCTGGGACCACCGGAGTTTAAGGGAGAACCCAAACCACTTGTAGCTGAAACATGGATAAAGCAGATCACCAAGATATTTGATGTCTTGGGTTGCTCCGAGGAGCAAAAGGTTCCCTTTGCCGCCTTTATGTTGCGAGGAGAGGCAGATTACTGGTGGGAATCGATAAAGCGTACTCAACCTGCCGCACTGAAGATGTCTTGGGAGAAGTTCCAAGAGCTGTTCAACGACAAATACTTTCCCGAAAGTATTCGTCACATGAAGGAGGTGGAGTTCATCAAATTGGAGCAGAATAATATGACCGTGTCGCAGTACGAGGCCAAATTTGCTGAGTTATCCCGGTTTGCGTCCCACCTGGTGGATAATGAAGAAAGAATGACGCGGATGTTTTTAAGAGGTTTGAAGCCGGAGATACGTCAACATCTTGTTTCTCATAAACTGTGTTTGTATTCAGATGTTGTAAATAGGGCTCAGTTGGTGGAGCGCGATAACGAGACAACGCAACCAAAAGAGAGCAGCCGGCAAAATGATAATACCAGTGAAAGCAGTCATCGAAGCGGTGACAACAAGCGTGGAGGGAATCAACAGGCCAGAAATGGTAACCACTTCGGTGGTAATCAGGGCCAAAACAATAAGAATGGGCATTTCAAGAAGAGGAGATTCAACAATGATGGAAAGACGTCAGCACCAGCACCTGTCGTTAAGGAAGGAGAACGACCACCTATCATATGTTTCAAATGCGGAGGGGAGGGGCACATCAGTCCAAACTGCGCGATGCCGTCCAAAGCATGTTATAATTGTGGAAGAGAAGGTCATTTAGCCCGATTTTGTCGTTTACCGAAGACAAATTCAGCTAGGATGGAGGCACCAAAGGCCGTCCCAGAAAAGTCAAAACCGGTTGTGCAAGGGAGAGCGTTTGTTGTGAACTCCCAGAGAGCAAGGAACCCGAATGAGGTCATCACGGGTAAGCTTATCATAAACTCTAACGAAGTCTATACTTTATTTGATACCGGTTCTACCCATTCTTTTATTTCTCCTACTTGCGCTCATCGATTAAATTTGATTCCGGAGAAATTAGACTTTGACTTATCAGTTGAAACTCCATTGGGAGAAACCTTCATTACATCCACGGTTTATAAGTCTTGTTTGGTTCAAGTTGGTACCCACACATTACCTGTCGATCTTATTTCATTAAAAATACTTGCATTTGACGTGATTCTAGGGATTGATTGGTTAACTACTCATCATGCAAAAATTGATTGTTTTCGTAAGGTTGTTAGCTTTCATATTCCTAATCGACCTATTATGCGAATTCAAGCAACCAAACCATTAAAATCAATCGCTGTCATCTCAAGCCATAAAGCTATTCGTTTATTGAAAAACGGATGTCAAGCTTTCTTAGCTCATGTCACAGATCTAAACAAAAATACGTCAGCTTTGAATGATATTTCTGTTGTTAATAAATTTCCTGACGTATTTCCCGAAGAACTTCCTGGCCTACCCCCAGAGCGTGAAATTGAATTTTGTATCGACCTTGAACCCGGTACAAAACCCATTTCCAAAGCCCCATATCGAATGGCTCCTATTGAACTTCAGGAGTTAAAGACCCAACTGCAGGAATTGTTAGACATTGGTTTTATTCGTCCTAGTACTTCTCCTTGGGGTGCTCCTGTTCTGTTCGTGAAGAAGAAAGATGGGAGTATGCGACTTTGTATTGATTATCGGGAGTTGAATCATGTCACCATCAAAAATAGGTACCCATTGCCACGTATTGATGACCTGTTTGACCAGTTGCAAGGAGCACAATTCTTTTCAAAGATCGATCTTCGTTCTGGATATCATCAGCTGAAGGTTAGAACTGAGGATATTCCAAAGACTGCCTTCAGAACTCGGTATGGGCATTATGAATTCTTAGTTATGTCTTTTGGATTGACTAATGCTCCTGCTGCCTTCATGGATATGATGAACAGGGTATTCAAGGAATATTTGGATCACTTTGTGGTCGTCTTTATCGATGACATCCTTGTTTATTCCAAAAGCCGTGAAGATCATGAGCAACACTTGAGGTTGGTACTCCAAAAGCTTCGTGAATACAAACTTTATGCCAAGTTGAAGAAATGCGAGTTCTGGCTGGAAGAGGTAGCATTCCTTGGGCACGTAGTATCAAGTCGTGGAATATCGGTTGACCCGGCAAAGATTGAAGCTATTCAAAGCTGGGAGCAACCTAAATCAGTGACCGAAGTACGTAGCTTTCTTGGTTTAGCTGGTTATTATCGGAGATTCGTGGAAGGATTTTCTCGAATCGCTACTCCATTAACTCAGCTGACTCGGAAAGATACAAAGTTCGGTTGGAGCGAAGAATGTGAGCAGAGTTTTCAAGAACTCAAGAGGAGACTCATTTCAGCACCTGTTCTAACAATACCATCTGGCTCGGAGGGATTTGTCATCTACAGTGATGCTTCGAGCAAAGGGTTGGGATGCGTTCTCATGCAACATGGAAAAGTCATAGCCTATGCATCAAGACAACTCAAGGAATATGAGAGGAATTATCCTACTCATGATCTAGAGTTGGCAGCTGTTGTCTTTGCACTTAAAATTTGGAGGCATTACTTGTATGGGGAGAAGGTGGAGATCTTTACGGATCATAAAAGCCTCAAATATTTCTTCACTCAAAAGGAACTCAACATGCGACAACGACGTTGGCTTGAACTGTTGAAAGATTATGATCATACCATTCAATACCATCCTGGAAAAGCGAACGTGGTAGCTGACGCATTGAGTAGAAGATCATATGCAAGTACGAGTGCAATATTGTCAACACAAAGGCCCATTTTGTGTGACTTGCAAAGGATGGAGATAGAGTTAAAGACTCCAGGGACCCATGTGATGATGGCGAATATACGAGTAGAACCAACTTTAATCGATAAAGTTAAAGCTGCTCAAGCTACAGACCTGGAGCTGATGCGTATGAGGAAGAAAGTGCAAGAAGGTGCTATGCCGGAAGCAAGAATCGATGAAGAAGGAATACTTCGAGTCAACTCCAGACTTTGTGTTCCTAACAACCCTGATTTAAAGTATGAAATCATGATGGAGGCGCACAACACACCGTTTGCAATCCATCCTGGAAGTACCAAAATGTATCATGATCTTCGTCATACATTTTGGTGGAGCAATATGAAGAGAGAGATAGCGTTGTTTATCTCAAGGTGTCTAACTTGTCAACGAGTCAAAGCGGAGCATCAAGTACCAAAAGGTCCATTGCAACCACTTGAAATTCCAGAATGGAAGTGGGAGCACATTACCATGGATTTCGTTACCGGTCTTCCTAGGGTTTCTCAAGGTATTGATGCGATTTGGGTCATTGTTGATAGATTGACCAAGTCTGCTCATTTCTTACCGATACGAGAAACTTATACACTTGAACGTCTTGCTCGTATGTACATAAACGAGATTGTAAGACTGCATGGTATGCCAGTATCCATAGTTTCTGACCGAGACCCAAGATTCACTTCACGATTTTGGGTTAGTTTACAAAAAGCTATGGGCACGGATTTACGATTTAGTTCAGCATATCATCCTCAGACGGACGGACAATCAGAGAGGACTATTCAAACTCTTGAAGATCTATTAAGACTCTGTGTCTTTGACTTCAAGGGAAGTTGGGACAAGTTCTTACCATTGGTGGAGTTTTCCTACAACAACAGTTATCAAGCAAGTATTGGCATGGCTCCATTCGAAGCATTGTATGGAAGAAAATGTCGTTCTCCAGTATGCTGGGATGAGGTGGGTGAAGCAACGTTGTTGGGACCGGAGTTGGTACGTATGACTACAGAAAAGATTCAAACGATCCGACAACGTATAAAAACCTCACAAGATCGACAAAAGAGTTATGCTGATCTTCATCGAAAGGACGTGGAATTTGATGTAGGAGATCATGTGTTCTTACGTGTTGCTCCATGGAAAGGAGTTACGAGATTTGGAAAGAGAGGAAAGCTCAATCCTCGATTCATCGGTCCATTTTTAATCCTCGATCGAGTAGGAACTGTGGCTTATAGACTCGCTTTACCGCCAAGTATGTCTCGTGTTCATAACGTTTTTCACATATCCATGTTACGCAAATATGTGGAAGACCCGAACCACATTATTGAGTTAGAACCGGACGAAATAGCGGAGGATTTGACGTATGAAGAAGTTCCTGTTCAAATCTTGGATAAGAAGGAACATATTCTACGCTCCAAGGTTATACCTCAAGTCAAAGTTTTGTGGAGAAACCACGATGTTGAGGAAATGACTTGGGAGTTAGAATCTGAAATGAAATCAAGGTATCCTTACCTCTTCGACATACCAGGTACGTACCCTAATTTCGAGGGCGAAATTTCATAAGAAGGGGAGGTTGTAAGACCCCAACTTTTATAAATAAAGATGAATTTTCTATAAATATCATTTTTAAATATTATGGAGTTAATTTGATATAATGTTATAGTTGTGGGTAATATTTATAAATTTTGCAAAGTACGCAAGTTGTTATATAATATTCGATTGGTCGGGGAATATTCGTTTTAACAGGGAATATTCGTACAACGACACAATCATTGGTGGACCCCACAACGAAATTATTGTCGGATTGAAAAAACGACAAAAATATTTTATTAAAAATAACGGCGGAAGTTTTACCATTGTTACTGTTGAACTACTCGGTAGTAAAAGTACAGTAATACGTGTGGTTGCATAGTAGCACACGGTATTGATTATTAATGCTTATGTGAGAAGTCACTCAGTTTGATTCAATTATTGTCAGTTAATAATATGAATTATTTAGCGATAATGACGTTTTGTTTTATTCGTATTATTAACGTAATAAAACAGAAACATCTTTTTATATAAAACAGAATACTTTATTAAAGTTATTCTATAAATAGAATATATTATATTTTATTTAAAAGATTTTTCTTTAAATATGGACCGTCAGATTAAAGTAATCAATCTGGACCGTTCATGGATTAGTTACTATGCATTCTATTTTTCTATAAATAGCAGCTCATTCCTTCATTATTTCTTACGAATTCACTGAACTCTAGAGAGAGAAACTATAGAGAGAAACTATAGAGAGAGAGAAGAAGAGTATTCTGCTACTTAACTACTTCCTTATTTCAGCTCTTCTTTAAAACGGTAAGGGGTGTTATTCTTTCTTATTCATGAAGAGAATTGTTGTTATTCCATTTCTTATTATTCTGTTGGAATAACCTGTATACGCGGTCTACCCTATACTTGGTGACATTCTTCTATTATTATGTTGGAACATCATGTCTATGTGTTTTACACCGGACCTAGTTCTGTTTTTCTTATTATTCTGTTGGAACATCCTGTCTGTGTGTTTTACACCGGACCTGGTTCCGTTTTTATTATTATTCTGTTGGAACATCCTGTCTGTGTGTTTTACACCGGACCTGGTTCCGTCTTATTATTATTCTGTTGGAACATCCTGTCTGTGTGTTTTACACCGGACCTGGTTCCATTATTTATTATTCTGTCGGGAAATCCTGTCTGTGCGTTTACGCCGAACCTGGTTCCATTATTTATTATTCTGTTGGAATAACCTGTCTGTGCGGTCTATCGCATGCATGGTGATTTCTTTTGTTATTCCATTCTTTATTGTACTCAGTTGGTTAAGTTTTGACTTCTATACTCCATGAAATTTGTGGAATATCCTTGATAATTGCGTTTCATCCAGTATCTTTTCATGAAAATATTCTTCTAAGCATTCTTGAATTTTACTCCACAAAGCAGTATCATGTTGACAATTTGGACGTTGTTAATTCCTGGATAAATTAATTCTTGAACTTGTTTTATTGAATTCTTATATCATTGTCATCATCCTCATGTTTATAAAATGTTGAAAGTCATCTGTGGCCTGTAGTGCATAGATGGACTTGGTATGATTATGACCAGGGATTATTCGGTATAATCATGACCGTAATGTTACAAATGATGTGGTAAAAGTCCTCATTGGCCCGTAGTGCATTGATGGACAGTTGTTGGCATGATCATGACCATTAATGAATACACGAATATCCTTGGCCGTAGTGCAGGGGTGATTCGATGATGTGGATTATTTTATTAAGCTGAGTCTCAGCGATCACAGTGTTGAAAAACCTTTTAAATCATAAAAGATAGTAAAGTTTATTTTCTACTTGACTCTTTTAATGGATTGCTTGTTCCGCTGCCGTTAAACTTGATGTCTATTATATTTTATCAGTTTAACATTGTTGAAGGCTAATGATAATTTATTCTGCATTATCTTAGTCATAATATTTCTTACTGGGCTAGTTGGGCTCACCCTTTCTTTCACTGTTCTCTTCAGGAAATGAGAACGTAGCTGGGGCAAGCCGGGGAACGGAGTGATGGTTCGAATGATAGTATTAGTTAGTAGTCCTCACTATTCTATGTAATAGTGTGTTAATAAATGCAATGAGGACTCCTTTTGAGTATGAATACTCTCTAGAAGATAATATTTATATTCAAACTCACATTTTATATTTTGTCGTATTGTACACGACAGTTGTATTAGTAAGTTGTATTTGTATTCTGTACTATGTATCTGACGACCCAAGATGGGTGATGTATACCTAATTTTGGGGGCGTCACAGTTTGGTTGCTTGAATTTGCATAATAGGTCGATTAGGAATATGAAAGCTAACAACCTTACGAAAACAATCAATTTTTGCATGACGAGTAGTTAACCAATCAATCTCTAGAATCACATCAAATGCAAGTATTTTTAATGAAATAAGATCGACAGGTAATGTGTGGGTACCAATCTCTCGCCTGTTGTTGCATGAACTGCATAAAGCTTCTGAACATTCCATCATTCATCATCTGGTCAGTGTTGTTGTTTGCATGAGGATTGACACCTTCCTGATGCACATTATCCTGATTATTGATATGTGGTGAATCAACAGTCGCCTGTGCTCCATTGCTATTCTCAACATTCTCAGATGTCATTTTCAGATACTGCCACAAAACAAAAGTTAATTGATATGTCATATATTATCCTTATATTCTGACCGACCAATTAAATACCATGCAAATAAACTTAGGTAGTCATACTAGCGAAGGAATTCCCTGTCTCTCCCCTCCTAGTTCTATTCTCACATCTAAGTCAGGGATCATATCCCTAAGCTCTGATACCAACTGTGATGCACCCAAAATTAGGTATACATCACCCATCTTGGGTCGTCAGATACATGGTACAGAACACAAATACAACTCATTAATATAACTGTCGTGTACAATACGACAAAACATAACTGTGAGTTTGAATACAATTATTGTCAACTAAAGACTATACAAACTCAAAAGGAGTCCTCATTACAATTATTGTCACACTATTTAATAGAATGGTGAGGACTACTAATACTATCATCTAGTCCATCACTCCGTTTCCCGACTCGTCCCAGCTATATTCTCATTTCCTGAAGAGAACAGTGAAAGAAATGGTGAGCTCAACTAGCCCAGTAAGAAATATTATAACTAAGATAATGCAGAATAAATTATCATTAGCCTTCAACAGTGTTAAATTGATAAAATATGACGAACATCAAGTTTAACTGCAGCGGAACAAGCAATCCATTAAAAGAGTCAAGTAGAGAATAAAATCTACTATCTTCTATGATTTAAAAGGTTTTTCAACACTGTTATCGCTAGGACTCAGCTTAACAAATAATCCACATCTTCCCTGCACTACGACCAATGATATTCATTAATATCACGACCACAATTATCCATGCACTACTGCAGAAGAATATTTGTGTATTCATTAATGGTCATGATCATGCCAACAACTATCCATCAATGCACTACAGACCAATGAGGACTTTTATCACATCATTTGTAATATTACGGTCATGATTATACCGAATGATACCTGGTCATAATCATTCTAAGTCCATCTATGCACTACAGGCCACAGATGACTTTCAACATTTTATAAACATGAGGATTATGACAATGATATAAGAATTCAATAAAACAAGTTCAAGAATTAATTTATCCAAGAATTAACAACGTCCAAATTGTCAATATGATACTGCTTTGTGGAGTAAAATTCAAGAATTCCTAGAAGAATATTTTCATGAAAAGATACTAGATGAAGCGCAAATATCAAAGATATTCCACTAATTTCATGGAGTATAGAAGTCAAAACTTTAACCAACTAAGTATAATAAAGAATGGAATAACAAAAGAAATCAACAAGCATACGATAGACCGCACAGACAGGTTATTCCAATAGAATAATAAATAATGGAACAAGGTCCGGCGTAAAACGCACAGACAGGATATTACAACAGAATAATAATAAAGACGGAACCAGGTCCGGTGTAAAACACACATACAGGATGTTCCAACAGAATAATAATAAAGACGGAACCAAGTCCGATGTAAAATACACAGACAGGATGTTCCAACAGAATAATTATAAAGACGGAACCAGGTCCGGTGTAAAACACACAGACAAGATGTTCCAACATAATAATAATAAAGACGGAACCAGGTCCGGTGTAAAATACACAGACAGGATTTTTCAACAAAATAATAGAAGAATGTCACCAAGTATAGGGTAGAGCGCGTAAACAGGTTATTCTAACAGAATAATAAAAAATTGAATAACAACAGTTCTCTTCATGGATAAGAAAGAATAACACCCCTTACCGTTTTAAAGAAGAACTGAAATAAGGAAGTAGTTAAGTAGCAAAATACTTTTCTTCTCTCCCTCTATAGTTTCTCTCTATAGTTTCTCTCTCTAGAGTTCAGTGAATTCGTAAGAAATAATGAAGGAATGAGCTGCTATTTATAGAAAAATGAAATGCATAGTAACTAATCCATAAACGGTCCAGATTGATTACTTTAATCTGACGGTCCATATTTAAAGAAAAATCTTTTAAATAAAATATAATATATTCTATTTATAGAATAACTTTAATAAAGTATTTTGTTTTATATAAAAAGATATTTCTATATTATTACGTTAATAATACGAATAAAACAAAACTTCATTATCGCTAAATAATTCATATTATTAACTGACAATAATTGAATCAAACTGAGTTACTTCTCACATAAGCATTAATAATCAATACCGTGTGCTACTATGCAACCACACGTATTACTGTACTTTTACTACCGAGTAGTTCAACAGTATCAATGGTAAAACTTTCGCCGTTATTTTTAATAAAATATTTTTGTCATTTTTTCAATCCAACAATAATTCTGTTGTGGGGTCCACCAATGATTGTGTCGTTGTACGAATATTTCCTGTTAAAACGAATATTCCCTGACCAATCGAATATTATATAACAACTTGCGTACTTTGTAAAATTTATAAATATTACCCACAACTATAACATCATATCAAATTAACTCCATAATATTCAAAAATGATATTTATAGAAAATTCATCTTTATTTATAAAAGTTGGGGTCTTACAACCTCCCCTTTTTATGAAATTTCGCCCTCGTAATTAGGGTACGTACCTGGTATGTCGAAGAGGTAAGGATACCTTGATTTCATTTCAGATTCTAACTCTCAAATCATTTCCTCAACATCGTTGTTTCTCCACAAAACTTTGACTTGAGGTATAACCTTGGAGCGTAGAATATGTTCCTTCTTATCCAAGATTTAAACAGGAACTTCTTCATATGTCAAATCTTCTACTATTTCGTCTGGTTCTAGCTCAATAATGTGGTTCGGGTCTTTCACATATTTACGTAACATGGATATGTGAAAAACGTTATGAACACGAGACATACTTGGCGGTAAAGCGAGTCTATAAGCCACAGTTCCTACTCGATCGAGGATTAAAAATGGACCGATGAATCGAGGATTGAGCTTTCCTCTCTTTCCAAATCTCGTAACTCCTTTCCATGGAGCAACACGTAAGAACACATGATCTCCTACATCAAATTCCACGTCCTTTCGATGAAGATCAGCATAACTCTTTTGTCGATCTTGTGAGGTTTTTATACGTTGTCGGATCGTTTGAATCTTTTCTGTAGTCATACGTACCAACTCCGGTCCCAACAACGTTGCTTCACCCACCTCATCCCAGCATACTAGAGAACGACATTTTCTTCCATACAATGCTTCGAATGGAGCCATGCCAATACTTGCTTGATAACTGTTGTTGTAGAAAAACTCCACCAATGGTAAGAACTTGTCCCAACTTCCCTTGAAGTCAAAGACACAGAGTCTTAATAGATCTTCAAGAGTTTGAATAGTCCTCTCTGATTGTCCGTCCGTCTGAGGATGATATGCTAAACTAAATCGTAAATCCGTGCCCATAGCTTTTTGTAAACTAACCCAAAATCGTGAAGTGAATCTTGGGTCTCGGTCAGAAACTATTGATACTGGCATACCATACAGTCTTACAATCTCGTTTATGTACATACGAGCAAGACGTGCAAGTGTATAAGTTTCTCGTATCGGTAAGAAATGAGCAGACTTAGTCAATCTATCAACAATGACCCAAATCGCATCTATACCTTGAGAAACCTGAGGAAGACCACTAATGAAATCCATGGTAATGTGCTCCCACTTCCATTCTAGAATTTCAAGTGGTTGCAATGGACCTTTTGGTACTTGATGCTCCGCTTTGACTCATTGACAAGTTAGACACCTTGAGATAAACAGCGCTATCTCTCTCTTCATATTGCTCCACCAAAATGTATGACAAAGATCATGATACATTTTGGTACTTCCAGGATGGATTGCAAACGGTATTTTGTGTGCCTCCATCATGATTTCATACTTTAAATCAGGGTTGTTAGGAACACAAAGTCTGGAGTTGACTCGAAGTATTCCTTCTTCATCGATTCTTGCTTCCGTCATAGCACCTTTTTGCACTTTCTTCCTTATACGCATCAGCTCCAGGTCTGTAGCTTGAACAGCTTTAACTTTATCAATTAAAGTTGGTTCTACTCGTATATTTGCCATCATCCCATGGGTCCCTAGAGTCTTTAACTCTATCTCCATCCTTTGCAAGTCACACAAAATAGACCTTTGTGTTGCCAATATCGCACTCGTACTTGCATATGATCTTCTACTCAATGCGTCAGCTACCACGTTCGCTTTTCCAGGATGGTATTGAATGGTATGATCATAATCTTTCAACAGTTCAAGCCAACGTCGTTGTCGTATGTTGAGTTCCTTTTGAGTGAAGAAATATTTGAGGCTTTTATGATCCGTAAAGATCTCCACCTTCTCCCCATACAAGTAATGTCTCAAAATTTTAGATGCAAAGACAACAGCTGTCAACTCTAGATCATGAGTAGGATAATTCCTCTCATATTCCTCGAGTTGTCTTGATACATAGGCTATGACTTTTCCATGTCGCATGAGAACGCATCCCAACCCTTTGCTCGAAGCATCACTGTAGATGACAAATCCCTCCGAGCCAGATGGCATTGTTAGAACAGGTGCTGAAATGAGTCTCCTCTTGAGTTCTTGAAAACTCTTCTCACATTCTTCGCTCCAACCAAACTTTGTATTTTTCCAAATCAGCTGAGTTAATGGAGTAGCGATTCGAGAAAATCCTTCCACGAATCTCCGATAATAACCAGCTAAACCAAGATAGCTACGTACTTCGGTCCCTGATTTAGGTTGCTCCCAGCTTTGAATAGCTTCAATCTTTACCGGGTCAACAGATATTCCACGACTTGATACTACGTGCCCAAGGAATGCTACCTCCTCCAGCCAGAACTCGCATTTCTTTAGCTTGGGATAAAGCTTGTATTCACGAAGCTTTTGGAGTACCAGCCTCAAGTGTTGCTCATGATCTTCACGGCTTTTGGAGCCATTCGATATGGGGCTTTCGAAATGGGTTTTGTACCGGGTTCAAGGTCGATACAAAATTCAATTTTACGCTCTGGGGGTAGGCCAGGAAGTTCTTCAGGGAATACGTCAGGGAATTTGTTAACAATAGAAATATCATTCAAAACTGACGTATTTTTATTTAGATCCGTGACATGAGCTAAGAAAGCTTGACATACATTTTTCAATAAACGAATAGCTTTATGGCTTGAGATGACAGCGATTGATTTTAATGGTTTGGTTGCTTGAATTCACATAATAGGTTGATTAGGAATATGAAAGCTAACAGTCTTACAAAAATAATCAATTTATGCATGATGAGTAGTTAACCAATCAATCCCTAGAATCACATCAAATGCAAGTAATTTTAATGAAATAAGATCGACAGGTAATGTATGGGTACCAACTTGAACCAAACAAGACTTATAAACCGTGGATGTAATGAAAGTTTCTCCCAATGGAGTTTCAACAGATAAGTCAAAGTCTAATTTCTCCAGAGTCAAATTTAATCGATGAGCGCAAGTAGGAGAAATAAAAGAATGGGTAGAACCGGTATCAAATAAAGTATAGACTTCGTTAGAGTTTATGATAAGCTTACCCGTGATGACCTCATTCGGGTTCCTTGCTTTTTGGGAGGTCACAACAAACGCTCTCCCTTGCACTACCGGTTTTGACATTTCTGGGACGGCCTTTGGTGTCTCCATCCTGGCTAAACTTGTTTTTGGTAAACGACAAAATCGAGCTAAATGACCTTCTCTTCCATAATTATAACATGCTTTAGATGGCATCGCGCAGTTTGGACTAATGTGCCCCTCCCCTCCGCATTTGAAACATATAATAGGTGGTCGATCTCCTTCCTTAACATCGGGTGCTGGTGCTGACGTCTTTCCATCATTGTTGAATCTCCTCTTCTTGAAATGACCATTCTTATTGTTTTGGCCCTGATTATCACCGAAGTGGTTACCATTTCTGGCATGTTGATTCCCACCACGCTTGTTGTCACCGCTTCGATGACTGCTCTCACTGGTATTATCATTTTTCCGACTGCTCTCTTTTGGTTGCGTTGACTCATTATCGCGCTCCACTAACTGAGCCCTATTCACAACATCTGAATACAAACACAGTTTATGAGAAATAAGATGTTGACGTATCTCAGGTTTCAAACCTCGCAAAAATATTCGCGTCATTCGCTCTTCATTATCCACCAAGTGGGACGCAAACTGGGACAACTCAGCAAATTTAGCCACATACTGCGACACGATTATATTATTCTGCTCTAATTTGATGAACTCCACCTCCTTCATGTGACGAACACTTTCGTGAAAGTATTTGTCATTGAACAGCTCTTGGAACTTCTCCCAAGACATCTTCAGTGCGGCAGGTTGAGTACGCTTAATCGATTCCCACCAGTAATTTGCCTCTCCTCGCAACATAAAGGCGGCAAATGGAACCTTTTGCTCCTCGGAGCATCCCAAGACATCAAATATCTTGGTGATATACTTTATCCATATTTCTCCTATAAGTGGTTTTGGCTCTCCCTTAAACTCCGGCGGTCCCAGCTCTTTGAACTGTTTAGCGGTGACCGCCCGAGAGTTTTCAGTGTTTCCACCTACATTTTGGACAGGAGCCGCTCTCGCCTACTGTTGCATGAACTGCATAAAGCTTCTGAACATTTCATCATTCATCATCTGGTCAGTGTTGTTGTTTGCATGAGGATTGTCACCTTCCTGATGCACATTATCCTGATTATTGATATGTGTTGAATCAACAGTCGCCTGTACTCCATTGCTATTCTCAACATTCTCAGATGCCATTTTCAGATGCTGCCACAAAACAAAAGTTAATTGATATGTCATATATTATCCTTATATTCTGACCGACCAATTAAATACCATAAAAATAAACTTAGGTAGGTTATACTAGCGAAGGAATTCCCCGTCTCTCCCCTCCTATTTCTATTCTCACATCTTAGCCAGGGATCATATCTGTGACGCCCCCCAAAATAGGTATACAACACCCATTCTGAGTCGCCAAATACATGGTACAGAAAGCAAACTACAACTTCAATAATACAATTGTCGCGCAAAATGCGACAACTCATACTGTGAGTTTAAATACAAATATTGTCTTCTGGACAATATCCACACTCAAATAAATCCTCATTACAATTATTCAAACACTATTTTACAGAAATAGTGAGGACTGCTAAAACATCTTTCTAGAACCATCACTCCATACCCCGACTAGATCCTGCTATGTTCTCACCTCCTGAGAAGAAAAATAGAACAAAAAAGAAAAGAGTGAGCTCAACTAGCCCAGTAAGAATATTATGACTAAGATAATATACAACAAATTATCGTTGGTCTTCAACAGGGAAAAATCTGATAGAATATAATCGACAACAAGTTTTAGATCAACAACTGCAGCGGAAATAGCAAACCATTGGAAGAGTCAAGTAGAGAAAGAATTCTACTATCTTCTAAGATTTAAAAGTCCATCATCAATATTTTATCCTTGTAACATCAATTAATAATCATCTTTATCCAAATATTCATCTTTGCACTACAGGCCAAAGATATTCATTTGTATCACCTGTCAGTCATGTTCATCTCAACACCTGTTCATCTTTGCACTACAGGCCAAAGATATTCATCAAGTAATCATACATCTTTGCACTACAGGCCAAAGATATTCAGTAATATCATCATTTAGGACTGAGGATGATGAAAAATATCTTAAAGAGAACGAATCCAGTGAGACAGAAGGACAAATATTAGGTATTCGTATAACAGTTTATCCAAGATCAATAATACTTCATAATAATCAATTGTGAAGCAGAATTCAAAAATAAAGATAAAAACATGGATACAATCAAAGATAGTAACCATAATAGACATCTTGGATAAAACGGAAAAATTTTATTTTTCGGTGAATAGTTCCGTATTCGTGAATAGTACCGTATATGTGAATAGTGCCGTATACGTAAATAGTAACCCCGACACAAAAAGTTTCAAATTTGATAAAAATTCATATCAATATTTCAGCATAATGATATTGAAGAAAATAATATCATTAAGAAGAAAATAATTTCCCTTACCTCAAGATATCAGTACTTCTGGTCGGAGTACCGGTATAAGGCTGAAAGAAACTTGCTCTGATGAATAGAAACTCTCAAAGTATCTAAATACTCACAAAATACACTCAATAATCTAGAGAGAGAAAGAGAGAAAACTTGTTTCTGATGTGATTTTCAATTCTAACTTAGCCCTCTATTTATAGGAAAATGTTAGCACACCGAAGCAGACTTAACCTGCAACCTGATGGCTTTACCTACTACTGTTCCCACCCACCATATTTGAATAAAAATTTCAGCACACTTCTTCACCAACCAAGAGTGGGGCCCACCAATTCTAGAATTTTCCATCAAAATGATAAACTCCGAAAATTCAACAATTTCTGAACCAGTCATCTCGTAAAATTCATAATAAATCATACGTTCATATTTAACGGTTCAAAATTTGTGGACATATACTCAACTTATATATGTATAACATATCCAAAAATTACCACGATCCAACGGTCGGATTAAAAATTATAACCACCGTAAAATATCTCAAAAACCTTGATTTTTAATACCTCCATTCCGATAAAAATACTGATAAAAACCTCAACATTAACTCCTTCATTTTTAACCACAAAAATATATCCCTCATTTATATCCACATAAAATAAATATTTCCTTATCATATGAATCAATAATTAATTATTCACAAATAATATTACAGAATCACATTTATGACAATCAGGCCGTTCCCAGGAAAGAGGGGGCTTTCCAATAAGGATTTCTCCTTACTGGCGCGCAATTAGGTGACCAAACCTCTCCTTAGATAGAACTTTCTAGATATTGCTAATAATGTTATCTAATAATATTATTCAAATAATATAAATTATTGATCTGATAATGGAAAATACTGTGCAACAACAGTTATTGAAACAACAATAATATAAAATATCAACGCAACAATTATTGAATCAATAAAATAAAATATTGAACAATAACTATTGTAACAATTATTGAGTAGTGCCTTCTTACGTAAGAATCAATAATTGGTACAATACCGTATGCTACTGTATTTTAACCACCGGGTATTCCAACAGTATTAACGGTAACAACTACGCCGTTATTTATAAACAACTTATACTTGTCGTTTTCTTCATCCAATCGCTTTCCGTTATGGGGCCCACACAAGGTTGCGCCGTCATACGAATATTCTCCGACAACAAGAATATTCCACGACCAAATGAATATTCCCCGACAAAATGAATATTTTATAACCACTTGCTTATTTTGCAAAATTTGCACATTTCACCCATAACCAAAGTATTATATCAAATTAACCCCTTTTTATTCACAATAATATTTAGAGAAAATTTGATTTTATTCATTAATAAGTTGGGGTCTTACAACCTCCCCTCCTTATGAAATTTCGTCCTCGAAATTGACGTACGTACCTGATGTTTCAAAAAGGTGAGGATACCTCGCTTTCATTTCTGATTCCAACTCCCAGGTCATTTCTTCAATAGCATGGTTTCTCCACAAAACCTTAACTTGTGGTATAACCTTCGTGCGTAGGACATGCTCTTTCCTATCCAAGATCTTAACAGGTACCTCCTCGTACGTTAAATCTTCAGCTATCTCGTCTGGTTCTAACTCAATAATGTGGTTCGGGTCTTTAACATATTTACGAAGCATAGATATGTGAAAAACATTATGAACACGAGACATGCTTGGAGGTAATGCGAGTCTATATGCCACATTTCCTATTCGCTCAAGAATCTCAAATGGACCAACAAATCTTGGATTGAGCTTTCCTCTCTTCCCAAATCTTGTAACTCCCTTCCATGGTGCAACACGTAATAATACATGATCCCCGATATTAAATTCCACGTCCTTCCGATGAAGATCCGCATAACTCTTTTGTCGATCCTGTGCCGTTTGTATACGTTGTCGAATCGTTTGGATCTTCTCTGTAGTAATGCGTACCAACTCTGGTCCCAACAATGTTGCTTCACCCACCTCGTCACAGCATACTGGAGAACGACATTTTCTTCCATACAACCATTCGAATGGAGCCACACCTATGCTCGCCTGATAACTGTTGTTGTAGGAGAATTCCACCAATGGTAGGTACTTATCCTAACTCCCTTTGAGATCTAGGACACAAAGTCTTAATAGATCTTCAAGAGTTTGAATAGTCCTCTCTGATTGTCCGTCTGTTTGAGGATGGTATGCCGAACTGAATCGTAAATCCGTGCCCATAGCTTTCTGCAAGCTAACCCAAAATCGTGAAGTGAATCTTGGCTCACGATCCGAAACAATGGATACTGGCATGCCATGCAATCTCACAATCTCGTTCACGTACATACTAGCAAGACATTCAAGGGAATAAGTCTCACGTATCGGCAAGAAATGAGCGGACTTGGTTAATCTATCAACAATAACCCAAATCGCATCTATGCCTTGAGAAACCTTGGGAAGACCTTGGGAAGACCTGTAACAAAATTCATAGTAATGTGTTCCCACTTCCATTTCGGAATCTTAAGTGGTTGCAATGGACCCTTTGGTACTTGATGCTCCGTTTTTACACGTTGACAAGTTAAACATCTCTAGATAAACTCCGCGATCTCTCTTTTCATATTGCTCCACCAAAATGTATGTCGAAGATCGTGATACATTTTGGTACTCCCAAGATGGATTGCAAACGGTGTGTTGTGTGCCTCCATCATTATTCTATGCTTCAAGTCAAAATCGTTAGGAACACAAAGTCTGGAGTTGACTCGAAGTATTCCTTCTTCATCGATTCTTGCTTCTAGAATAGCACCTTCTTGCACTTTCTTCTTCATACGCATCAGCTCTATGTCTGTAGCTTGAGCAGCTTTAACTTTATCGATTAAAGTCAGTTCTACTCGTATATTTGATATTATCATGTTGGTACTTGGAGCCTTCATCTCTATCTCCATCCTTTGCAAGTCATACAAAATGGGCCTTTGTGTTAACAACATTGCACTCGTACCCGCATATGATCTTCTACTCATTGCGTCAGCTACTACGTTTGCTTTTCCAGGATGATATTGGATGGTATGATCGTAATCTTTCAACAGCTCGAGCCAACGTCGCTGTCGCATGTTGAGTTCCTTTTGGGTGAAGAAATATTTGAGGCTTTTATGATCTGTATAGATCTCCACTTTCTCCCCATACAGGTAGTGTCTCTAGATCTTCAACGCAAAAACGACTGCTGCCAACTCCAAATCATGACTAGGATAATTCCTCTCATATTCTTTGAGTTGTCGTGAGGCATAGGCTATGACTTTCCCATGTTGCCTGAAGCATCGTTGTATATAACAAATCCATCCGTACCAGATGGTATTGCTAGAACAGGTGCCGAAAAGAGTCTCCTCTTGAGCACTTGGAAACTCTTCTCGCATTCCTCGCACCATACAAATTTTGTATCTTTCCGAGTCAGCTGAGTTAATGGAGTAGCGATTCTAGAAAATCTTTCCACGAATCTCCGATAATAACCAACTAATCCTAGAAAGCTACGTATTTCGATTACCGACTTAGGTTGTTATTAACTGTGACTCATATCCCACCCTTGGATAGCACGTCACAATGATACCTATCGGTTTACTATCACACAAATATGGCATCCCCTACGGAGAGTCTGGCTTTGGTGCATTCCACAAAGGAAGTCACCAGATAGAGGCTTGGGTACCAACTTCTATAGTTGGGTTTTTAACTCCTAAAGTTCAATAGGAGCTATTCAATATGAGATTTTAGAAATGAGTTTTGTACCGGGTTCAAAGTCGATACAAAATTCAATATCACACTTTGGGAGTACGCCAAGAAATTCTTCAGGAAATACATCAGGAAATTTACTAACAATAGAAATATCATTCAAATCTGACGTATTTTTTGTTCAAGTCCATAACATGGGATAAGAAAACTTGACATCCGTTTTTCAATAAACGAATGACTTTATGGCTTGATATGACAGTGACTGATTTTAGTGGTTTAGTAGTTTGAATTCATATGACAGGTTGGTTAGGAATATGAAAACTAACAACATTACGAAAACAATCAATTTTAGCATGATGAGTGGTTAACCAATCAATTCCTAAAATCACATCAAAAGCAGGTATTTTTAAAGAGATAAGATCAACAGGTAATGTGATAGTGCCAACTTGGATCATGCAAGATTTATAAACTGTAGATGTAACGAAGGTTTCACCCAACGGAGTTTTAACAGATAAGTCAAAGTCCAATTTCTCCGGAGTCAAGTTTAAACGTTGAGCACAAGCAGGAGAGATAAAAGAATGGGTAGAACCGGTATCTAGTAAAGTATAAACTTCGTAAGAATTCAAGATTAGCTTACCCGTGATCACCTCGTTCGGGTTTCTCGCGTTTTGGCCAGTCACGACAAATGCTCTTCCAGGAACCACTGATTTTGACTTATCTGGGACAGCTTTTGGAGTCACCATCCCTGCTGAACTTGGTTTTGCTACAGAACACTCTCGAGCTATATGACCCTCATTTCCACAGTTATAACATACCTTGGATTATTGTGGGCAGTTTGGGCTGATATGTCCCTCTTTCCCACATTTGTAACATACGACCGGTGGTCGTTCTCCTCCCCTAGAAACAGTTGATGTTTGTGCTGACGTCTTCACGTTATCATTGTTGTACCTTCTCTTCTTGAAATCTCCTCCCGACTCGCTCTTTTTATTATCACGACCACGATTACCACCAGAGTGGTTACCGCTTTTGTCCGAATGTTTTCCTCCCTGCTGGTTTTTATTGCTTCGATGACTGCCGCCATCGGTATGACCCTGGTTGTGGTCCCTCGGTTGCACATACTCATTATCTCGCTCTAATAATTGAGCCCTGTTTACAACATCTGAATATAAAGAAAATTTATGAGAAATAAGATATTGTCGAATCTCAGGTTTTAGACCTCTCAGAAACATCCTTGTCATTCGTTCCTCATTTTCGACCAAATGAGGTGCAAACCTGGATAACTCTACAAACTTCGCCTCGTACTGGGACACCGTCATGTTGTTTTGTTCCAGTCTGATAAACTCTACCTCCTTCATATGACGAATACTTTCAGGAAAGTACATGTCATTGAACAGTTTTTGAAATGTTTCCCAGGACATGTTGAGTGCGTCAGGCTGGGTACGCTTCACAGACTCCCACCAGTAGTCTGCCTCACCGCGGAACATAAAGGTGGCGAATGGAACCTTCTGTTCCTCCGTGCATCCCAAGACATCGAATATCTTGGTAATTTGCTTGACCCACGTTTCCGCCATGATCGGATCCGGCTTTCCCTTAAATTCTGGTGGTCCCAATTCTTTGAACTGCTTAGCTGTGACAAACCGCACGTTGTTATCATTTCCACCCGTATTCTGCACACGAGTCTCCCTCGTCTGATTTTGCATGAACTGCAAAAAGCTCCTAAACATTCCATCATTCATCGTTTGCTCGATAACGTTGTTTACAGGAGGAATATTGCCTTCGTGCTGCACGTTCCCCTGGGTGGTGATCAAAGGTGTCTCCACGGTCTGATTTACTCCATTATTAACGTTCTCAGCTGCCATTCTTAAATACTGCCATAAAACAAAGGTTAATAGTCATGTCATATATTATCCCTATACTCTGACCGACCAAATAAACACCAAATAAACTTAGTCAGGTCATACTAGCGAAGGAATTCCCCGTCTCTCCCCTCCTAATTCTTGTCTCACATCTCAGCCAGGGATCATATCCTTAAGCTTTGATACCAACTGTGACGCCCCCCAAAATAGGTATACAACACCCATTCTGAGTCGCCAAATACATGGTACAGAAAGCAAACTACAACTTCAATAATACAATTGTCGCGCAAAATACGACAACTCATACTGTGAGTTTAAATACAAATATTATCTTTTGGACAGTATCCACACTCAAATAAATCCTCATTACAATTATTCAAACACTATTTTACAGAAATAGTGAGGACTGCTAAAACATCTTTGTAGAATCATCACTCCATACCCCGACTAGATCCTGCTATGTTCTCACCTCTTGAGAAGAAAAATAGAACAAAAAAGAAAAGGGTGAGCTCAACTAGCCCAGTAAAAAATATTATGACTAAGATAATATACAACAAATTATCGTTAGTCTTCAACAGGGAAAAATCTGATAGAATATAATCGACAACAAGTTTTAGATCAACAACTGCAGCGGAAACAGCAAACCATTAGAAGAGTCAAGTAGAGAAAAAATTCTACTATCTTCTAAGATTTAAAAGTCCATCATCAATATTTTATCCCTGTAACATCAATTAATAATCATCTTTATCCAAATATTCATCTTTGCACTACAGGCCAAAGATATTCATTTGTATCACCTGTCAGTCATGTTCGTCTCAACTCCTGTTCATCTTTGCACTACAGGCCAAAGATATTCATCAACTAATCATACATCTCTGCACTACAGGCCAAAGATATTCAGTAATATCATTATTTAGGACTGAGGACGATGAAAAATATCTTAAAGAGAACGAATCCAGTGAGACAGAAGAACAAATATTAGGGATTCGTATAACAGTTTATCCAAGATCAATAATACTTCATAATAATCAATTGTGAAGCAGAATTCAAAAATAAAGATCAAAACATGGATACAATCAAATATAGTAACCATAATAAACATCTTGGACAAAAAGAGAAAATTTTATTTTTTGGTGAATAGTGTCGTATTCGTGAATTGTACCGTATACGTGAATAGTGACGTATACGTGAATAGTAACCCCGACACAAAAAGTTCCAAATTTGATAAAAATTTATATCAATATTTCAGCATAATGATATTGAAGAAAATAATATCATTAAGAAGAAAATAATTTCCCTTACCTCAAGATATCAGTACTTCTGGTCGGAGTACCGGTATAAGGCTGAAAGAAACTTGCTCTGATGAATAGAAACTCTCAAAGTATCTAAATACTCACAAAATACACTCAATAATCTAGAGAGAGAAAGAGAGAAAACTTGTTTCTGATGTGATTTTCAATTCTAACTTAGCCCTCTATTTATAGGAAAATGCTAGCACGCCGAAGCAGACTTAACCTGCAACCTGATGGCTTTACCTGCTACTGTTCCCACCCACCACATTTGAATAAAAATTTCAGCACATTTCTTCACCAACCAAGAGTGGGGCCCACCAATTCTAGAATTTTCCATCAAAATGATAAACTCCAAAAATTCAACAATTTCTGAACCAGTCATCTCGTAAAATTCATAATAAATCATACGTTCATATTTAACGGTTCAAAATTTGTGGACATATACTCAACTTATATATGTATAACATATCCAAAAATTACCACGATCCAACGGTCGGATTAAAAATTATAACCACCGTAAAATATCTCAAAAACCTTAATTTTTAATACCTCCATTCCGATAAAAATACTGATAAAAACCTCAACATTAACTCCTTCATTTTTAACCACAAAAATATATCCCTCATTTATATCCACATAAAATAAATATTTCCTTATCATATGAATCAATAATTAATTATTCACAAATAATATTACAGAATCACATTTATGACAATCAGGCCGTTCCCAGGAAAGAGGGGGCTTTCCAATAAGGATTTCTCCTTACTGGCGCGCAATTAGGTGACCAACCCTCTCCTTAGACAGAACTTTCTAGACATTACCAATAATGTTATCTAATAATATTATTCAAATAATATAAATTATTGATCTGATAATGGAAAATACTGTGCAGCAACAATTATTGAAACAGCAATAATATAAAATATCAACGCAACAATTATTGAATCAATAAAATAAAATATTGAACAATAACTACTGTAACAATTATTGAGTGGTGCCTTCTTACGTAAGAATCAATAATTGGTGCAATACCGTGTGCTACTGTATTTTAACCACCGGGTATTCCAACAGTATTAACGGTAACAACTACGCCGTTATTTATAAACAACTTATACTTGTCGTTTTCTTCAGCCAATCGCTTTCCGTTATGGGGCCCACACAAGGTTGCGCCGTCATACGAATATTCTCCGACAGCAAGAATATTCCACGACCAAATGAATATTCCCCGACAAAATAAATATTTTATAACCACTTGCTTATTTTGCAAAATTTGTACATTTTACTCATAACCAAAGTATTATATCAAATTAACCCCTTATTATTCACAATAATATTTAGAGAAATTTTGATTTTATTCATTAATAAGTTGGGGTCTTACAATATCCCTAAGCTCTGATACCAACTGTGACGCCCCCAAAATTAGGTATACATCACCCATCTTGGATCGTCAGATACATGGTACAAAACACAAATACAACTTACTAATACAACTGTCGTGTACAATACGACAAAACATAACTGTGAGTTTGAATACAATTATTGTCTACTGGAGATTATACAAACTCAAAAGGAGTCCTCATTACAATTATTGTCACACTATTTAATAGAATAGTGAGGACTACTAATACTATCATCTGGTCCATCACTCCGTTCCCCGACTCGTCTAAGCTATATTCTCATTTCCTGAAGAGAACAGTGAAAGAAATGGTGAGCTCAACTAACCCAGTAAGAAATATTATAACTAAGATAATGCAGAATAAATTATCATTAGCCTTCAACAGTGTTAAATTGATAAAATATAACGAACATCAAGTTTAACTGCAGCGGAACAAGCAATCCATTAAAAGAGTCAAGTAGAGAATAAAATCTACTATCTTCTATGATTTAAAAGGTTTTTCAACACTGTTATCGCCGGGACTCAACTTAACAAATAATCCACATCTTCCCTGCCCTACGACCAATGATATTCATTAGTATCACGACCACAATTATCCATGCACTACTGCCCAAGAATATTTGTGTATTCATTAATGGTCATGATCATGCCAACAACTATCCATCAATGCACTACAGACCAATGAGGACTTTTATCACATCATTTGTAATATTACGGTCATGATTATACCGAATGATCCCTGGTCATAATCATACAAAGTCCATCTATGCACTACAGGCCACAGATGACTTTCAACATTTTATAAACATGAGAATTATGACAATGATATAAAAATTCAATAAAACAAGTTCAAGAATTAATTTATCCAAGAATTAACAACGTCCAAATTGTCAATATGATACTGCTTTGTGGAGTAAAATTTAAGAATTCCTAGAAGAATATTTCCACGAAAGGATACTAGATGAAGCGCAAATATCAAAGATATTCCACTAATTTCATGGAGTATAGAAGTCAAAACTTTAACCAACTGAGTATAATAAAGAATGGAATAACAAAAGAAATCACCATGCATGCGATAGACCGCACAGACAGGTTATTCCAACAGAATAATAAATAATGGAACCAGGTCCGGCGTAAAACGCACACACAGAATATTCCAACAGAATAATAATAAAGACAGAACCAGGTCCGGTGTAAAACACACAGACAGAATGTTCTAACAGAATAATAATAAAGACGGAACCAGGTCTGGTGTAAAACACACAGACATGATGTTCCAACAGAATAATAATAAAGACGGAACTAGGTCCGGTGTAAAATACACGGACAGGATGTTCTAACAGAATAACAATAAAGACGGAACCAGGTCCGGTGTAAAATACACAGACATGATGTTCCAACAGAATAATAATAAAGACGGAACCAGGTCCGGTGTAAAACACACAGATAGGATGTTCCAACAGAATAATAGAAGAATGTCACCAAGTATAGGGTAGAGCGCGTATACAGGTTATTCCAACAGAATAATAAAAAATTGAATAACAACAGTTCTCTTCATGGATAAGAAAGAATAACACCCCTTACCGTTTTAAAGAAGAACTGAAATAAGGAAGTAGTTAAGTAGCAGAATACTCTTCTTCTCTCTCTCAATAGTTTGTCTCTGTAGTTTCTCTCTCTAGAGTTCAGTGAATTCGTAAGAAATAATGAAGAAATGAGCTGCTATTTATAGAAAAATGAAATGCATAGTAACTAATCCATGAACGGTCCAGATTGATTACTTTAATCTGACGGTCTATATTTAAAGAAAAATCTTTTAAATAAAATATAATATATTCTATTTATAGAATAATTTTAATAAAGTATTCTGTTTTATATAAAAAGATGTTTCTGTTTTATTACGTTAATAATACGAATAAAATAAAACTTCATTATCATTAAATAATTCATATTATTAACTGATAATAATTGAATCAAACTGAGTGACTTCTCACATAAGCATTAATAATCAATACCGTGTGCTACTATGCAACCACACGTATTACTGTACTTTTACTACCGAGTAGTTCAACAGTATCAATGGTAAAACATCTGCCGTTAATTTAAATAAAATATTTTTATCGTTTTCTCAATCTGACAATAATTCTGTTGTGGGGTCCACCAATGATTGTGTCGTTGTACGAATATTCCCTGTTAAAATGAATATTCCCCGACCAGTCGAATATTATATAACAACTTGCGTACTTTGTAAAATTTATAAATATTACCCACAACTATAACATTATATCAAATTAACTCCATAATATTTAAAAATGATATTTATAGAAAATTCATCTTTATTTATAAAAGTTATGGTCTTACATTAACCCAATAAATAGGATTTACTCAGAACACATCAAATATGAAATGTAGCTTATATGCACTGCTTGTTTGTAAAGTTAAAGGATATGCATATATGAAAACAAGATCATTTAATTATAGATATGTATTGGAGTAATTAATACTCATAGAGGAAAACAAAATCAAACAATTCAAGAAAATAAAAAATTTACATACTATATATAACAACTAAACGAATTCAATAAACATGATGAAATTACTATAGAGCCGAAAACGTAACATATTACTTATCGGTTGCGAAATCAAAAGCCTAAATTTAACGTTGAAAGTTTTTTAAACAAGTTAAATACATTCCAAGGATAATCCCTCAAGCATTTAACCATATAAGTTTTCAAAATAATAACTAGCTAAATAGTTGGGTGCGTGCGCAAAGATGTGAAAGAATCAAAAACAGAGTGAAATTAGTTACTATGTCAGAAAAATAACTAAGCATGGTAGTAAAATTTCCTTGATCAAGTCACAACATAATCTGTGTCTTATCATTGGCCATATTGAAAATAAACCCGAAGTCAACACAATCTACGACTACTAAACATACTAAAAAGAAACACAAGACAAAAGATGGCATAGTAATATGGCAAACAACACTATAACCCAAAAACATATGACAAAAGTGGACAAGACTGACTGACACCCCCAAACTTGAGATAGACAATGCCTTCATTGGCTAAAATGCATAAATTAAAATAGAGGGCTTCCCTGAGGTATGATTATGGCCGATTTGAGATCACGTTATGGAATTGTAATGCCGCCTCGACGCTCACAAACCTTGCATTGTCAACTTGTGGTGCGGAGTGAGAAGTAGCAGTATCCTCAGTAGAATCAAAGCTCAAACTACCAAGCACGAGCCAAAACTGAGCCAAATGCTCACTTGGGTAATTTATCAAGCACCTGGCATGCGCTGCTTGCTAACCCTTTTCTAAGCTAGCCCAATCCCAAAAATTTTACTCAATCATACTAGAGCAATTACCAACAACAGCACAACACAATTCAAAACCAAAGCAATTTCAGCACAATCCAACAATAATAAATAGATGAATTTCCAATTAAAATTTAATGGCCATAGCACAATGCTTAAACAGTTAATCCCATGTTAGAGCATGCTTTCTACAAGTTTCCATTTCTCCAAAATTTTACCTTGCCAACAGTTAATTAAAACTAACTTGAGAATTGCAAAACCATTTCCAACCTTGAACGGAACCAGGTGAAGAATCCCTGCTGCTAGCTTCTTTGAAGAAAACAAAATGAATGCTTTGCAGGATGCAATTACAACATACTTGGATTTTTGGGACTAATTTAAGCTTGGGCTCGAATTTGGATAGGCAGGGGTTTTGGTTCTTCGAAGGATTGGATTTTAGGACTGAGTTGGGGCTCATTAGTGTTTGAAATAGTGTGAGATAAGCTGCAGCTGCCGAACAAAAATTTGACTTAACCAACAAAAATCACTGACTAGCGTTGCGGCGTCGGTATTTGTTTGTTAAATTGGCGTTGTGGCACCTGAAGACAGTAGCTCTGGATTTTGCTGGCGGTATGGCGCTTCTTTGAGGGCTTGTGCTGGCGCTGCGGTGCCGCACCTGTAGTTGTAAGAATTTTTTTTCAAACCATATAACACTAAACTTCACCAAGAAAAATTAGATAACAATGGATTTAATCGATACCTCAACAAGTAAAATTAGAACACAATTAACTTAACTGATTCTTAAAAAGAAAAATTAAGAAAACAATGAACTAAACTAAACATGGAAGCATGATAAAACAAACTAAACTACTAATAGAGCAATACAAATGAAAAAATGGACTAAAAGGATACTGAAATTAAACTTGCACTTGGGTTGCTGTAATAACCCGATATTTTCTATATAATTAAATCAAAAATTTTGTGTACAATTTTTTTTTTTAAAAGATGAGGATTTGTGCAAGATAACAATGTTACATTGTTTCCTAACTAGGTTTGTAAAACCTACACTTCACTTTCTTGCCACATTCTTAGAGTATCTAGGTCTGTATAGGTATACCTTAACCATTCGGACATGACATCAACATCCGTATATCTCTATCACACACTTGACTCGCTATATGATCGACATATTTAAAACTCGTATAGGTAAGTTCAAACGTACACATAACGTCTAACTTAGTCGTAACTTCATACTTGGGTTGTCACATTATATGTGATATGGGCATATGGTATATCGAGAGATGGCTATACTTTACTTTTGAGTTCTCGACTAACAATCTGATACAATTACTTTGGCTTAACATGAAGTGTGTTGATTCAAATGAGTTAATAGATGAAATTGTTATATCAGGTTTTCATTATCTAGTTTCATTCTAGGGGTAGTTAGTATTATTTAATTTCATAGTTTAAATATAAAATATTAAGTCATTCGTTTAAATAAGACTAAAATGGTTATGAGCTAGTGCTTGGTGAACTTTATTAGTTAATTCTCCGTGGGAACGATACTTTACTTACTCTTTATTACTTGTTGACCGTGTATACTTGCACGCATATAATGATCGGTAAAACAACCAACACCTGATATGGAGAGTGTATGCTGAACCAGTTCCCTCGAGGCCGCATAAAGCCGGGAACCTACAAATTAAAATATATTTATTACATGAATATTTACAAATATTTTAGAATTATTGATTATTATAAAGTATATTCTTATAATAATTAATTTTATAGCAGAAATATTTTTATTAATTATTTTCCATAAAAATATAATCATATATTTTTTAAATAATATATGAAGTGATAATTATAATAATTATTTTAATTATATGAATTTTAATACAGATTATTAAGTTAATTATTTTACCTTAATTATTAAGGTTAAATATAGGAGAATAAATCAGATATGGAATCCAAACCCTAATTTTGGATTTTTATCAAGGAATGAGAATAATAATATAATATTATTATATTTTAATTTTTCAGTACTATAAATATGTACTGTATGTCCGTATTGATGATGGTTGGTCAATTATGGTGCAGTATTTGAAAACCCTAGTTTTACTGTGCTAAAACCTAATTTGAAACCCAAATTAGAGAACAAAATTGTTTTGTAATTGTGTTATGTGATTAATATAAATTTTAAGGATTTGATTAAGTAAACCCTAATTTCTGCAATTAGAAACCTTAGATAATAATTAGTAAATTGCCAAATGGAAACCCTAATTTGAAACTCAATAATGAGTTCGAGATAGTTATATAATTGTATTATATGATTTATGTTATGTATTATATAATGTTATGATTAATTAGGTAATCCTAATTAATAGTTAGAAATCCTAATTAGCTAATCAAGAAAACCCTAGCAATATTCTTTATAAACCCTAGTTAGTAAGTCAATTAAGACTTTAAAACTTGTTAAGCCATCGTGTTATGTTGTATATGGTATGTGTTGTAGAGTTTAATGCTAATTATGAAAAACCCTAATTAATAATTAAAAACTCTAGTTTTGAAAACCCTAAATAATAGTTATAAGTCCTAATTTTTAAAATTAGTAAACCTAATTACTAATTGTAAATTCTAATTGCTAAATTAGCAAGGTTAACCATAATTATTAAATAATTAATACCCTAATGTTCCTGTATATATGTAATTAGAAAATTGATCACGATTAAGAAACGCTAATTTGCAAAAATTAGAAACTAACATTATTTTTATTTTTATTTTAGAACTCTAATTGTAATTCTAGAAATTAAAAATTTTGTGCTAAACCTTAGGGTTAAACCCTAAAGGGTCAAACTCTAAGGGTTTGCAAGGATTACAAGATTGCCCTTAAAATTCCAAGCCAATTGACATTTTTGCCCCTGTATGCATTAATGAAGCTAGCATTTAGGTTTTGACATTTGGTGAAGTTGTTCACCAAACCAACAACCCCATGTGCTCTCTAATAATTAGAAACAAGCCACCTTTACCAGCCATACATGCACCCAACATCATATATATATATATATATATATATATATATATATATATATATATATAGAGAGAGATTGGAGAGAGAAAAAGTGCATTGTTAGCCTCATTTTGCACAAAACCCTCAACCATTCTCTCTCAACCCCAAACCTCAAAAATTTCCTTCATATATCAGTCATAAATCAAGCCCCACAAAATCCACTAACAAAATCAGAGGCCATGATCAAAAATTAGATCATAGTAGGTATAAACCCAAAGCTACAATCTGATCTTGATCTGCATGTTAGATGTTATGATTTATTATTAAAACATGTTAGAAATAGTGTATAATGATGATCTGGGTTGCTAGATGTTAGATCCATAACATCTAGAGGCTCGAATTTGAAGTTTTGCAAAATCTGGAAATTTTTCTTTTGATGTCTGACAATGAATGTCAGACCTTCTAGATCTCAGTGTGTGTATTGATTTGGTGTTTTAAGTGTTGGATATTGTAATGGGTTATGAGATCTTTACTCTGGAAATTGAATCAAGGTCATAGCTTGGACAGATTGCAAGATATTGTTGGTCAAAGGTCGTTGACCGACCATGACTGGACAAAATCTGGGTAACCCAGATCTTGCCCAGAACGATCTGACAAGACCTTTGACGTCTCTGATCTTGCTTCTAGTTGTTGTTTTGTTGTTGTTGTTATAATAGATTTATAGTATGGTAGTTATACTACATATTAATAGACCTGGCAAACGGGCCGGGCCGGGCCGAGCCAAAATGGCACGGGTTTTGGCGGGCCAAAAAATGCAAGACCAAAGCGCGGGTTTTGACTGGCCGGCCCGGCCGGCCCGCGGGCCGAATGCGTTTTATGCCTGTTTTTTTAGCTTAGCCCAAACAGGCCGGGCTAAAAAGGTCCTGATTTTTGTGGGCTTAAAAAATGCTGCCCAAAGCCCGAATTTTGGGGGGTAGGCCGGGCCAACTCGCGGGCTTTGGGCCCGTTTGCCAGGTCTATATATTAATGCTTTTATATTGCTTATAATACAAACCTGCTGGATTTGAGGGAGGGTCAAACCAAGCAGAAAGTTCACGACTGAGTTTTCTGGATAACACATAAAGCTCATGAGTGTGGCTTCTGACATGGTTTGACCGGTGAAGATCTGGCTAATCTGTTGTTGTTATTATGGTTTGATGTAATAGATCTGTTCACTTGTATGTTTTCTACACACTGGAAGCATTAAATCACTAATACATAACACTGAAAGCAAGTTGTGGAAGCCCAAAAGTGATCGGTCGAGCTGTTCTTGTTTTCTGGGTAACCCAGAAAACGAAGAACATGTCTGATAGATAGTTTGAGCTTCCATATCTTGCTTATATGTTGTAATCTGACCCAGATCTTGTGTGGTATTTGTAGTACTACATTAGTACTACAAGATCAATATCTTACCTTGTCCAAAAACATGCTAAACTGACAGATTTTGTTGGTCAAACGAGGCACCTTGCTAACTGTCTATCAGTGCTCAAGAATACAAAGAACACCTATAGCAACGGTTCTGTCACTATAGGTGGTCTTTAGCGACAGATTATTTATAAAAATTATATTTTTATTAAATAATTATAGAAAATTAGTTTTTAATTATTAAAAATACAAAATAAATTATAAGAAATTATTTTAAGGTCTGAAAATTAGTTTTTAATTATTTTTAATATATTTCATAAATATTTAATATTTTTGAAATATTAAAAGTATTTAATTTATTTAATTATTATATTAAATAAATTATTTAAAAATGATTTTAATATTTGAAAAATTATTTAAAATTATATTATGATATAAGAAAATATTTTAAGTTATTTTTAATGACTTTTTATATTTTGTGATGAAATTCATTAATAAATTAATATTAATGATATTTAAGTTATTTACTAAATGAATTAAATAAATAAATTAAAAATAATTTTATTATATTAAATATCATTTTAAATAATAATAAGGTATTTAAAAATATTATAAGTTATAAAATATAACTTTTAATACTTAAAGGTAAATTTCATTGATTAATTATTATTAATGATATTAAAGTTATTCAATAATTATATTAAATAATTTAGTTTAAAAATAATTTTAATATTATAAAAAATCATTTTAAATGAAAATAAAGTGTTTAAAGATATTTTAAGTTATAAAATATAACTTTTAATATTTAAAAGATAATTTCATTAATAATTTAATATTAATGATATTAATTTAATATTAATGATATTAAATTTATTTAATAATTATATTAAACAAATAGATTAAAAATAGTTTTATTAATTTAAAAATCATTTAAAAAGAATATAAATAAATTAAAAATATTTTAATTTATAATTAATGACTTTTAATATTTTGATAAATAGTACATTAATATTTAAATATTAATGGTAATTTTTTAAAAATAATTTTAATGGTTTTAAAAATCATTTAAGGATAATATTAATACTTTAAAAATATTTTAAGTTATTATAAATAACTTTAATATTTTGGCAATGGTTTCATTAATAGTTTAATATTAATTAAATATTAATGATAATAGAATTGTTTAATATTTAAATCATTTAATAATGATTTCGATGTTTGAAAATTCATGATAAATAATAATAAATGTTTAAAAATTATTATAAGTCATTTAAAAATAATATGACTGATACTAACAGATATTAAACTTCGGGATAGAGTCTTAGACTCTATAATTACCCGATAAAGTTGTCGGTACACCGACATGTTTCAGAAATTTATCTGGACTTAGATAATTTGATTAGTTATGTGCTTATTTGTGATTTAATGGTTGTGAAACATGTGTGATAATGTGAATAGGTTATGTGCTGACTGTGAAATGCAGTACTATATGTTATAGTATATTGTTCTAATCAGTGAAATGATCTTATTACTGATAGGTGGTTATATAAAAGATAAAACTAAGTTGCAAATTGTAAGCAGCACATTAGGCAAGTATCTTACATTTGCATTTTCTTTATGCAATGGACATGAGTAAGAATGTTTCTAAATTATATTAATACTGTATAGATTACTAACCCTATATTATATACGCTCATTGATTATCAACATGTTAGTATATGGTAATTCAGATATATATATTTTGTTCGTTAATTTCTACAAATGGTTATACAAGTGTCCCCACTTGGATAATCATTGTATTTAATCACATGTTGATACACCTCTGTCAATTACCAGTATATATATATATATATATATATATATATATATATATATATATATATATATATATATATATATATATATATATATATGTTGACTTATAGATTATTGTTGAACAGATAAAACCTTGTTATTATCCAACTGAATTGCTTTGGTTTGGAACCTAGACAAGTATGAACATCCCTTACACGGGGAAAACTTTTTATGCACCCAAGGTGGACAGAGTGAACGATAACATCGTTCTTGCATGTAGTATTGATCAATACAGGGTACAACGGGCTGATCACCCCCGTGCCCGTAAGTTATGACGGTTTACATATGAAGTTCTGTTTAACCTTTTTGAAAATTAAAAATAATGTTCATAGCATGTCACATAAACCCTATTTATAGTCAGTATGTAGTTTCAAAAATTTGATAGAGAGTTGTTATGTTATTATTATCGGATAAAATTACTTCACAACTATTGACTTGTTGTAGAAGGGTAGTACAAAGAAAATATTTAAATTCTTTCAGCTTATATATATAATTGCTATTACTTGTTGGGCACTCAAATGCTCATCCTTGCTTAATTTAAATATTTTCAGCTAAGTGTGAACAATCTGAAGGCTCTGCTAAGAACAAGGGAAAGGGAAAGGTTGCTGAATGATTGAAAAGTTATCTGATGTAATAGCCGATATAATTAAGACAATGATATGTATTATCTATCATGTATTGTAATGAATGATTAAAGGTCTAATACATGGGGATTAGACTATGATGATATGTAAATTAAGTTAATCTTTATATTATTGTTATTATTATTAATATTATTTCGCTCATAGAAATGGTATCGTGAAGCACTGAGTTCAGGTTTCAAGTACCCGGATTTGGGGGCTTTATAGTTGCCTCCCAAGAAGCGCTTGTTTATAGTCCTCGACCCTACTCCTTCAGTTCCTTTCAATCCGGCTCAACCACGAAAATGACCATATCATGCCACATATTTGTCTTTTCTTTGATTTGCATGGTGGACATGTATGATTGGCAACCCTTGATGAGTGAGTTTTATACACATGAATTGAGTGCGTTTGAGCTTAATCTTTTGGATGTTTTTAAGTATTTGTGTCTATTCATACATGTTTTACGTTATTTTGTAGAAATTGGGACAAAAGTTACTTAGATCGACATTTGGGGTTGCTAGATTTGCATTTTCAGCTTGCCATTTATACAGTAGCCACTTCAAGGACATTTTCAACATTTCTCCAGACCTTATTTCGAAGAACGTAAAGAATAAAAGTTGTAGATCTACATCTCCTCTTTTCGAAACATCTTGAATCATCAAAATCAAAGTTCAGACGAAGAAGTTATGTCCGTTTTCCCAAAGGACGTCAGAGCAGAAATTTTTTAGAAAAGAGGCCAGCGCGGGGGGGGGGCATTCCTTGCCTATTTCCAGCGCCGGGGCGCTAGAGGGCAGAATCCCATCGTTAGCACCGCTGAGGTGCTGGGGTCGAGCCTGGTCAAGCTTGGACGCATTTTGGGGCGTATTTGGGTACTTTTTGACTCTAAATTGGATTGGGTTTGCTCCTAAGCTAAAAATTGAACTTGTAACCTATAAATACATGATGTGAGGCATAAAATAAAGGTGGATTAGAAAGATTAGATTAGATAAAATACTCCATTAGATTAGAACATAAACCCTAGTTCTTATTAGTTTTGGAGATTGAAGCAACTTGGAGACCATTGAAGATCAAGAGCAGAGCTTGAAGAAGATGGAGATTTGCTGACAACAAATTTATTCTTCACTCTACTCCTATTTTTGTATTTTAATATTTATTCAATTGTGGATTCTTGATTTTAATTCATTACCAATATCGAGGGTCAACATGGGATACTTATGCTTTATTTTTCATCTACTGGGTCTTTTTCCTCTTTTTCCCGTTTTATTCATTTTTTTTCTTTTTTTTATATACACATAGCTATGCAATGTCTTATTCCCTTAGGCTTTTCAATGCTACCTTAACGAGCTTTCGACCAACGACTCCCAAACCATTAAGACCTTAGGGCGCTACGTGTAAAGATAATCCCCTCGTGCTTACTTACTCAAGTAACAAAGGCCACAAAACTAGACAAGCACGTCACGGTGTTTATTCATACTCTTTTTTTTTCTTTTTTTTCTTCTTTTTTTTCTTTTTTTTCTTTTTTTTCTTTTTTTTTCTTTTTTTTATAGCTTATATACCCCAAATATTCTCACAAACTTAGGTTCTTGTCTAACTTTAGCCATCACTACTTATTCTTGTCATTCTTTCATTCAAACTAGCATTATCCTTTAGAATCCCATTATGTATCAATTTAAACTCAATCAATCAACAAGTTATTTTTACTGTGCTATCCTTATTATACCAATTTCAAACAGAAAAAGACTCAATTCAGAACAAGAAATCACATCAAAGCTCTAATAGTCAGTACTATACTTGTCTACCCAATTCCAATCTCATCATTGGCCAAAACAAACTGTAAATATCAAACTGCTGGACTCATGTAAGATGAATATAGTAACTAACTATTATTTTTGAATTTTTTTATAGACATCAATAAAAACTATTTACAACTACTCTACTATGCAAACTATTATGCACTTACACTGCATGAATGCAAACATATAATAATCCTAAACTAAGCAAACATGACAACTTATGCAAAACTAAAATAACTACATTAAACATGCAAAACTAAACTAATTAACTCCCCCAAACTTAACAATTACAATGTCCTCATTATAAAATAAAGCATGAAGTAGACGAGAACTTCCCTGTAATCATTTAAGCTTGTGGTGATGGTGGCGTGGCACAAAGACTGAAAAATCCTCCACATCAGAATTTGAAGGATGATACTGTGTCATGGGCTCAGGCTGGTGGCTTCCCTTTCCTTAATCTTTTGCATGTCCATTGAACCTCCAATACCTGCAATGAAGAGAGACAACATGGATTAGAATAACACTTTGGATTTATAAGAGAACTTAATAAGCAAATTAATTCCTATCTACTAAATAAACTAGTAAAGCATATAACTATAAAAATTCCTGGGTTGCCTCCCAGTCAGCGCTTGATTTATAGTCTTTCAGCCTGACTTTGTCTGGTCAACGCTATCAAATTCCTCTTCGATAGTTGAGGAACCCTCCATCCATCGGAAATAATGTAGCTTTTGGTAGGTTCCCATTTGTGATGGCCAATGCATCAAAGTCACCTAGCATGCTCTGATTTGGTATGATCTCAATCAAGAACGTCCAACAGCTAGGTGTTTTCTCCATTATGTATGTGATCACTTTGGGGCATGGAAGCTTGTCACACACAATGGGCTCTTCGTCTATCTTCTCTTTCTCTTCCCACCATGGATTGAAAATTGTACTCACTCTTATGTCAACAAGAGCTTTGCCGACGACATGACTACCAAGTGGGCATGATTTTGCAAATCTGACCGACTCTTTGATCTTTGGTGGAGACCCATTTAGATCTTCGTCGACCTCTATTTCATTATCCCCAATTGTCTCCACACTTTCAATATCTTGTGCCTCATCCAGTCGAAGATTTGGTTCGGGTTCTCCGTCAATTTCGGAATCCTCGTCATAACACCAATTGTTTTGAGGACAGTTGTTCAAGGCTTTGAACATTTGACCTATCTGGTTCTGCAGATTATGACGTGATATCTCTTGATTCTGAATTGACTGCTCTTGATTTATCCTCCTCTCCTCATTTGATGCTATGAACTTGGACAACAATTCCTCTAACTTTGACTTTTCTTCTTTTAATGGAGGTTGATAAGAGAAATCTGGCATGTATGTTGGATCTGGAATAGCGTATTGGTCTTGAAAGTTGTAGCTCCATGAAGAATCCGGGTGATACCCCCAAACTTTATCATAATTATCATATGCATACTGATTGAGGTAGTTACCACCATACTGTACCGGCCCAAGATTGATGGTGCATTGATTACTAGGGTGATTGCCAGCACAATAGTCACAAATAACTGCAATCCTTCAACTCCTTTGGGCTGTAAAAACGTCCAACTTCCTCAAAAGTTCTTCAATCTGTGCTGACATTGCAGAAAATGCATTAAGTCCATCAATTCCCGTTTCCCTTGGTTGAGTCATGTTCGTGTATGGCCATTGATACGCAAAGTTATCCATGGTACCTAAAAAGAGAAAAATATAGGAAGAGAATTAAAAATAAAAATAAAAACGTTTAAATTAAGACTAATTTGATTGAAATTAATATTGATAAAAAATATTAAACTAATTCCCCGACAACGGCGCCAAAATCTTGTTGAGTAAAATCTAATTATGCATAACACGCAAGTATACGTGGTCAACAAGTAATAAAGTGAAAGTAGAGTATCGTTCCCACGAGGAATTATTTAATGAAAATCACCAAGTACTAACCCGTAACCACCTCAATCTTATTTAAACGAATGAATTTCAATTTATAAGTAAACTAATTCTAATTACCACTAGTTAAATTAAGATAACGGAGATTTAAGATCACAACTTCACTTATCGCTTCATTTAAGTTAACACACTTTGCATCAATTATTTTCTATACTGAATTGTTAATCAAGAACACTAAAGCAGATAAAACCACCTCTCGATGCATAATACCCATATTAACGTCAATCCACAATTAAGATAGAAATCCGTTAAACACCTTAATCAACTAACCCACTATATCTCTATGTGAATTACAATTGAAGAATGTTGAAGAATAAGTTCTCTATCCGATTACATGTGGTGTCAAGCATATCTCTACCTTAACACTCATCAAGTTTAAGCTACTAACAAAATCCTAAACACATGCTATCATGATAAGATCTAAATCAATACTTCATCTCTCGAGTTCATATAGATTATCACAGTAATTGATGGCCAATCAATTAAACAATTAAGTCCAAATCATAATATACAATCCTCATAATAAAACATACTAATTGATAGCGAAGCATATTAAAATAAACTACACAATAAGATTCATTGCAATCTCAAACAAAGAATTAGGTCATGATTATTGAATTAAAACTAAGAATCCACAATTGAATACACATTAAAAGGCAAAGATAGAAGAAGATGAGAAGATAGAATCTATTGTCTGTAGATTTGACGCTTCTTCCTTGCTCCTACTTTGAATCTTTAATTGTCTCTAAGTTGCTTCAATCTCCAAATCTAATTAAAACTGGTGTTTTGGTCCTAATCTACTCTAATCTATTCTAATGGAATCCTCTATCTAGTCTCCCCCTCCCTAATCCTTGTGATTCTCTTCCTTATATAAGTCTCTTCATATGTCTTTAAGTCCTCTTGGAAGTCCTTGAGTCAATTGGATCGAAATAATCCTTCCCGAACTCAAATTTGGCCAAAAAACGTATTTCTATGCGTACCCCCGCCCCGGCGGGGGTTTATACTTGTAAAGGGCCTGCCCCGACTGGCTTTGGGTCTATTTTCCAGCTGGTACCCCCGCCCCGGCGGGGGTTTTGTGAAGGAAAATCCCGCCCCGGCGGGGGTCACTTTTCTGCACTGACGTCCTTTGCTAAAACGGCCATACCTTTTGATTCGGGAGGAGTTACGGGGCCTGGCACCTATCAAATCGAGGATATCGACGAGCTCTACAACTTTCATTCTTTGAGATTTGACAGATTCGGAATGGATGAAGACCGAAATTGAGCTTGAAGTAGATATTATGTAAATTGCAAGTATGAGACCTCTTAGCTTTGATCTTCGTTGATAAAAATGCCATAACTCTCGCATCTGAACTCCGATTGGGATGATTCAAGATGTTTCGGAAAGATAAGAAGAAGATCTACAGTATAATCCAAGATCCAAGCCAAGAACATGCATCTAACTTTGTTTTAAAAGTCCATCAAACTTCCTTTCTTGTATTTGCTTGAGTATTTTGGTCCAAAAGATTTCCGAATTGCTTTCCCTTGCTTCTTCATGCCAATAGTCGCCTTTTCCTTGCATTTTCATACCCAAGCATATAATCTACAAAACGAACATAAAATACATGAAAAGTAACTAAGAAACATGAGATTAAGCAACTAATTCAAGTAACAAATGTGCCAACCCCAAAATAGGTCCATTCCATCCAACCTATTCTGAGTCGCCAAATACATGGTATAGAAAACAACTATAACTTTATTACAACAATTGTCGTGCAAAATACAACAACACATATGCTGTGAGTTTGGATACATATATATACCAAATATGACTTATGTTCCAACCGTGGACATCACCTCACAATGACACTTTACATAAAGGTATAGTCAAAAACTGTTTTAGAAATTAAAATCTTTGGAAAGTGCTCAAGGAAACCTTCGTACATGGGAGGCCATGCGTCTAGGTTATGATAGATATCATATGGCCACAGAATTATCCTTGGTTGACCCAATAGACCCCAAAAAAAACGAGAAGATTACTATCATATTCTTCCCAATGGTGAGTCTTCTCTTGACATATCATTATCTCTACTGTCTCTAAATGAGAATTATACTTCAAACAAACACCAAGATTATATAGGTAGTGCTCGTAAATATACTCAGCAAGTGGATGAGCACAATCTTGTCTTATGATGACACGAGATTGTATGTCATTAGACATCTTGTATGATAGTGGCAAAACACCCATCCAACGTTGGGTACACCTTACCCTATTGGATTCACCAAATAAAACTACTAAATGAACTTTTCTATACTGCTTCGGGAGAACATCCACAGCTAGAGACCACCGTTCTATTTCCCCGTTACCCTCGCTCGACCCAGCTACACTCTTATTACCTGAAAGGAATTGTGAAGCAAAAGGGTGAGCACAACTAGCTCAGTAAAGAATATCATGACTAAAGATAATTAAATTGTCAATAGCCTTCATCAATAATAAATCAGAGATTTAGAACATATGGAAAATGATAAAAATTTCAACCATAGTTGCAGCGGAACGAGCAATCCATTAGAAGAGTCAAATAGACCATAAAGTCTATTATCTTCTCCATGTTAAAAATCCACCAACAATGTTTTATCCCTGTAATATCACTCAACAGTTCCTTTCCACAATCATATGAATAACTCATAATCATAATTGTGATTCTAAATTCCTCTTCGTACCTAGGACGAAGATAATTTTCATCACATGTCTTTACCTGAAACATCAAAGATCATGGTTATACCAAATCACAGTTCTTGTTTATAATCATACTAACAATTTCATCTTTGCACTACGACCAAAGATATTCATTATCATTTCATCTTTGCACTACAGGCCAAAGATATTATTCAACAGTTCATATTTGCACTACAGGCCAAATAAATTCATCAACAGTTCATATTTGCACTACAGGCCAAATATATTAATATCTCAAAGAAATATATAATCATTTCAGAATTTATATAAATAATAATTATAACCATGTTGATCAATTCACCTTTTCACTTAAGATAAAGATATTCAATTATAAATTCAATGGTCATGATCATACCAGTCAACAATTCAACTTTGCACTACTGGCCAAAAAGAACCCATAGTCATGATCATACCAATAATTTACCCATCTTTACACTCAAGCGAAAGAGAATTTCAACATCAAGGTTATAAAAATGTTATATATGATAATAAAATCAATATAATCAACATATAGATTTAATCTCAAGAGTAATATTCATAAATCAACTATAATTTGGTCAAAAAAAGAAACCAATTTTGTCGCGAATAGTAAATCGTGAATAGTAATTCATGAATAGTAACTCGTAAATAGTAACTCGTGAATAGTAACTCATGAATAGTAAACCCGACACAAAAAGATAGAAATTCCACAATAAAATTCATACCAATATTTCGGTATAATGATATTGAAAGAATAACATTTCTTAAACTTATAAACAATTTATTTTAATTGTTTACACTTTACTAAATAATGCATTTAATCATTCTAAAATGCCAAACTCATAAGATTTCATCACCAATAACCAAAACCCTCATCCAAAAATCTGCATATACCTCATATAGGATTCTAAAGTCATAAAATCCTATTTTCTAGTTTTTTTACTTCACAAAACATATTTAATTCATTTATTCATAACTAGACCATTTTCATGAAAAATATCAAATCAGTTCCAAAAATATTTTTTTTCTGGGATTTAGCATAATATAGTCCCATAGTGAACATATATTTTTCTCAGAATTTTTAAAAGTCATTTACTATTTTTCATATGGCCAAAACAGCCGAATATTTAGACATTTATCAAAAATTGTACTTTTGTCCAAAAATTCTAAAATTTACAGAGTATACTTCTATCATATACATGTACTCCCAATAAAATTTTCATCAATTTTGGAGTTAACCCCCGCAAAATAACTTAAAAACCCTAATTTGATTTTTAATACCTCCATTCCGACAAAAATACTGATAAAACACCTCAACATTAAATCCTTCATTTTTAACCACAAAAATATATCCCTCATTTATATCCACATAAAATAAATATTTCCTTATCATATGAATCAATAATTAATTATTCACAAATAATATTACAGAGTCACAATTATGACAACCAGGCCGTTCCCAGGAAAGAGGGGGCTTTCCAATAAGAACTTCTCCTTACTGGCGCGCAATTAGGTGACCAAACCTCTCCTTAGACAGACCTTTCTAGACATTGTCAATAATGTTATCTAATAATATTATTCAGATAATATGAATTATTGATCTGATAATGGGAAATAATGTGCAGTGACAATTATTGAACAACAATAATATAAAATTTCAACGTAGCAATTATTGAATCAATAAAATAAAATATTGAACAGTAATTACTATGACAATTATTCAGTAGTGCATTCTTACGTAAGAATCAATAATTTCAAAAATACTGTGCAATACCGTTTGCTACTGTGCAATAACGCGTATTACTGTATTTTAACCACCGGGTATTCCAACAGTGTTGACGGTAACAACTACGCCGTTAATTATAAAAACTCAATTTTTGTCGTTATCTTCATCCGACAGTTATTCTGTTATGGGGCCCACAAATGGCTGCGCCCGTCGTACGAATATTTCCCGACAGAAAAAATATTCCACGACCAAACGAATATTCCTCGACAACAATGAATATTTTATAACCACTTGTTTATTTTGCAAAATTTGCACATTTCACCCATAACTTTAAATTTTTATCAATTTAACCATTTACTAAATAGGAAAAACTGAATACTTTTATTTCATAAAATCTGGGGTCTTACAATCTCCGCTCCTTATAAAATTTCGTCCCCGAAATTTACGTACCTGATAATTCAAAGAGTTGAGAATACCTTGCTTTCATTTCAGATTCCATCTTCCCTGTCATCATGATTTCTCCATTGCTCATCTCCTGTATTTCAGATATCATTCTAGAATACAGCTTCAAAACAAAGGTTAATTGAACAAATTAACATATCACATAATATCTCGATATTATGATTGACCAACAAATAAGCTTAGGTAGGACACACTAGCGAAGGATTTACTAATCTCTCCCATCCTAGTTCTATTTCTCGATCTCCGCCAGAGGTCATATCCCTAAGCTCTGATACCAAATGTGACAACCCCAAAATAGGTCCATTCCATCCAACCTATCCTGAGTCGCCAAATACATGGTACAGAAAATAGCTATAACTTTATTACAACAATTGTCGTGCAAAATACAACAATACATATGCAGTGAGTTTGGATACAAATATATACCAAATGTGACTTATGTTCCAACCGTGGACATCACCTCACAATGACACTTTACATAAAGGTATAGTCAAAAACTGTTTTAGAAATTAGAATATTTAGGAAGTGCTCAAGGGAACCTTCGTACATGGGAGGCCATGCGTCTAGGTTATGATAGATATCATATGGTCACAGAATTATCCTTGGTTGACCCAATAGACCCCAAAGAAAAACGAGAAGATTACTATCATATTCTTCCCAATGGTGAGTCTTCTCTTGACATATCATTATCTCTACTGTCTCTAATTGAGAATTATACTTCAAACAGACACCAAGATTATATAGGTAGTGCTCGTAAATATACTCAGCAAGTGGATGAGCACAATCTTGTCTTATGATGACACGAGGTTGTATGTCATTAGACATCTTGTATGATAGTGGCAAAAACCCTTCCAACGTTGGGTACACCTTACCCTATTGGATTCACCAAATAAAACTACTAAATGAACTTTTCTATACTGCTTCGGAAGAACATCCACAGCTAGAGACCACCGTTCTATTTCTCCGTTACCCTCGCTCGACCCAGCTACACTCTTATTACCTGAAAGAAATTGTGAAGCAAAAGGGTGAGCACAACTAGCTCAGTAAAGAATATCATGACTAAAGATAATTAAATTATCAATAGCCTTCATCAATAATAAATCAGAGATTTAGAACATATGGTAAATGATAAAAATTTCAACCATAGTTGCAGCGGAACGAGCAATCCATTAGCAGAGTCAAATAGACCATAAAGTCTATTATCTTCTCCATGTTAAAAATTCACCAACAATGTTTTATCCCTGTAATATCACTCAACAGTTCCTTTCCACAATCATATGAATAACTCATAATCATAATTGTGATTCTAAATTCCTCTTCGTACCTAGGACGAAGATAATTTTCATCACATGTCTTTACCTGAAACATCAAAGATCATGGTTATACCAAATCACAGTTCTTGTTTATAATCATACTAACAATTTCATCTTTGCACTACGACCAAAGATATTCATTATCATTTCATCTTTGCACTACAGGCCAAAGATATTCCTCAACAGTTCATATTTGCACTACAGGCCAAATATATTCATCAACAATTCATATTTGCACTACAGGTCAAATATATTAATATCTTAAAGAAATATATAATCATTTCAGAATTTATATAAACAATAATTATAACCACGTTGATCAATTCACCTTTTCACTTAAGCTAAAGATATTCAATTATAAATTCAATGGTCATGATCATACCAGTCAACAATTCAACTTTACACTACTGGCCAAAGAGAACCCATAGTCATGATCATACCAATAATTTACTCATCTTTACACTCAAGCGAAAGAGAATTTTAACATCAATGTTATAAAAATGTTATATATGATAATAAAATCAATATAATCAATATATAGATTTAATCTCAAGAGTAATATTAATAAATTAACTATAATTTGGTCAAAAAAAGAAACTAATTTTGTCGCGAATAGTAACTCGTGAATAGTAATTCATGAATAGTAACTCGTAAATAGTAACTCGTGAATAGTAACTCATGAATAGTAAACCCGACACAAAAAGATAGAAATTTCACAATAAAATTCATACCAATATTTCGGTATAATGATATTGAAAGAATAACATTTTTTAAACTTATAAACAATTTATTTTAATTGTTTACACTTTACTAAATAATGCATTTAATCATTCTAAAATGCCAAACTCATAAGATTTCATCACCAATAACCAAAACCCTCATCCAAAAATCTGCATATACCTCATATAGGATTCTCAAATCATAAAATCTTATTTTCTAATTTTTTTACTTCACAAAACATATTTAATTCATTTACTCATAACTAGACCATTTTCATAAAAAATACCAAATCAGTTCCAAAAATATTTCTTTTCGGGAATTTAGGATAATATAGTCCCATAGTAAACATATATTTTTCTCAGAATTTTTAAAAGTCATTTACTATTTTTCATATGGCCAAAACAGCCGAATATTTAGACATTTATCAAAAATTGTACTTTTGTCCAACAATTCTAAAATTTACAGAGTATACTTTTATCATATACATGTACTCCCAATAAAAATTTCATCAATTTTGGAGTTAACCACAAGAAGTTATAAGCGGTTACTTTTAAAATAGTCTTTTCTTATAAAATTCATAACTCTTAATCTATACATCCAAAAATCACCATTTTTGGACACAATCAAGAAAACTCATCAAAATATCATTTCAACTTTTTCCAAAATTTTTGAAGGTCAGAAAATTATGAAACTGAAAAATATAACAACCCTTAAAATTCCTTACTACCCCTTACTATCCCTTACTATCCCTTACCTCAAAAGTGCAGTATTTCTGACTGGAATGCAAAGCCGAAGGAAACTTGCACTGAATAGCAACTTTCAAAGTATCTAAATACTCACAAAATATGCTTCATAATATAGAGAGAGAAAGAGAGAAAGCTTATGTTTCTGGTGTGATTTTCAATTCTAACTTAGCCCTCTATTTTATAGGAAAATGTTAGCACGCCGAAGCAGACTTAACCTGCAACCTGATGGCTTTACCTGCTACTATTTCCACCCACCACATTTGAATAAAAATCTCAGCACATTTCTTCACCAACCAAGAGTGGGGCCCACCAATTCTAGAATTTTCCACCAAAATGATTAACTCCAAAAATTCAACAATTTCTGAACCAGTCAACTCGTAAAATTCGTAACAAATCATTCGTTCATTTTTAACGGTTCAAAATTTGTGAACATATACTCAACTTATATATGTATAACATATCCAAAAATTTCTACGATCCAACGGTCGGATTAAAAATTATAACCCCCGCAAAATAACTCAAAAATTCTAATTTGATTTCTAATACCTCCATTCCGACAAAAATACTGATAAAACACCTCAACATTAACTCCTTCATTTTTAACCACAAAAATATATCCCTCATTTATATCCACATAAAATAAATATTTCCTTATCATATGAATCAATAATTAATTATTCACAAATAATATTACAGAGTCACAATTATGACAACCAGGCCGTTCCCAGGAAAGAGGGGGCTTTCCAATAAGAACTTCTACTTACTGGCGCGCAATTAGGTGACCAAACCTCTCCTTAGACAGAACTTTCTAGACATATCCAATAATGTTATCTAATAATATTATTCAAATAATATAAATTATTGATCTGATAATGGGAAATACTGTGCAGTGACAATTATTGAACAACAATAATATAAAATTTCAACATAGCAATTATTAAATCAATAAAATAAAATATTGAACAGTAATTACTATAACAATTATTCAGTAGTGCCTTCTTACATAAGTATCAATAATTTTAAAAATAATGTGCAATACCGTGTGCTACTGTGCAATAACGCGTATTACTTTATTTTAACCACCGGGTATTCTAACAGTGTTAACGGTAACAACTACGCCGTTAATTATAAAAACTCAATTTTTGTCGTTATCTTCATCCGACAGTTATTCTGTTATGGGGCCCACAAATGGCTGTGCCCGTCGTACGAATATTCTTCGACAAAAAGAATATTCCACGACCAAACGAATATTCCTCGACAACAATAAATATTTTATAACCACTTGTTTATTTTGTAAAATTTGCACATTTCACCCATATCTTTAAATTTTTATCAATTTAACCATTTACTAAATAGGAAAAATTGAATACTTTTATTTCATAATATCTGGGGTCTTACAACAGATACTAGATAAGTAAGTATAAAACCTACTTATCAGCGTTTCTTTTTCTTTTTTTTTTTTATTTAAATCTCTTTCTATTATTTTTCTTTCTTTTCAAGTACCATGGCGAAATTTAATTATCAATGGACGTATACGAGAATGACTCAGCCAAAGGGAGCGGAGATTGATGGACTCGCGACACTTTTTCCATTGTCAGCACAGATTGAGACACTTTCGAGGAGGTTGGACACTTTTACAGCACAACGTCGTCAAAGTGTGGAGGTTACTTGTGATTATGGTGCTGAAAATCATCTGAGTTATCAATGCACCACCAGTTTCAAGCCAGTACCGTATGGTGGTTATTACCCCAACAATTATGTCTATCCCAACAACTATTATCAAGATTGGGGGTATCACCCGAATTTTTCATGGAGCCATACGTATCAAGATCAATTTTATGTTCCAAAACCAACATTCTCACCGGAGTTCTCGTGTTCACCTGCACTACAACAGGAAGAAAATCTAAATTTGGAGGAAATTCTGTCCAAGTTCATAGCTTCAAGTGAGGAGAGGAGGATTAGTCAAGAAATATCGAGTCAAAATTTTGCAGAACACCTATTCAATGCCTCGAACATTTGTCCTCAATACACTTGGCCCTATGATATGGATTCTGAGACTGATGATGAGCCCGAACCAAATCTGCAACCAGATTTGCCAAATGATATAGATGTTGAAAAAGAGGAGACACTTGGGGACCAAGAAAAGGAGATCGGCGAAGATCTAACTTTGAGTACCAACGAAGATGAGCCAATTTTTATGGTGTCCCATGTACCTTCTCCACCAAAGTTCAAGGATCCGAGTAGTTTTTCAAGATCGTGTCCAATTGGTAGTCATGTCATAGCCAAGGCTATATGTGATATGAGAGTTAGGACAACTTTAGAGCCCTGGTGGGATGAGAAAGGGAAGATAGAAGAAGACCCTGTTGTGTTTAACAAGCTTCCATGCCACAATTTTCTCACAAATATAATGGGGAAAGCACCTAGTGGTTTTTCATACTTAATAGGGATAATATCTGAAAAGATCATGCTAGGTGACTTAGATTTAATGGGAACCTCCCAAAAGAGACATTGCTTCTGATGGATGGAGGGTTCCTAAATTTTCGTAGGGGAATTGGATAGAGAATTGAAGAAGTAAGGCTGAGACTATAAAACAAGCGCTATTTGGGAGGCAACCCAAGTTTAATTTTTATTTTTAGTTTTTATTAGGTTTCATATTTGTTGATAGATTTTTTTATTTTTTTAGTATTTAAGAAGCTTGCTTCTTTTGTGTTCACAAGTTAGTTAAGTCCAACTCAAGTGTGGTGCCCGATTCATTCCAATGTGCCTAACCTATTCTTCAGACTTCGCAGACAAGGAGATAAATTGCTATATGTCAGGGAAGTCATCTCTTTTAATTTTTTCTATCTTAGCCATTGAGGACAATGTCTGTATTAAGTTTGGGAGTATTTATCACGTTTAGTATTTACTTAGGCAATGTTTTGATGGAATTTGATTTTGGCCAATGATAAGTGTGTCGTTGATATTGTTAACTCTTGGAGAATTGATGAGCATGCTTAGTCTATAATTTAACTCATTAGTTGGTTTTCACATTACTTGCGAAATTTTTGAAAAATTTTACACATCCATTTGTTTAGCCAGTTGGGATTGACATTCTTTGGCTAAATACTTATGAAAGATACCATTGTAACTTGAGAAATCTTATTTGAGCATCAGTCGAAGTGAAAATTAGGCATTCACATAAGTTTGGGGGAAATCTTAGGGTATTTTTGAAAAAAAAATATTGGAACCTTCCCGAGTTGAATAATTGAAGCATGTGGTGGGTCGAGATGGAGCGTAAAACGCACTCCCCATAAACACAGGCACGAGATGGAGCCTAAAACGCACTCGTTCAATGAAAAGTGAAAAACGAGCTGGAACGGACTCGTTCAATGAAAAGTCAAAAGTGAGATGGAGCGTAAAACGCACTCACTAAATAGAGAATAGAAAATATGTATGTTTGAAATACTTGGGAAGGGTTCATATGTGCTTAAAAGTTTGAATATTTGGTTGATCCTCAAGAAAAAAAACATTTTGTGCTTTGTCTATTTTAGCGGTGATTGATGTGATAAGAAGTTTTGAGAGTTGTTTTGAAAATCTTTTATGAGTGTTGGTTGATCTTAGCTAAATCATGACTAGTTTGAACATATGGATGCACACACGCACTTAAAAGATCATGAGTAGATGTGAAGCTAATGAAAGTTGTTGAAATTTTAGACATGACATTGTTTTGAAATTTTCTACGGGTTATCATTTGTTGTAACCTTTGAGGCCATTGTGTGAATTCATATTGATTCATTATTTGGGTGGATCATTGCTAGAGGATGAATTTTTCTAAATTGTGTTTTTGCTTGAGGACAAGCAAATGTTTAAGTTTGGGGGTATTTGATGAGTGAGTTTTATACACATGAATTGAGTGCATTTGAGCTTAATCTTTTGGATGTTTTTAAGTGTTTGTGTCTATTCATGCATTTTTTACATTGTTTTGTAGGAATTGGGACAAAATTTACTTGGATCGACGTTTGGGGTAGCTAGATTCGCATTTTTGGCTTGCCATTTACATAGCAGCCACTTTAGGACCAATTTCAACATTGCTCTGAAACCTTATTTCGAAAAACATAAAGAATAAAAGCTGTAGATCTACGTCTCCTCTTTCCGGAACATCTTGAATCATCAAAATTGGAGTTCAGACGGAGAAGTTATGGTCATTTTCCCAAAGAACGTCAGAGTAGAAAATTTTCGGAAAAGAGGCCAGCGCGGGGGCGCCCATTCCTTGCCTATTTCCAGCATCGGGGCGCTAGGGGACAGAATCTCAGCACCGTGAGCAACATTGGGGCACTGGGGTCGGACCTGGTCAAGCTTGGACGCGTTTTGGGGTGAATTTTGGTACTTTTTTTACTCCAAATTGGATTGGGTTTGCTCTTAAGCTAAAAATTGGACTTGTAACCTATAAATACATTATGTGAGGCATAAAATAAAGGAGGATTAGATAGATTAAATTAGATAAAAACACTCCATTAGATTAGAACATAAACCCTAGTTCTTATTAGTTTTGGAGATTAAAGCAACTTGGAGACAATTGAAGATCAAGAGCAGAGCTTGAGGAAGATGGAGATTTGCTGACAACAGATTTATTCTTCACTCTACTCTTACTTTTGTCTTTTAATGTTTATTCAATTGTAGATTCTTGGTTTTAATTCATTAATCATGAACTAAATCTTTTGTTTAAGATTACAATGGATCTTATTGCATAACTTATTTTAGTATGCTTCTATGTTAATTACTGTGATCTATTATATGGATTATCTATTATGGTTTATGTTTATTGTTTAATTGTCTAGCTAACAATTACCATGATAATCTATATGAATTTGGGAGATGAAATATAGATTTAGATCAGATCATAATAGAATGTGATTGTGTTTTCTGCATGACGATGGAATTCATGATTTGTGTTTAGGATAGGGATATGCCTTTACGCCGCGTGTAATCTAATAAGGGAACATGTACTTTAAATCCACTTTAATTGTAATTCAGATAGGAATATAGTGAATTAGTTAATTAGGGTGTTTGATTCAATTCTATCAACTGTGGATTTGGATTAATATGTTTGTGATGCATCGAAATGTGGTTATAAATCCTAATAAGTTCCTGATTAATAATCCAGAATAGTGAGCATAATTAATAAGGAGTATTTTAATATAAGTGAAATAATAAGTGAAGTTGTGATCTTAAATCTACATAATCTGATTCTAAACTAGTGGTAATTAGGATTTAGTTATATTAATTATTTTAATTCTAAAATCTTAAATCAATTTTTTAAATAAAATTGATTTGGTTAAGAGTTGATACTTGGTAATTTTTATTAAATAATTCCTCGTGGGAACGATACTTTTCTTATTACTTTATTACTTGTTGACCGTGTATACTTGCACGTATTCATTGATTGCAAAATAAACCAACAAGTTTTTCCCAAAACGCGTCAAAGCTTGACTAGGCCCGAGCCCAGTGCCCCAGCGCTGCTCATGGCACTGGAACACTGCCCCCTAGCGCCCCGGCACTGGAAATAGGCAAGGAATGGGCGCCCCCGCGTAGGCCTCTTTTCTGGAAATTTTCTGTTCTAACGTTCTTTGGGAAAATGACCATAACTTTTTCGTCTGAACTCCGATTTTGATGATTTAAGATGTTTCAAAAAGAAGAGACGTAGATTTACAACCTTTATTGTTTAAGTTTTTCAAAATAAGGTTCAGAGCAATATTGAAATTGGCCCTGAAGTGGCTGTTGTGCAAATGGCAAGCCGAAAATGTGAATCTAGCTACCCCAAACGTCGATCCAAGTAACTTTTGTCCCAATTCCTACAAAACAACGTAAAGAATGAATGAATAGACATAAACACTTAAAAACATCCAAAAAATTAATCTCAAACGCACTTAATTCATGTGTATAAAACTCACTCATCAAATACCTCCAAACTTAAACATTTTCTTGTCCTCAAGCAAAAACACAATTTAGAAAAATTCATCCTCTAGCAATGATCCACCCAAACAATGAATCAATATGAATTCGCACAATGGCCTCAAAGGTTACAACAAATAATAACCCGCAGAAAATTTCAAAACAATGTCATGTCTAAAATTTCAACAACTTTCATTAGCTTCACATCTACTCATGATCCTTTAAGTGCGTGTGTGCATCCATATGTTCAAACTTGTTATGATTTAGCTAAGATCAACCAACACTCATAAAAGATTTTCAAAATAAATCTCAAAACTTCTTATCACATCAATCACCGCTAAAATAGACAAAGCACAAAATGTTTTTTTTCTTGAGGATCAACCGGATATTCAAACTTTTAAGCACATATGAACCCTTCCCAAGTATTTCAAACATACATATTTTCTTTTCTCTATTTAGTTAGTGTGTTTTACGCTCCATCTCACTTTCCACTTTTCATTGAACGAGTGCGTTTTACGTTCCATCTCGTGCCTGTGTTTATGGGGAGTGCATTTTACGCTCCATCTCGACCCATCACATGCTTAAATTATTCAACTCGGGAAGGTTCCAATATTTTTTTTTAAAAATACCCCAAGATTTCCCCCAAACTTATGTCAGTGCCTAATTTTCACTTCGAATAATGCTCAAATAAGATTTCTCAAGTTGCAATGGTATCTTTCATAAGCATTTAGCCAAAAAATGTCAATCCCAACTGGCTAAACAAATAGATATGTAAAATTTTTCAAAAATTACCCAAGTAATGTGAAAACCAACTAATGAGTTAAAATATAGACTAAGCATGCTCATCAATTCTCCAAGAGTTAACAATATCAACCACCCACTTATCATTGGCCAAAATCAAATTCCATCAAAACATTGCCCAAGTAAATACTAAACATGATAAATACTTCCAAACTTAAAACAGACATTGCCCTCAATGGCTAAGATAGGAAAAATTAAAATAGAGGACTTCCTTGACATATTGCAATCTATCTCCTTGTCTGCGAAGTCTGAAGAATAGGTTAGGCACATTGGAATGAATCTGGCACCACACTTGAGTTCGACTTAACTAACTTGTGAACACAAAAGAAGCAAGCTTATTAAATCCTAAAAAAAATAAACAAAATCTATCAACTAATATGAAACCTAATAAAAACTAAAAATAAAAATTAAACTTGGGTTGCCTCCCAATAAGCACTTGTTTTATAGTCTCAGCCTGACTTCTTCAATTCTCTATCCAATTTCCCTACGAAAATTGAGGAACCCTCCATCCATCCGAAGCAATGTCTCTTTTGGGAGGTTCCCATTAGTAATGGCCATTAAATCTAAGTCACCTAGCATGATATTTTCATATAGGATCCCTATTAAGTACGACAAACCAGTAGGTGCTTTCCCCATTATGTTTGTGAAAAATTGTGGCATGGAAGCTTGTCAAACATAATAGGGTCTTCTTCTATCTTCCCTTTCTCATCCCACCATGGCTCTAAAGTTGTCCTAGCTCTCATATCACATATAGCTTTGCCTATGACATGACTACCAATTGGGCACGGTCGTGAAAAATTGCCCGAATCCTTGAACTTTGGTGGAGAAGGTACATGGGACACTATCAAAATCGACTAATCTTCGTTGGTATTCAAAGTTTGATCTTCACCAATCTCCTTTTCCTGGTCCCCAAGTGTCTCCTCTCTTTCAACATCTATATCATTTGGCACATCCAGTTGTAAATTTGGATCGGGCTCATCATCAGTCTTAGAATCCATGTCATAGGGCCAAGTGTTTTGAGGACAAATGTTCGAGGCATTGAATAGGTGTTCCGCAAAATTTTAACTCAATATTTCTTGACTAATACTCCTCTCCTCACTTGAAGCTATGAACTTGGACATAATTTCCTCCAAATTTAGATTTTCTTCCTGTTGTAGTGGAGGTGAACACGAGAACTCCGGTGAGTATGTTGGATTTGGAACATAAATTTGATCTTGATATGTATGGCTCGATGAAAAATCCGGGTGATACCCCCAATCCTGATAATAGGGATAGACATAATTGTTGGGGTAATCACCACCATACGATACCGGCTCGAAACTGGTGGTGCGTTGATGACTCGGATGATTTCCAGCACAATAATCACAAGTAACCACCATATTTTGACGACGTTATGCTGCAAAAGCGTCCATCTTCCTCGAAAGTGTCTCAATCTGTGCTGACAATGCAGAAAGTGTCGCGAGTCCATCAATCTCCGCTCCCCTTGGCTTAGTCATTCTCGTATACGGCCATTTATAATTAAATTCTGCCGTGGTACCTGAAAAGAAAGAAAAATAATATAAAGAGATTTAAATAAAATAAAAAAATAAAAATAAAAATAAGAAACGTTTAAATTAAAACTAATTTAATTAAAATTAATATTGGCAAAATTATTAAACAAATTCCCCGGCAACGGCGCCAAAAACTTATTGGTTGATTTCACAATCAATTATTTACGTGCAAGTATACACGGTCAACAAGTAATAAAGTGGTAAAATTAAGTGTCGATCCCACAGGGAATTCCAATCAATAAACTCCAACTACTAGCATTATATCAATTCAATTTTATTTAAACAACTGCAATTTGTTATTTTTCTAATTAAGAAAACTTAATTGACTAATTAAACCGGATTACTTTAGAAATTAATTCAATTAAATAAAGGTTAAGACTACAATATCCCCAATTATATACTACAAACCAATTATCCAATTAACCCAATTATTACGCCACCTGAATTGTCAACAGGAATTATAGTTGTTAAAAGTCCTTTCCCAAGTGAACGGATAACTTTTATTCAATTCAATTGATCCTGCGATATTCCTATGCAAAATAATTAAATCAAACCCGTTAAGTTCCAATTCCCAATTGTTACATGCAGTGAACATATATTTCTATTCAATTCACAACCCTAATTATTCATCTCATGCAAATAACTAAGCATACATGTCATCATGTCCAGTTCCAACCCTAGATTTCATCTTCTGAATCCTTCTAAAATAACACAATAATTATTGGCCAAATAATTAATCAATAAGCACAAACATGATAAACAATTCACCTGGACATAAATAATTGGATTGAATTAAATAATTAATTTATAGACATAAAATGTTCAATTTGTAGTCTTAATTGAAAATTAGTTCATACTGAAAAATAAAACCAACAATCCCATAAAAATCATCTTAAAAGAATTACACAATTAAAATAAGAAGAAGAAACTCTAATAGAAATCCTTCCAGCTTCAATCTTCAAGCGTAATTCTTCTTTGCAATCTTCTGACAAAAATCTTGATTAATCTCCAGCTATGTTGGTTCAAAGTTTTTCCAATTTACAGCTAAATGTTCCTTAAATACTCCTTCTCCCCCTCTAACACTCATAATCTTAGTCAACTTCTGCCTCCCACGCACGTGCCTTGGTGAAGCAACATGGAGCCTCAACGCTGATCTTTAGGCCAGTTAGAGCGCCCCTGCGCTGGTCTTTTGTTTATTTACAGTTATGCCATTATCATGCTAGAATTTCCCGATTTGTCCTTGCTCCATCTCAATCTGCAAAATAACCACGAAATACAGTAAAAACTCTTCTAAAAGACTTGAGAACAACAATAATTTAAGCCTAAATGTATCCAATTCATGGGTATATTACCCATTCATCAAATACCCCCAAACTTAAATCGTTGCTTGTCCTCAATCAATATAACACAATGCAATAAAAATTAAATATACCATGCAAATGAAAATGTTACTATCTACATGCTTACGATTCCAGCAGTCAAACAGAACACAATATACTCATCAGGCCTCAAAAAAATCACAATAACATGCTAGTACATCATATTAAGACAGATCAATAATCTCCCAACAATCATCAAATCTAAACATGTTAGTACTGATATTGTGCGTGTGTGCTCAACAACCATGCTAACTGATGAAAAGTAAAATAAGAACATAATAGATTTCTTGGAAGGCATCATACAGTATAAACTCGAGAACTTCAACAATAAACTAGATCCGGCTATAATCACACACTTATCAAAGTCCAGGGGTCAAGATAGGATACTTATGCTTTATTTTTATTTTACTTTTTTTCTAACGGGGGCTTTTAGCACTTTTTCTCGTTTTATTCATTATTTTTTTATTATTTCCCATGACTGTGCAACATTCCATTAGGCTAACAGTGCTACCCCTTAGCGAGCTTTCGACCAACGACTCCCAGACCATTAAGACCTTAGGGCGTTAGGTGTAGAGACACTCCCTCGGGCTAACTTACTCAAGTAACAAAGGCCACGAAACAAAACTAGCCACAGTTTTTTTTAAAGCTTATATACCCCAAATATTTCCCCCAAACTTAAATTCATGTCTAACTTTAGCCATCACTATATATTCTTGTTATTCTTTCATTCAACTGGCATTATCCTTTAGACATCCATTATCTATCCATTTAGAGTTAATCAGCCACGTGGTCATTTTTGAATATGTGCTATCATGATAATATCAGTTTTAAACAGATAAAGATTTAAATCACATCAAGAAATCACATCACAGGCTTAACAATCCTTACTAGACTTGTTTATGCAATTTCAGTTTCATCATTAGCCCCGAATATACTGAAACTATTTAACAGTAGGAATCATGTGATATACTAAATGCAACACTTAACATAAAATTTAACATCACGTTTAACAAACTAACGCATAATATCCACAAGCTACTATAAACATGCCACCTAAAAATGTAAATAAAATTAAACTACCCCCAAACCTATAAACAGTAATGTCCTCATGCGAAAAATATAGCAATAGAAAACAGAGGACTTCCCTGACGAACTTATTCCTCAGGTGCATCATCTTCATCGTTGCTCATCTCTTGATCAGAAGGGGGAAACACAGGTAGAACAGGAGCAGTAGGGAAATGACTAAGATCAACTCCAGGGTATAGCTGAGCATACATAGCAATCTGGGGTTTGAAGTAGTCGACTATAAACCCATAGATCACATCTTGGCGTTCAAACATACAGATATTTTGTGCTTCAATATTGTAGAACCAACTGTTAATTTTGCGTTGAACCGTATCAGGAACAACACCACGGTGAGCCACAAAGGAGGGACCATAAGTAGGTGGAGCAGGAGCTTGTGGAGCTGCAGCTTGAGGAATTATAAAGCCCAATCCACGTGGGTGATTTACACCACCAGTCCACACCCGGTACCTGATTATCATTTTATGGTCCAAAACCGGCATAAGGGGTTGAATCATTTCATCTGACTTCCATTTGACCCCAAAACTTCCATTTGACCCCAAACTTAGAACATAAAGCACAAATGAGAAAAGGATGGGGTAACCCTCCCGTGGTACCTCCTCGTGCAGCTCTCAGAATGGACTACTAAATAATTAGGCCCACATCCATCTTCAAGCCTTGAACAATCGAATATAGCAGCACGACCCTTTCCATGGTGACATGACCAACATGTGTGCACAACATCAATTTAGCGCATATGAAGGCATACCAAGCCTTTCCAAATAGACTGAGGCGCGAATGGGGGAAGGTCATACTGCCACGTTTATGCATTATCCAAGTTATTCCCGGTTGACATAATTCGCGGATGATCACTGCATAGTCTGGTCCTTGGCTCACAAAGCTAGCATATTCATTGTGTTGACCCTCTGAAGGTAGTTGGTAGCAACCGTTGATGTCCTTTTCGCTGAATTCAACTGCCTTTCCTCTCACATACACTCCATAGTGGAACTGCTCTGAAACGTTGGCGTACAACTCTTTAACGACTGCAATCACTGCCGGGTCAGGTTGTTCGGTGAGTGTGAACTAATTCCTCTTAGCAATCATCATCGTCATGTCTCTATCTTTTCATTGGTCAGGTCGTAAACCGTGTTTCGGTACTAGTGAGCGAGTGGTCATGCGGTTGTATCGTTCTTGGGTCACAACACACACAAACCTGCGGCTGTCAAATTTTGGTGGAGCCAATGCGAACCCAGAACCGTCTCCTCGTTGAAGCTTGTAGGCCATTTCGAATATCCTACCAGTGAAAACAAATACACACGTGTTAGAATTGGCGTAGGTTTGATAAGGAATCACCTAAGCAGACCACAACTCCCAAACTATGAAGTAGAAGAATAAACGGAACCATGGCTCATCTTCACACAAACTTTTGGCTAAACACCTAACCAACAGGGATGTAATGGATGCCCACCCAATGTAGGCATGCCCTTTACGAGTTGTACCAGTACATGAATATCAGTGCTCGAACCAGAGCACAATAAGTATGTGCACAAAGTTAAGTACAAAGTAAATTAGCCTATGTTCTTATGAGAGAATATTTGACCATATATAAGCAATGACAACTAGGCAATGAAAAGCATTGGTGGCATGTATTGGGTCGAAATTAACATGAAAAGTCACATAGGTCATGTAACAAACACTTTGTGGGGACTGTAGAAATCCCATATTATACAACCTATAAGCATAGCAATCCAACCCGAAGCATATCAATCACCATTAAACATAATAATATATTTATAATACCCCAATCTAAAGTGATTCACACGCATGCAAAAGGAAATAGTCCAAAATTAGAATAATGGTAATATGTACTTTAGATGTGGAAAAAGAAGAATCAAATAGAATACTTACTCTCAAATCCGTAAACAAAATGCAATCACCAGTATGAGAAACACAGAACACACGAGTAAGAAGATTAGGTGCAATAAAGATTTAAATTGAACGCAATAAATACCTTGGAGACGGAGATAGTAGACGAAATGTACTTAGCAAATTATGGAAAGGATGGGAGATGTGGAATGGCTCTAGAAATCATTCAGTTTATAATTAAAAGAATAATCAAGGAGCAATTACCATCAGAGAACGGAAAAAGGGTGCACGTGAGTGAAACGTGTGTAGCAGTTTATGGAATAAGAAGTAGAAACCGAACAGACTTTTAAACAGCATTGGACTCTTAAGTTTGACCCTAGCGCCAGGGCGCTGGGTATTGGTTTGTGTTGAGCGTCAGGGCGCTAGACTGCAGGGGTTGGCAAAGGGCTACAGCATCGGGGCACTGTATATGTACTAAGCTGGAGCACCGGGGCGCTGGACCTTTCTTAAAGTTGTTGCTGCCTAGCGCCGGGGCGCTGTGAATACACCAAGATGGAGCGCCAGGGTGCTGGGCCTTTCTTGAAGCTACTGCTGTCCAGGGCCGGGGCACTGTCTTCCTTTGCCTTGGGGCGCTGGGGCGTTGTCCGCTAACCTTTTGACCATCTAACCTGCTTGCATAGCCAATTGAGCATATGCCTTCCTAGCATTCAAGAATAAAGTAATTCACTCCTATTATTGTTATAGTAAAATATCCTATTATTATTGCACGTATTCCTATTATTGTTATAGCTGTAGTAACCGTTTCTCCCCAACGGCTTGTAAGTCGAAATTGAGCTTACGAATTCCCCAGTATGCATTTTGTTCTAACTCTATCGGGAGATAACACACCTTTCCATAGATCATCCTGTAAGGTGACATGCCGATAGGGTTCTTGTAAGCCGTTTGATATGCCCATAAGGCATCATCTAATCGCATGGCCCAATCTTTTCGTGACGGATTGACCACCTTCTCCAAGATTCGCTTAACTTCCCGATTCGATACTTCCACTTGACCATTGGTTTGGGGATGGTACGCAGCTGCAATCTTATGTCGGACCCCATACTTTGTAAGCAATTTAATGAACTGCTTATTACAGAAGTGAGTTCCCTCATCACTAATTATCGCTCTCGGCGTACCAAATCGTGTGAAAATATTTTTCTTCAAGAACCGTAGTACCACCTTGGCATCATTAGTTGGTAAGGCTGTGGCTTCTACTCATTTTGAAACATAGTCGACCGCCAATAGAATGTACTGATTATTGAAGGATGATGGGAAAGGTCCCATGAAGTCGATTCCCCATACATCAAATAACTCAACCTCCAAAATGGTGTTAAGCGGGATTTCATTGCGTTTGGAGATATTGCCTACTCGTTGACACCGATCACACTTTAACACGTATAAATACGCGTCTTTAAACAGAGTAGGCCAGAAAAATCCCGACTGCAACACTTTAGATGTTGTCCTATCACCCGCGTAGTGACCTCCATAATCCGATGAGTGGCAATGACCTAATATCATGTCCATCTCCTCATATGGCACACATCGTCTAATCATTTGATCTGCACAAGTCTTAAATAGAAACTGTTCTTCCCAAAAGTATTGTCGGACATCATGGAGGAACTTTTTTCGTTGTTGCAAGTTCAAATCTAGAGGTAACACATTACTAACTAGATAATTCACGTAATCTGCATACTATGGCACTGTCGTTGTTACTTAAAGAAGTTGTTCATCGGGAAACATCTCATTAATCATGACTTCATCTTTTTGTTGCACCACTACATTTTTTAATCGTGAAAGATGATTTGTCACCTAGTTTTCAGTGCCTTTTCTATCTCGGATCTCAAAGTCAAATTCTTGTAGTAAAAGCACTCATCGTATTAACTGCGACTTGGCATCCTTCTTCTCAATCAAATACTTAATAGCTGAATGGTCAGTGTAGATGATTACCTTGGTCCCTATTAGATATGATCTGAACTTGTCGAAGGCAAACACGACCGCAAGTAATTCTTTTTTTGTGGTAGTGTAATTCAACTGAGCATCCGTGAACGTCTTGCTAGAGTAGTATATGGTGTGAAAAATTTTATCTTGACATTGTCCTAATACTACTCCAACTGCGTGGTCACTGGCGTCGCACATCAACTCAAACGGTAAAGTCCAGTCGGGAGCCACTATGATTGGATCTGAGACCAATTTCTTCTTTAATATTTCAAAAGCATTGACGCACAACTGATCCGTCTTAAACGGCACATCTTTCTCCAAGAGGGAACACAAGGGTTTTGAAATTTTGGAAAAATCTTTAATAAAGCGTCTATAGAAACCCACATGTCCCAAGAAGCTCCGTATTCCCTTCATAGATGTTGGTGGAGGTAGCTTCTCAATCGTCTCAATTTTTGCTTTATCAACCTCTAGCCCTGTAACGAAAACCTTATGCCCCAGAATTATCCCTTCTTGCACCATGAAGTGACACTTTTCCCAGTTAAGAACTAGATTCATCTTCACACAGCGCTTCAATACTAAAACAAAATTCGTCAAGCATAAGTCGAAACTATCACCAAACACGAAGAAGTCATCCATGAACACTTCCAAATTATGTTCTACCATATCCGAGAAGATGGCCATCATGCACCGTTGAAAAGCTGCTGGAGCATTGCATAAGCCAAAAGACATACGCTGGAATGCAAACGTACCGTAAGGGCATGTGAACGTGGTTTTTTCTTGATCTTCCGGTGCTATGGCATTCTGATTGTATCCGAAATATCCATCCAACAGACAATAAAATTGATGTCCCGCCAACCTATCCAGCATCTGATCAATGAACGGCAAAGGAAAGTGATCCTTGCGTATGGCTCTATTCAGTTTATGGTAATCCATACATACTCTCCCGCCTATGACTGTTCTAGTGGGGATGAGTTCATTTGAGTCATTTTTCACTACCGTCATTCCCCATTTCTTTGGTACGTACTATACAAGACTTACCCATGAACTGTTTGAGATTGGGTAGATAATACATGCATCCAACCATTTTATGATCTCTTTCTTCACTACTTCCTTCATAATGGGATTCAGCCTTCTTTGTTGCTTAATGGTTGGTTTTGGTCCCTCTTCTAATAAAATCTTGTGCATACAAAACTTCGGACTAATTCCCCGAATATCAGCTATAGTTCATCCAATTGCTGTTTTGAACTCTCGCAAGACCCTTAATAGTTTCTCTTTTTGAGTGTCAGTCAGATCCGTTAATACAATAACTGGCAGGGTTTCAAATTTTCTCAAATAGGCATACTGCAGATGAGACGGTAGAGTTTTTAAATCCAACATTGGTGGCTCTTCTATCGATGGCTTACACTTTTTCTCTCCCACTCCAGTCCGATCAAGGGTGTGGAATGGTTGTTTGAACTTCCTGGAAGCTGGTACTGTATCTAACCATTTGACATACCCTATTTCATCCTCAATATCGTAGTCGTCCATCCCGATCAAAATAGATTCTAATGGATCATCAGAATAATTACCGCTAAGTTTGTGATTCACTATTTCTTCCATGACATCTACTCGCAGACATTCACCTTCGTCTTTCGAAAATCTCATTAACTTGAATACATTAAAGGTTACCTCTTAGTCTTCAACTCTCATTGTTAGTTCACCTTTTTGTACATCAATCAAAGTTCTCCCCGTGGCTAAGAATGGTCGCCCGAGAATGATGGGGATTTCCCTGTCTACTTCACAATCCAATATAACAAAATCCGTTGGGAAGATAAATTTATCAACTTTTACTAAAACGTCTTCCACAATACCTCTCGGATATGTAACTGATCGATCCGCCAACTGTAAATTGATATTCGTCAATTTTGGTGCCTTAAGTCCAAACTGGCTATAAACGGATAGCGGCATCAAGTTTATACTGGCCCCCAAATCACACAACGCTCTTCCCAAAAACTGATTACCAATCTCACATGGAATAGTAAAACTACCTGAATCTTTTAACTTCGGTGGTAATTTATTCTGGATAATTGCGCTGCACTCTTCGGTTAGCGCCACTGTTTCAAACTCTCCCAATTTTCTCTTCTTTGACAAAACCTCTTTCATGAACTTGGCGTAACTCGGCATATGTTCCCAGGCTTCTGCAAAGGGTATGTTGATATGTAGCTTTTTAAAAATATCCAAAAATCTCAAAAACTTCTTATCTAACTTGGATTTCTAAAACCCCTATGGATATGGTATGGGAGGCATTATAAGACTTTGTTCAGGTTCTTTCTTCTCTAACTCCTCATCCTGTCAGTTTCCATTTTCTGAGACTTCCTCTTTTCCCAAAGTTTCTGTGTCCATCTTTTCCTTGTCCTTGAGTGTCTCTTGCAGAACCTTTCCACTTCGTAAGGTCACAACCTTGCAATGTTCATCTCTGCCCAGATTTATCTCTGTATCACTGGGGAGTGTTCCTTGTGGACTGCTATTCAACGCATGTGCTATCTGTCCCATCTGATTTTCTAAATTCTTGATCGAAACAGCTTGACTTTTCACATTCATGTCTACCTGACTCAATAACTTGTCTTGCTCGCTCATCCTCTTATAGGTAGCTACAATAAATTTGGCCAATGCTTCTTCCAAATTTGTTTTCCTCTCTGGCTGTTGTTGAGTCTGATTTTGAAATCTGGGTGGGTTTTGCGATCTCGGAGATTAAGCTTGATTATTATTCCAAGAAAATCTCGGATGATTTCTCCATCCCGGGTTATATGCATTCTAATTTTGATACTGTTGTGATGGCCTATTATAACTTCCCACGAACTGGGCTGATTCAGCACTGATGGCACATTGATCTGTAGCATGACTCCCAGCCAGTGTTCAAAAAGTCAGCCTAGTCGATCGACTACTCAGCGACTAAGTCAGGGTCAGAGCCTCAACAATTCGACTAGGGCCTAGTCCTTTGATTTAGTCGTTGGCCGACTTAGTCAGGCTCTAGTCGGCGACTAGTCAGGAAAGTCGCCCAGTTGGAGTAGATCAAAAAATTGAAACAAGTCGGGGAAAATCGGAATAAGTAAGGAAAAATCGGAAGAAGTCGTGGAAAATCAAAAAAAATGGGAGCGGATGAGGTCCTTCTACCTAAAACAAGTGTTATAAATGTGCGAGAACTAGACGAAGACAAGTTTATGTCGGAAGATTATGACAACAAAGAGGAAGATGATGATTATAAGTTTGAGTCCGATGGAGAGCAAGTCTTGGAGTGATATGGAGAAGAGGAGGAGGAGTGATTGACTATTGATTTTGTGCTACTTAGTTTCATTTGGTTAATTGGTTTTGAACTTAGAGTGTCAAACTATTTGGTTTTACTTAGTTTCCATATTTTTATTTGATAATGTGTATTACTTATGTTATTCTACTTACTCATAACTTACGAAGGAGGAAGGATAATATATATTTTAAAAAAATAGTTAAAAATCCGACTAGCCGATTAATCCTCGACTAATCCCCTAGTCTCTAGTCGGTAGCCAACCGACCTGGGACTGACTAGCGACTTTTAGAACACTGCTCCCAGCACACAACTTACAAACCACTGCTATTTACGGTACTGATGATGGACCTCATGTCTCAATCCTCTTAGTTAATGCTGACACCTGTGCTGTCAACGCTGTCACTGCATCTAATTCAAACTTTCCTGTTGTTTTCGAAGGATTAGACCTTGTCATTGGCCACTGATAATTGTCGTTGGCCATTGTCTCTAGCAACTGATAAGCCTCATCAAAATTCTTCGCCATGATCGCTCCACCTGCTTCTGCATCAATACTGACTCGTGTGGTCGCATGCAACCCGTCACAAAATATCCCAACTTGCATCGACTGTGGAATTCCGTGATGCAGACATTTACGGAGCATATCCTTAAATCTTTCCCAGGCCTCATATAAAGTTTTGGAGTCAAACTGCACAAAAGTGTGAATGTCATTCTATAGTTTTGCCGACTTTGCTGGTGGGAAAAACTTAGCTAAGAATTTTTGGGCTAAGTCATCCCACGCGGTGATCGAACTAGGTGGCAATGAGTGTAACCAACTTCGAGCTTTGTCCTTCAATGTAAATGGAAACAACCTCAACCTTATGGCTTCTTCTGAAACATTATTGAATTTGAAGGTGTCGCAAATTTCCAAGAAACTCAAGATGTGCTCATTTGGATTACCCGTCGAACTACCCCCAAATTGCACTGCATTTTTTAGCATCTGTATCATTCCAGGTTTGATCTCAAAACTGTTTGCATTAATTGCCGACCTCCGAATACTGGACTGTATGTCGGTCACTGTCGGTATGGCATAATCTCTGAGTGATTTTTGTTCTTCCTCTGTCATGACTACTGGAATTTCTTGGGCTGCCAGATCTTCTTCCAAGGGTATAACCTCACTAGTCAACCGTACTTTCCAGAACTTCCTTTCGATATTGTCTGCGTAAGGAAAAAGTTCCTTTTTGGCCTTTGATCTAGTGTGCATACACTTCCAAAGAATTCCTGCAAACACAAGAAGAAAAATAAGTAACTAACGTTTAAATTAAGACCGAATTGATTATAACTAATATAGAATTAATATTAATAGAGAAATCCCCCGCAGCGGCGCCAAAAACTTGTTGATCGATTTCATAATCAATGAATATGTGCAAGTATACACGGTCAACAAGTAATAAAGTGATAAGAAAAGTATCGTTCCCACAAGGAATTATTTAATAAAAATCACCAAGTACTAGTTCTTAACCAAACTAATTTTATTTAAACAATCGATTTAATGTTGTGAATTAAAATATATAATTAAACTACTACTACTACCACTAGTTGAAAATTAGGTTATGGAGATTTAAGATCACAACTTTACTTATTACTTCACTTATATTAAAATACTTCTCATTAATTATACTCACTATTCTGGATTGTTAATCAGGAACTTATTAGTATTTATAACCACCTTCCGACGCATCATAAACATATTAATCCAAATCCACAGTTGATAGAATTAAATCAAACACCCTAATTAACTAATTCACTATATTCCTATGTGAATTACAATTAAAAAGGATTTAAAGCATAGGTTCCCTATCAAATTACATGCGGCGTAAAGGTATATCCCTATCCTAAACACAAATAATGAATTCCAACACCATGCAGAAAACACAATCACATACTATTATGATCATATCTAAATCTATATTTCATCTCCCGAATTCATATAAATTATCAAGGTAATTGTTAGCTAGACAATTAAACAATTATACGCAATCATAATAGACAATCCATAGAATAGATCATAGTAATTAACAAAGAAGCATACTAAAACAAGTTATGGAGTAAGATCCGTTGCAATCTTAAACAAGAAATTTAGTTCATTATCATTGAATTAAAATCTAGAATCCACAACTGAATAAACACTAAAAGACAAAAGTAAGATAAAAGAAGAGAATAAAATATGTTGTCAGCAGTCTTGAGACTCCCCTTTTGCTCCTTCTTTGAATCTTTAGTACTCTTCAAGTTGCTTCAATCTCCAATGGCTAATTAAGAACTAGGGATTATGTTCTAACCTAATGGAGTGTTCTTTCTAAGCTAATCTATCTAATCTTCTCCTTATTCTACACCTCCCATCATGTATTTATAGGTTACAAGTCCAATTTCCAGCTTAGGAGAAAACCCAATCCAATTTGGAGTCAAAAAAAGTGTCAAAATTCGCCCCAAAACGCGTCCAAGCTTGACCAGGCCTGAGCTCAGCGCCGCAGCGCTACTCACGGCGCTGGAACACTGCCCCCTAGTGCCCCGACATTGGAAATAGGCAAGGAATGGGTGCCCCCACGCTGGCGTCTTTTTTGGAAATTTTCTGCTCTGACGTCCTTTGAGAAAATGGTAATAACTTCTTCGTCCAAACTCTAATTTTGATGATTCAAGATATTCTGAAAAGAGGAGACGTAGATCTGTAACTTTTATTCTTTAAGTTTTTCGAAATAAGGTCCGGAGAAATGCTTAAATTGACCCAGAAGTGGCTACTATGTAAATGGCAAGCTGAAAATGCGAATCTAGCAACCCCAAACATCGATCCAAGTAACTTTTATCTCAATTCCAACAAAACAACGTAAAATATGCATAAATAGACACAAAAACTTAAAAACATCCAAAAGATTAAGCTCAAATGTACTCAATTCATGTGTATAAAAGTCACTAATCAAATAAGTCAATCGGGAGAAGTACAATCGGGAGAAAAACAAGAAGAAAGTAGAAGGTGGGAATCAGAATGTTAGTAATGGCTGTAGCAACAATAAGAAGCGGAAGTGGAGCAGTGGGGGTAGTAATTGGGAGAGTCATCAAGGAAATGTGCAACAAAAGAAGTTGGTGTGTGGAAACTGTGGAAAGGGTCACTCGGAAGAGTGCATGAAGGAAAAAATGGTATGTTATACCTGTGGACAAGAAGGGCATACCTCACCCAATTGTCCGAAGGTGAAGAAGGGAGGTTATTTTAACTGTGGTGAAGAGGGACATCGGATCAAGGATTGCCCAAAGAAGAAAACACGGATGGTGGATACGGCAACAGGGACAATAACACTAGGACAACCAGTGGAGGACCAACCCAGCCAAACAAGCCGACAGCGAGGACGTTCAATATGACAGTGCAAGATGTCGTGGCATCCAGGGAGGTGGTGTCAGGTATAATTCCGATCAACGATATAAATGCCTATATGTTATTCGATTCGGGAGCTTCATGTTCTTTCGTATCTGATGAATTTGCTCAAAGATTAAGTTTACCTCGTGAACTATTAGAACACCCAATGAATGTAGAAGTAGCAAACAAAGAAATTATCCCTGTAGACTACATCCATAGGAACTGTTGTGCTGATATAAGAGGGTTTAAGCTTAACGTGGATTTGATACCGATTCGTCTTGGAGAGTTTGATGTAATCCTCGGGATGGATTGGTTATCAAGTCATGGGGCGGTCATTGACTGTAAGAGAAAGTGCGTACACCTAAAGACTCCGAATAAGTCAAAGGTGGTATTTTATGGCAGTAAATTACCGAGATAATCTTGTTCTCTGACGATGATGCAAGCAAAGAAGTTGCTTAGGAAGGGTTGTATAGGTTATTTGGCTCACGTTGTGGATACTCGCAGAGTCGAGGGTGAACTGGGACATATACCTATTGTAAGGGAGTTTGTTGATGTCTTCCCAGATGAGATTCCAGGATTGCCCCCAGATAGGGAGATAGAGTTTGTTATCGATTTGGCACGAGGGACATCACCGGTATACAAAGCGACGTATCGTATGGCTCTGGTAGAAATGAAGGAACTGATGGTTCAACTACAAGAGTTGTTAGATAAGGGGTACACTCGACCGAGCGTATCACCGTGGGGAGCACCAGTCTTATTCGTAAAGAAGAAGGATGGGTCATTAAGGCTTTGTATCGACTACCAAGAGTTGAACAAGGTCACCATTAAGAATAAGTACCCGTTGCCCAGGATCGACGATTTGTTTGATCAGTTGAAGGGGGCGAAATACTTTAAAAAAATTGACTTGAGGACCGGTTATCACCAACTGAAGGTAAGGCAGGAGGATGTTCCAAAGACGGTATTCAGAACTCGGTATTGGCACTTTGAGTTTCTGGTAATGTCTTTTGGATTGACGAATGCACTAGTAGCATTCATGGACTTGATGAACAGAGTATTTAAACAGTATTTGGATAAGTTTGTTGTCGTGTTCATCGATGACATTCTGGTATATTCAGAGACAGAGGAAGAGCACGCCGAATATCTAAGGATAGTGTTGGAGGCGTTAAGGAGGGAGAAGTTGTATGCAAAGTTCTTCAAGTGTGAGTTTTGGTTACAGAGAGTGTAGTTTTTGGGTCACATTATCAACAAGGACGATGTTTTGGTGGATCCAGCAAAAGTAGAAGTAGTTATCTACTGGGAACAGCCAAAAACGCCGACAGAAATCAGGAGTTTCTTGGGATTAGCAGGATACTATCGGAGATTCATCCAAGATTTTTCAAAGATAGCATCGCCGTTGACCAACCTTACTAGAAAGACGGTGAAGTTCGTTTGGACGGAGAAATGTGAAGAGAGTTTCATGGAATTGAAGAAGAGGCTCAGTCAAGCACCTGTGTTGGCTTTACCAGACAGCATGGGAGGATTTGTAGTGTATAGTGATGCGCCACACAAGGGTCTTGGCTGTGTACTGATGCAGCATGGCAAGGTCATTGCGTACGCTTTACGTCAGCTGAAAGACTATAAGAAGGGTTATCCGACTCATGACCTGGAGTTAGCAGCAGTAGTTTTTGCCTTGAAGATTTGGAGGCACTATTTGTATGGCAAAAAGTGTGAGATATATACAGATCACAAGAGTCTGAAGTATATCTTTACGCAGAAGGAACTAAATATGAGGCAGTGCCGATAGCTAGAATTGATCAAGGATTATGATTGTGAGATTCTGTACCATCCAGGCAAAGCAAATGTAGTGGTAGATGCCTTGAGTACAAAAGGTAGAGAGAAGTTACTTAAGTTGACCATTCAAGAGGAATTGGTGAAAGATTTCAAACGACTTGACTTAGAGGTTAAGTATCCGATGGAGACCAATGAGAAATTAATTACAGTGGTAACGAGCCCGACTTTATTAGATAAGGTTAAAGAGGCTCAAGAGAAGGATGAAGATTGTGACAGCATTAAGAAGCGGTTAGCTGAAGGGGATGAATTAAAATACAAGATTAATGGCACCGGACTGCTGAGATTCAAAGGACGAATTTGGGTACCGTTAGTACAAGAACTAAGAGAAGAGATTTTGCAAGAAGCGCACAGTACAAGTTACTTGATACACTCAGGAAGCACAAAGATGTATCAAGATTTGCGTCAACACTTTTGGTGGCCAAACATAAAGAGGGAGGTTACAGAATGCGTCAGCAGATGTCTAACTTGTTAGAGAGTCAAGGCAGAGCATCAACGACCAAGTGGATTACTACAGCCTTTAGAGATTCCAGAGTGGAAATGGGAGCACATCACGATGGATTTTGTGGTGGGACTTCCAGCAACGTAAAAAGGGCACGATGCCATATGGGTGATTGTAGATCGTCTTACGAAGTCGGCTCACTTTTTGCCTATCAAGATCAGGTATAGTTTGGACTAGCTAGCCAAATATTAAAGAAATTATCTCGAGACATGGCATACCAGTATCTATTGTATCGGATAGAGATCTGCGATTCACGTCAAACTTCTGGAAGAGTCTTCAAGAAAGAATGGGGACGCAGCTACGGATGAGCACCGCGTATCATCCGCAGACCAATGGACAAAGCGAGAGAACGATTTAAATGCTTGAAGACATGCTCAGAGCTTGTGTGATGGACTTCAAGGGTAGCTGGGAGGATCATCTTCCATTAGTAGAGTTCGCATACAATAATAGCTATCACGTCAGCATCGGAATACCGCCGTACGAAGCACTGTATGGGAGGAAATGTAGAATGCCCTTATGCTGAGATGAAGTGGGTGAACGTCGACTGTTGGGACTAGAACTGGTGCAGCAGACTGTAGAGATCATCAAGGTGATAAGAGCCTGGCTGGTAGCAGCTCAAGATCGCCAGAAGAAGTATGCAGACTTACATCGCCAGAAGAGAGATTTTGAAGTGGGAAGCTATTCATATTTGAAAGTATCTCCCTGGAAAAAGAAGATAAGGTTTGGAAAGAAAGGTAAACTGAGTCCGAGATTTATTGGACCCTTCGAGATCTTGAGGAAGATAGGCAAAGTGGCGTACGAGGTAGCTCTACCTCCTGAACGAGAACATATTCATAATGTGTTTAATCTGTTAGTGCTACGACCATATAAGCCTGATTACAAGCACGTGATATCGTACGATCCAATTCAGGTCGAAAAGGATTTGTCGTACGAGGAAATTCAGGTTGAAATTTTAGATAGAAAAGAGTAGAAATTGCGAAATAAGGTTATACATTCTGTAAAAGTTCTTTGGAGGAACCACAATGCTGAAGAAGCTACGTGGGAACTCGAAGAAAAGATGAGGGAAAATTATCCACACCTTTTTGAGTAACCATATATGTAATTTCGGGGACGAAATTCTTATAAGGGGGGGAGGATGTAATAACCGTGAATTTTAAGTCACTATATATGTATGTACATTATTAATATTTTAAAACTTTGTGTTATATAGTTATTTAATAAGTGACAACATATGTGAAGTGGAACATCGGTCAATTAACATATATACTATAGTTATGGATATATATATATATATATATATATGTATAGATTTCATTAAAAATGAAAGCTTCGTAACCTAATTATACATTAGGTGAGACAATTAAATAACCTAAGGGTTATGGTAATAAGGAAAGGTTAGTATTTAATATGTGTACTAACTTAAGTGGATAATCTTATTATTTCAAGTGACTAATAATTTTAAACCTAATTCTTGTAAACCTAATTAGGTTATGAGCTAAAGTCACATGTATAAGTAATTAAATTTCATATGATTAGAAATGGAAACCCTAAATAATCAATTTGGGTATCATATATTAAAATTGCTAGACTATGTTTATTACATAGCCCAAAACAATTAAGGAGGGAGCCCAAAGGAAATAAAATGCAAACCAATACTTAGCCCACTTGATTAAGGGTATATTAGACTTTTGGTTAATCAAATTTGTGTATTAAAATAAAAGCAAATTGGGAGATATAATGGGCTAGAGGGACCGGCCACTTAAGGCCTTTTAAGGCAACTAATTAAGCTAAACAATGTCCATAATTAGTAACTCTTACACACAAGTACATGTTTGTCAAGCTCTCATTGGTTACAAATTTATTAAGCACCTTTAATCACATGATTAGGCTAATTGAAGAGATAAGGTGTAGTCTTTTATCCTTGGGACATTAAGAATATGAGGGATAATAGTTATATCACTCACTCATTTTGCTAGACATTCATTTTATCTCAATCTTCTTCTTCTATCTTTTTTCTCCCAAGCTAGCAAACTTCAAGAGAGAGAGGGTTCGGTTATAGCAAGAGAGGGAGAGGTGTGCTAGTTTGTTCATGCATCCTAAGTTCATTACTTACTTTGGTAGATCAAGAAGGATAGCAACCAAATCTAGGTAAGGTTCTCATCGTTTTTTTTATTTCGTATTCTTCTTTTATTTCAATTTTTACCTCATCATATATGGGGGTTATGGTCTAATACTCAAAGTACCCTAGTTCTACATATCATCATGTATGGAACTAAGTATCTTGAGTGTCAGGTCAAAGGTTTAGAGGAAGGAAATAATCATATGTTCTCCAAGGGGTGAAACCCTTATTTTTCTTCCACTAAATCTTGTGTAACTCAAGTTTTACAACTTAGATTTGTGATCCGTCCAAGGGGGGTGCTAGATACATGAGTTATCTATTAAACCCAAGCGGTAGAACACAAATATAGCAAGTTTTGAAACCTTTGGGGATGTTTTCCCCAAAATAGTACACTTTGATTGTTAAGGGTTCAAAACCCTAAAATAGTTACTGTTCCCATTTTTCTTGGGACTGTTTCGGACAATTGTATGTCTTTTAAAAATCTGGGAAAAATCACAGAGGTACCTTGAGAAGTTATCTACATGTACGAAAAAGAACGGACGTATTTCGATTTATAGGTTGTGCGTAATGCCTATTTCCGTCAAGGAGTCCGAAATATTAACCTTCGAATATCTCACTGTGTATACACTGGAAAATTCCGAAATTTTTATAGTAGGTTCAGATATGTTATGAGAGTATACTCTGAAAATTTCAGATTTTTCTGAGCAGAACTCAATTTATGAAAAATGAAGCAAGATCCGAGTGTTTTGGGCACTTTAAAATTAGTAACTCATTTTCTACAATTCAAGAAAAATTTGGGGATCATTGTTGGTTCATATACTGCCCAAATCCAGAAAATGAGAATTTTTAGAATCAGTTTGCTATTTTTCCTAAAAATAATTAAGTTATGAATAAAAGGAAATAAATAGTTAAATGATGTCTTAAATAAGAAAAATATGATTTTAATGCTTGAATACTCCTAATATATAATATTATGACTACTTTAGAGTATTTTGATAATTTATAATAAGAAATTTTATTTATGACCTTTTATGGATATTAAATAAGAGGTTTAATAAAGGGTGAGCAATTAGAATAAATTATTTATTAATCCAATAAATTATTAAAAATATTATTATGATATTAATAATATTAGTATATGATATTATTAAGTAGATTAAAATATTATTAAAAGATTATTAATATTAAATTAAAGTATTATTTTTGAGTAAATAATAATATTCGAGATTAAATTAAGTGTTATTAAAAATGTAATAACATTAGTAAAGGAATAAAATATTATTAAATGATTAATAATATTAGTAATGGAATAAGATTTTTTAAATGATTAATAATATTAACAAATGAATAAAAGTATTATTAGTGAACTAATAATACTACGAGATGAATTAAATATTATCAAGATTAATAATATTAAGTGAATTAAAGGTAGTTGTTAATTAATAGTAACATTATCGAGGCAGGATAATATTTCTAAGAACTACATGTAATATATAATATTTATATGATTACCTAATCTAAGGTTATGCTATGGCTAATTGAAAGACTAACTATAGGTCTCTCAAAGGAAGATAATTAAACTGCATAGTGGATAGAATTTAATTGTGTAGCCGTAACCTACAAACGAGGCAAGTTCCCTAACTCAAACTCGAGTTATTATTTTCAAAGCATGTTAGTGAATAATTATTGATGATTATTCACCTCTATATTGATTATTGAGATTCGCATTTGGTGTAATTGAATTCATGTTCTATTATTATTGAACTGCGAATTAAATTAAAATTCTTCATTCATGAACTATTTATGAGATAGATCTATGCTAATTGTATCAGCTAGATCAAGCATGTTTAAATTTGTTAGATCAAATGTTTTTTAAAAAGCTTTTCTTATTAAATTGATATGATAAGAACTCTTGACTGAGAAAAAGGACGAATTTGATTAAGGCATGATATCGATGCTAGATTATTAAGTGTTTATGCATAAATATTGGGGTATGAAAGGCTGATCCCCTTGAATACTAAAACTTATTAAGAGGTCCAGTTTAAATGATTGAGAACCTTGGCAAATGTTCATGGTTATTTCAAAACCACTCAGTACATGTTATTCAATTATTCGAATATTCAATTGTTGATTATTAATTCATGTTCCTTCACAATCTTATACTAATGTTGAACATTAAAAACAAAACTTCTTTCTAGTCATAATATATCTCCCTTGTTTATAAACTTGTTAAGCAAATTAGTTGTTTACCCTTGCTATATCATGACATTTATTTCTGTTAAGCCCGAGGGATCTAATGCGAAAGACAAAGGCAAGGGCAAAATCCAGGAATAGTTTAGAATGAATGATTAGTTATTATTATCTAATAGAATTTCTTATGTAAACCTTTTGTAATATGAATGGTGTGTTTAAGTTAAGGTTAAGAAGACCTTGGGACTATGTTATGAAATTTTATTATAATGAACAATGTATGTTTATTATTCCGTAATAGTTTATAGAATGTTTATGATGATGATAGATCGTGAGCACCGAATCTGAGGTTAGAGAACCTGAATTTGGGGGCGTCACAACCGACGACCAAATTATGACCCTCGGAATAGATACCCTATTGCGACAGTTCCATCCCAAACGTCGTTATAACTGGTCGCAAGGTCAAATTTCTAGTAGTGCAAATACCAATTTTTAAAAAACTTAGTTTGTTACAATATAATTGGACACGTGATGTAAGACCCCAACTTTTATAAATAAAGATGAATTTTCTATAAATATCATTTTTGAATATTATGGAGTTAATTTGATATAATGTTATAGTTGTGGGTAATATTTATAAATTTTGCAAAGTACGCAAGTTGTTATATAATATTCGATTGGTCGGGGAATATTTGTTTTAACAGGGAATATTCGTACAACGACACAATCATTGGTGGACCCCACAACGGAATTATTGTCGGATTGAGAAAACGACAAAAACATTTTATTAAAAATAACGGCAGAAATTTTACCATTGTTACTGTTGAACTACTCGGTAGTAAAAGTACAGTAATATGTGTGGTTGCATAGTAGCACACGGTATTGATTATTAATGCTTATGTGAGAAGTCACTCAGTTTGATTCAATTATTGTCAGTTAATAATATGAATTATTTAGCGATAATGACGTTTTGTTTTATTCGTATTATTAACGTAATAAAACAGAAACATCTTTTTATATAAAACAGAATACTTTATTAAAGTTATTCTATAAATAGAATATATTATATTTTATTTAAAAGATTTTTCTTTAGATATGGACCGTCAGATTAAAGTAATCAATCTGGACCGTTCATGGATGAGTTACTATGCATTCTATTTTTCTATAAATAGCAGCTCATTCCTTCATTATTTCTTACGAATTCACTGAACTCTAGAGAGAGAAACTATAGAGAGAAACTATAGAGAGAGAGAAGAAGAGTATTCTGCTACTTAACTACTTCCTTATTTCAGCTCGTCTTTAAAACGGTAAGGGGTGTTATTCTTTCTTATTCATGAAGAGAACTGTTGTTATTCCATTTCTTATTATTCTGTTGGAATAACCTGTATACGCGAATCTACCCTATACTTGGTGACATTCTTCTATTATTCTGTTGGAACATCCTGTCTGTGTGTTTTAGACCGGACCTGGTTCCGTTTTTATTATTATTTTGTTGGAACATCATGTCTGTGTGTTTTACATCGGACCTGGTTCCATTTTTATTATTATTCTGTTGGAACATCCTGTCTGTGTGTTTTACACCGGACCTGGTTCCATTATTTATTATTCTGTCAGAATATCATGTCTGTGTGTTTTACACCAGACCTGGTTCCATTATTTATTATTCTGTCAGAATATCCTGTCTGTGCGTTTACGCCGGACCTGGTTCCATTATTTATTATTCTGTTGGAATAACCTGTCTGTGCGGTCTATCGCATGCATGGTGATTTCTTTTGTTATTCCATTCCTTATTGTACTCAGTTGGTTAAGTTTTGACTTCTATACTCCATGAAATTTATGGAATATCCTTGATAATTGCGGTTCATCCAGTATCTTTTCATGAAAATATTCTTCTAAGTATTCTTGAATTTTACTCCACAAAGCAATATCATGTTGACAATTTGGACGTTGTTAATTCTTGGATAAATTAATTCTTGAACTTGTTTTATTGAATTCTTATATCATTGTCATCATCCTCATGTTTATAAAATGTTGAAAGTCATCTGTGGCTTGTAGTGCATAGATGGACTTGGTATGATTATGACCAGGGATTATTCGGTATAATCATGACCGTAATGTTACAAATGATGTGGTAAAAGTCCTCATTGGCCCGTAGTGCATTGATGGACAGTTGTTGGCATGATCATGACCATTAATGAATATACGAATATCCTTGGCCGTAGTGCAGGGGTGATTCGATGATGTGAATTATTTTATTAAGCTGAGTCTCAGCGATCGCAGTGTTGGAAAATCTTTTAAATCATAAAAGATAGTAGAGTTTATTTTCTACTTGACTCTTTTAATGGATTGCTTGTTCCGCTGCAGTTAAACTTGATGTCTATTATATTTTATCAGTTTAACATTGTTGAAGGCTAATGATAATTTATTCTGCATTATCTTAGTCATGATATTTCTTACTGGGCTAGTTGAGCTCACCCTTTCTTTCACTGTTCTCTTCAGGAAATGAGAACGTAGCTGGGGCAAGTCGGGGAACGGAGTGATGGTCCGAATGATAGTATTAGTTAGTAGTCCTCACTATTCTATGTAATGGTGTGTTAATAAATTTAATGAGGACTCCTTTTGAGTATGAATACTCTCTAGAAGATAATATTTGTATTCAAACTCACAGTTTATGTTTTGTCGTATTGTACACGACAGTTGTATTAGTAAGTTATATTTGTATTTTGTACTATGTATCTGACGACCCAAGATGGGTGATGTATACCTAATTTTGGGGGCGTCACAGTTGGTATCAGAGCTTAGGGATATGATCCCTGGCTAAGATGTGAGAATAGAACTAGGAGGGGAGAGACGGGGAATTCCTTCGCTAGTATGACCTACCTAAGTTTATTTGCATGGTATTTAATTGGTCGGTCATAATATAAGGATAATATATGACATATCAATTAACTTTTATTTTGTGGCAGTATCTGAAAATGGCATCTGAGAATGTTGAGAATAGCAATGGAGCACAGACGATTATTGATTCACCACATATCAATAATCAGGATAATGTTCATCAAGAAGGTGACAATCCTCATGCAAACAACAACACTGACCAGATGATGAATGATGGAATGTTCAGAGGTTTTATGCAATTCATGCAACAACAGGTGAAAGCGGCTCCTGTCCACAACGTAGGTGGAAATACTGGAAACTCTCAGGCGGTCACCGCTAAACAGTTTAAGGAGCTGGGACCACCGGAGTTTAAGGGAGAACCCAAACCACTTGTAGCTGAAACATGGATAAAGCAGATCACCAAGATATTTGATGTCTTGGGTTGCTCCGAGGAGCAAAAGGTTCCTTTTGCCGCCTTTATGTTGCGAGGAGAGGCAGATTACTGGTGGGAATCGATAAAGCGTACTCAACCTGCCGCACTGAAGATGTCTTGGGAGAAGTTCCAAGAGCTGTTTAACGACAAATACTTTCCCGAGAGTATTCGTCACATGAAGGAGGTGGAGTTCATCAAATTGGAGCAGAATAATATGACCGTGTCGCAGTACGAGGCAAAATTTGCGGAGTTATCCCGGTTTGCGTCCCACCTGGTGGATAATGAAGAAAGAATGACGCGGATGTTTTTAAGAGGTTTGAAGCCGGAGATACGTCAACATCTTGTTTCTCATAAATTGTGTTTGTATTCAGATGTTGTAAATAGGGCTCAGTTGGTGGAGCGCGATAACGAGACAACGCAACCAAAAGAGAGCAGCCGGCAAAATGATAATACCAGTGAAAGCAGTCATCGAAGCGGTGACAACAAGCGTGGAGGGAATCAACAGGCCAGAAATGGTAACCACTTCGGTGGTAATCAGGGCCAAAATAATAAGAATGGGCATTTCAAGAAGAGGAGATTCAACAATGATAGAAAGACGTCAGCACCAGCACCTGTCGTTAAGGAAGGAGAACGACCACCTATCATATGTTTCAAATGCGGAGGGGAGGGGCACATCAGTCCAAACTGCGCGATGCCGTCCAAAGCATGTTATAATTGTGGAAGAGAAGGTCATTTAGCCCGATTTTGTCGTTTACGAAGACAAATTCAGCTAGGATGGAGGCACCAAAGGCCGTCCCAGAAAAGTCAAAATCGGTTGTGCAAGGGAGAGCGTTTGTTGTGAACTCCCAGAAAGCAAGGAACCCGAATGAGGTCATCACGGGTAAGCTTATCATAAACTCTAACGAAGTCTATACTTTATTTGATACCGGTTCTACCCATTCTTTTATTTCTCCTACTTGCGCTCATCGATTAAATTTGATTCCGGAGAAATTAGACTCTAACTTAGCTGTTGAAACTCCATTGGGAGAAACCTTCATTACATCCACGATTTATAAGTCTTGTTTGGTTCAAGTTGGTACCCACACATTACCTGTCGATCTGATTTCATTAAAAATACTTGCATTTGACGTGATTCTAGGGATTGATTGGTTAACTACTCATCATGCAAAAATTGATTATTTTCGTAAGGTTGTTAGCTTTCATATTCCTAATCGACCTATTATGCGAATTCAAGCAACCAAACCATTAAAATCAATCGCTGTCATCTCAAGCCATAAAGCTATTCGTTTATTGAAAAACGGATGTCAAGCTTTCTTAGCTCATGTCACAGATCTAAACAAAAATACGTCAGCTTTGAATGATATTTCTGTTGTTAATAAATTTCCTGACGTATTTCCCGAAGAACTTCCTGGCCTACCCCCAGAGCGTGAAATTGAATTTTGTATCGACCTTGAACCCGGTACAAAACCCATTTCCAAAGCCCCATATCGAATGGCTCCTATTGAACTTCAGGAGTTAAAGACCCAACTGCAGGAATTGTTAGACATTGGTTTTATTCGTCCTAGTACTTCTCCTTGGGGTGCTCCTGTTCTGTTCGTGAAGAAGAAAGATGGGAGTATGCGACTTTGTATTGATTATCGGGAGTTGAATCATGTCACCATCAAAAATAGGTACCCATTGCCACGTATTGATGACCTGTTTGACCAGTTGCAAGGAGCACAATTCTTTTCAAAGATCGATCTTCGTTCTGGATATCATCAGCTGAAGGTTAGAACTGAGGATATTCCAAAGACGGCTTTCAGAACTCGGTATGGGCATTATGAATTCTTAGTTATGTCTTTTGGATTGACTAATGCTCCTGCTGCCTTCATGGATATGATGAACAGGGTATTTAAGGAATATTTGGATCACTTTGTGGTCGTCTTTATCGATGACATCCTTGTTTATTCCAAAAGCCGTGAAGATCATGAGCAACACTTGAGGCTGGTACTCCAAAAGCTTCGTGAATACAAACTTTATGCCAAGTTGAAGAAATGCGAGTTCTGGCTGGAAGAGGTAGCATTCCTTGGGCACGTAGTATCAAGTCGTGGAATATCTGTTGACCCGGCAAAGATTGAAGCTATTCAAAGCTGGGAGCAACCTAAATCAGTAACCGAAGTACGTAGCTTTCTCGGTTAGCTGGTTATTATCGGAGATTCGTGGAAGGATTTTCTCGAATCGCTACTCCATTAACTCAGCTGACTCGGAAAGATACAAAGTTCGGTTGGAGCGAAGAATGTGAGCAGAGTTTTCAAGAACTCAAGAGGAGACTCATTTCAGCACCTGTTCTAACAATACCATCTGGCTCGGAGGGATTTGTCATCTACAGTGATGCTTCGAGCAAAGGGTTGGGATGCGTTCTCATGCAACATGGAAAAGTCATAGCCTATGCATCAAGACAACTCAAGGAATATGAGAGGAATTATCCTACTCATGATCTAGAGTTGGCAGCTGTTGTCTTTGCACTTAAAATTTGGAGGCATTACTTGTATGGGGAGAAGGTGGAGATCTTTACGGATCATAAAAGCCTCAAATATTTCTTCACTCAAAAGGAACTCAACATGCGACAACGACGTTGGCTTGAACTGTTGAAAGATTATGATCATACCATTCAATATCATCCTGGAAAAGCGAACGTGGTAGCTGACGCATTGAGTAGAAGATCATATGCAAGTACGAGTGCAATATTGTCAACACAAAGACCAATTTTGTGTGATTTGCAAAGGATGGAGATAGAGTTAAAGACTCCAGGGACCCATGTGATGATGGCGAATATACGAGTAGAACCGACTTTAATCGATAAAGTTAAAGCTGCTCAAGATACAGACCTGGAGCTGATGCGTATGAAGAAGAAAGTGCAAGAAGGTGCTATACCGGAAGCAAGAATCGATGAAGAAGGAATACTTCGAGTCAACTCCAGACTTTGTGTTCCTAACAACCCTGATTTAAAGTATGAAATCATGATGGAGGCGCACAACACACCGTTTGCAATCCATCCTGGAAGTACCAAAATGTATCATGATCTTCGTCATACATTTTGGTGGAGCAATATGAAGAGAGAGATAGCGTTGTTTATCTCAAGGTGTCTAACTTGTCAACGAGTCAAAGCGAGCATCAAGTACCAAAAGGTCCATTGCAACCACTTGAAATTCCAGAATGGAAGTGGGAGCACATTACCATGGATTTCGTTACCGGTCTTCCTAGGGTTTCTCAAGGTATTGATGCGATTTGGGTCATTGTTGATAGATTGACCAAGTCTGCTCATTTCTTACCGATACGAGAAACTTATACACTTGAACGTCTTGCTCGTATGTACATAAACGAGATTGTAAGACTGCATGGTATGCCAGTATCCATAGTTTCTGACCGAGACCCAAGATTCACTTCACGATTTTGGGTTAGTTTACAAAAAGCTATGGGCACGGAGTTACGATTTAGTTCAGCATATCATCCTCAGACGGACGGACAATCAGAGAGGACTATTCAAACTCTTGAAGATCTATTAAGACTCTGTGTCTTTGACTTCAAGGGAAGTTGGGACAAGTTCTTACCATTGGTGGAGTTTTCCTACAACAACAGTTATCAAGCAAGTATTGGCATGGCTCCATTCGAAGCATTGTATGGAAGAAAATGTCGTTCTCCAGTATGCTGGGATGAGGTGGGTGAAGCAACGTTGTTGGGACCGGAGTTGGTACGTATGACTACAGAAAAGATTCAAACGATCCGACAACGTATAAAAACCTCACAAGATCGACAAAAGAGTTATGCTGATCTTCATCGAAAGGACGTGGAATTTGATGTAGGAGATCATGTGTTCTTACGTGTTGCTCCATGGAAAGGAGTTACGAGATTTGGAAAGAGAGGAAAGCTCAATCCTCGATTCATCGGTCCATTTTTAATCCTCGATCGAGTAGGAACTGTGGCTTATAGACTCGCTTTACCGCCAAGTATGTCTCGTGTTCATAACGTTTTTCACATATCCATTTTACGCAAATATGTGGAAGACCCGAACCACATTATTGAGTTAGAACCGGACGAAATAGCGGAAGATTTGACGTATGAAGAAGTTCCTGTTCAAATCTTGGATAAGAAGGAACATATTCTACGCTCCAAGGTTATACCTCAAGTCAAAGTTTTGTGGAGAAACCACGATGTTGAGGAAATGACTTGGGAGTTAGAATCTGAAATGAAATCAAGGTATCCTTACCTCTTCGACATACCAGGTACGTACCCTAATTTCGAGGGCGAAATTTCATAAGAAGGGGAGGTTGTAAGACCCCAACTTTTATAAATAAAGATGAATTTTCTATAAATATCATTTTTGAATATTATGGAGTTAATTTGATATAATGTTATAGTTGTGGGTAATATTTATAAATTTTGCAAAGTACGCAAGTTGTTATATAATATTCGATTGGTCGGGGAATATTCGTTTTAACAGGGAATATTCGTACAACGACACAATCATTGGTGGACCCCACAACGGAATTATTGTCGGATTGAGAAAACGACAAAAATATTTTATTAAAAATAACGGCAGAAATTTTACCATTGTTACTGTTGAACTACTCGGTAGTAAAAGTACAGTAATACGTGTGGTTGCATAGTAGCACACGGTATTGATTATTAATGCTTATGTGAGAAGTCACTCAGTTTGATTCAATTATTGTCAGTTAATAATATGAATTATTTAGCGATAATGACGTTTTGTTTTATTCGTATTATTAACGTAATAAAACAGAAACATTTTTTTATATAAAACAGAATACTTTATTAAAGTTATTCTATAAATAGAATATATTATATTTTATTTAAAAGATTTTTCTTTAGATATAGACCGTCAGATTAAAGTAATCAATCTGGACCGTTCATGGATTAGTTACTATGCATTCTATTTTTCTATAAATAGCAGCTCATTCCTTCATTATTTCTTACGAATTCACTGAACTCTAGAGAGAGAAACTATAGAGAGAAACTATAGAGAGAGAGAAGAAGAGTATTCTGCTACTTAACTACTTTCTTATTTCAGCTCGTCTTTAAAACGGTAAGGGGTGTTATTCTTTCTTATTCATGAAGAGAACTGTTGTTATTCCATTTCTTATTATTCTGTTGGAATAACCTGTATACGCGGATCTACCCTATACTTGGTGATATTCTTCTATTATTCTGTTGAAACATCCTGTCTGTGTGTTTTACACCGGACCTGGTTCCGTTTTTATTATTATTCTGTTGGATCATCCTGTCTGTGTGTTTTACACCGGACCTGGTTCCGTTTTTATTATTATTCTGTTGGAACATCATGTCTGTGTGTTTTACACCGGACCTGGTTCCATTATTTATTATTCTGTCGGAATATCCTGTCTGTGTGTTTTACACCGGACCTGGTTCCATTATTTATTATTCTGTCGGAATATCCTGTCTGTGCGTTTACGCCGGACCTGGTTCCATTATTTATTATTCTGTTGGAATAACCTGTCTGTGCGGTCTATCGCATGCATGGTGATTTCTTTTGTTATTCCATTCCTTATTGTACTCAGTTGGTTAAGTTTTGACTTCTATACTCCATGAAATTTATGGAATATCCTTGATAATTGCGGTTCATCCAGTATCTTTTCATGAAAATATTCTTCTAAGTATTCTTGAATTTTACTCCACAAAGCAATATCATGTTGACAATTTGGACGTTGTTAATTCTTGGATAAATTAATTCTTGAACTTGTTTTATTGAATTCTTATATCATTGTCATCATCCTCATGTTTATAAAATGTTGAAAGTCATCTGTGGCCTGTAGTGCATAGATGGACTTGGTATGATTATGACCAGGGATTATTCGGTATAATCATGACCGTAATGTTACAAATGATGTGGTAAAAGTCCTCATTGGCCCGTAGTGCGTTGATGGACAGTTGTTGGCATGATCATGACCATTAATGAATATACGAATATCCTTGGCCGTAGTGCAGGGGTGATTCGATGATGTGAATTATTTTATTAAGTTGAGTCTCAGCGATCGCAGTGTTGGAAAATCTTTTAAATCATAAAAGATAGTAGAGTTTATTTTCTACTTGACTCTTTTAATGGATTGCTTGTTCCGCTGCAGTTAAACTTGATGTCTATTATATTTTATCAGTTTAACATTGTTGAAGGCTAATGATAATTTATTCTACATTATCTTAGTCATGATATTTCTTACTGGGCTAGTTGAGCTCACCCTTTCTTTCACTGTTCTCTTCAGGAAATGAGAACGTAGCTGGGGCAAGTCGGGGAACGGAGTGATGGTCCGAATGATAGTATTAGTTAGTAGTCCTCACTATTCTATGTAATGGTGTGTTAATAAATGTAATGAGGACTCCTTTTGAGTATGAATACTCTCTAGAAGATAATATTTGTATTCAAACTCACAGTTTATGTTTTGTCGTATTGTACACGACAGTTGTATTAGTAAGTTGTATTTGTATTTTGTACTATGTATCTGACGACCCAAGATGGGTGATGTATACCTAATTTTGGGGGCGTCACACGTGAGCCTTTGACTTTATGGTTAATATAATTACAACTCATTACCAAGGAAAAATAAAAAAAGAAACAAGAAAAAACAATGGATTAGGTAAAGGAAAAAACCATAAAAAAATAGTAAAAGGTAAAAAAAACCCATAAAAAAAATTGTAAAGAAAATGCAAGGGAATTATAGCTAGCAATGCATGCACGTAAAGCAGCGCTAGGTTGAGTTTTTGTGGGGGCGATAAACTCTAGGGCTATGTTTGTTTATAAAGATTACACATGTGATAGGACTATTAATTTCAAGTGTCGTGTTTATTTTTCAATTTAAGCTTAAGACTATTAATCCTAAGTAGGGGTAGGTAAATAAATCGATTTTTTCGGTTTTTGGACGAACTGGACCAGTCCGAACTAGCCAGTTCAGTATAAATATAAATCGGTCCTGTTTGGTATAAAAAAACTAGTATATATCGGTTTTTCGGTACCGGTTTTAGTCAGGCGCTTTTATGGTTCAGTATAAACCGAACCGAACCGATATATACCAGTTTTCTAATTTTTTATTATTATTAATAATTTATTAATAATAATAAAAAAAATAATAATAAAATATTAATTATAATAATAAAAATAAATATAATATTATTAAAATAATAATAATAATAATAATAATAAAATAATAATAAAAATAATAAAATAAAAATAAAAATAATAATTATATTAATTTTTGATAAAAATCGGTACCGAACCGGTACCGCCGGTTCGGTATACTGGTCCAACCGGTACCGGTATCGATACCTAAATTTGAGCAATTTCGGTACCGGGTCGGTTCGGGCTGATTTTTACCGATTGCTCACCCCTAGTCCTAAGATTATAAAATAGCTTAAGACGATAGATTATTTAATATCATGTTATACCTGGTATTATAATTCCTACCATTTGGGATTAAAAATTGCTAGACAAAATTAACCTCAACCTTTTTTCTACAATTACCATAATATTCTGTAATTTATGTTATTATTACAGACAACTTAAAATTTAATAGTACAAATATAAAATATTACTTTTTTGGGTTCGGGGGTGGGGGGGAGGGGGGTTGGGGGTGGGCATGGTGGGGGTGAGGTGTATATATAATCACTTAAAATTATTTTTTTGAGAAGGGTGGGGGTGGGTGGTGGGCGAGTGGGGGTGTATACATAATCAGTAAATATTAAAAAAAATTGGGTGGGGGCTAGGGGCTAGGGGCTAGAGGCTGGGCAGAGTGGGTGTATACATAATAAGTAAATATTATTTTTGGGGTGGGCGGTGTGAGGTTGTAATGTTGTATACATAATCAGTAAATATTTTTTTTGGGTGGGAGTGGGAGTGGGAGTGGGAGTGGGAGTGGGAGTGAGGGTGGGGGCGGTGGTGGTGTGGGGGTGTATACATAATCACTAAATATTATTTTTTTTGGATGAGGGTGGGGGGTAGGAGTGGAGTGGGGGCTAGGAGTGGAGTGGGGTAGGGTGGGGTGGGGGTTGGGGTGTATACATAATCAGTAAATATGATTTTTGTGGGTGGGTGGAGGTGGGGTAGGGGCGGGTTGGGAGTGTATAATTAGTAAATATTATTTTTAGGGGTGGGGTGGGAGGGTATACATAATTAGAAAATATTATTTTTTTTGGGTTTGGGGTGGGGTGGGGTAGGGGTGGGGGTGTATATATAATTAGTAAGTAAATATTATGTTTTTTTATGTATAAATAAGTTTAAAATATGTTATTGTTGACGTCGGGATTTTATTTGTCCCTTTTCTATTCTTGTTTTTTGGTGTTCTCATGTTAGGTGAGATTTGTTTGAAAAAATAAGTTGTGAAAAGGTCTGACATTTATATGTCGACGATTGGAGTGTAAGAGTCACCAGTTGGTTTTTTAAATGGTTGTACCAACACAACCAAAAAAAGGTTTGTACATTGACCCAGTGATGTGACACTGCTAAATGGGTCAGTGAAACCGAGATTCATTATGGCTTGGGGACTTGGTTATGCGGAGGGAAGGTGTTAGGCACCCCCCGACATCCGTATTGCCACGGTGACCGCCACTTTTCAATTAAACTGTTATATGAATGTGTGTGTGTGTGTGTGTGTGTGTGGGTCAATGTGCAATTATCTGGAAGTAGTGTTATGCCTCGTTCGCACCTATATACACAGGGTTTAAATTTTATATAAAATTCAGTTTTAACAAGATATAGTTGTGATGTTTTGTAAAAAGAGTTTTTTCAAACCCTGTGCTCAATAGTAATTGAGGCATTTGATACTTTCATTTTTATTAAATGTTCGGCTGGATTGCTTTTATTTTCGAGATGCGAAGCATCTTCCAGAAAATAATATACATAGCAGTACCGAACTCCTTGTGGACATGAGAGCCATCTAAGGAAATTCGAACAACGCGAATAATTTACAAGCCATGTACAACTGAAAATGTCCATCACGGGAACCGAATCTAGATTCAGTAGACTGAATCTGTGATCACATGATTCCTAGGCTCACATGATGCAGCAATTTATATGAAAGCTGTAAGCAATTATATATATAAAAGCTATAAATATATATATATATATATATACAGACATGACCAACCACCACAAAGCACCTCCATGGGAGATCGAAAATATAAATATATAAAAGCGGTAAATATATATATATAGACATGATCAACCACCACGAAGCACCTCCATGGGGGATCAAAAATGTAAATAAAGCAATAAATACGATCAACCGTCACGAAGTAAACTCCAGGTGGGACTAAATGTAAATAAAGTAGTAAAAGACCACGAAGTAAACTCCAGGCCTGACAGAAATATATATATATATATATATATATATATATATATATATATATATATATATATATATATATATAAGCAAATAAATGCTCTGAACATGAATCCAGGCTCAATCGAGGCATAACTCGATAATGTTAGTCCATAAATATAAATATATATATATATATATATATATATATATATATATATATATATATAATATACAAAAAGAAATAAAAGTCACATACCGAAGTCCGGGCATACACACGCAACACGACTCTTAACGTGCAAAACTGTGTGTGCACAATAGTGGAGAAAGGCTTTAGAAAGTGTAAGAAGGCTTGTAGTGGATTGTCAAAGAAGACTTCAATGACTTTAAATGGATGAACACTCAGCTCCCACCGGTAAAAATATAACAATATATAAGCTCACAAGTATTTAAAATGAGAAAGCACTCAATTTATAGTGTGTACAGAGCAAATTGGACAGGGCTTCCTCGCCTTTTCAATATACAAAATGGCTGCCCCAAGCCCTCTATTTTTAGAGGGGGGAGCCACAGGTGTACCTGCAACAGCCGCAGATGCACTTGCTGCTGCCTGGGGTGCCCCAGGTTCCACGGGTCTCGCCGTCTCTAAGTACGTGCACGCGTGCAACGTGATGTCCGCTCGAACTTTCAAAACTTCAATCCGGGCATCCGATTAAGGTGTATAAGACCTTTTACGGCATGCTGTTGTCGAGAGCTACACAATGACATGGGATTAAAGGTTGTACAAAGTCAGGAAGATCGGACCATGCCCTTGGTCTTCAAGCTTCAAATTTTATCTGGTGTGTTGTCTTGTGCAGTAGTCACTCGGGAATGGAGCTCTTTGGTTCTTGTAGGACATTGCTGTGTAGAATGTATGTTATGAATGTTGAGACGGCGCAATATGGGATTGGGATGGCAAAATGATGGTTCTGCCCTTTACCGGGGTTATCTCCGATTTGAGCTATTTTTAGCGATCGTTGCTCAGGTTTATCTCTGAGATTGGACTGCTACAGGTGTTGACCATCCTTAGGATTATCTCTGAGGTGTGCCTGACCTCTCAGGGTTATCTCCGGACTTGGGGAATGAGTGTCTCGGGGCCATTGCCGAGTGTTGAAGCTGATTGCATGGATTTGAAACAAGCATTTTTGGGGTTATCTCCAGAATTGCAACTGCATGCCTCAGGGTTATCTCCGAGGTTGATACTGTTGGTCGTTTTACCGATCAATATATGCGTGCAAGTATACACGCTCAACAAGTAATAAAGAGTAAGTAAAGTATTGTTCCCACGGAGAATTAACTAATAAATTTCACCAAGCACTAGCCCATAACAATTTTAGTCTTATTTAAACAAATGATTTGATATTTTATATTTAAACTATGAAATTAAATAAACTTAACTATTCCTAGAGTGAGACAAGATACAAAAGACCTGAGATCACAATTTCATCTATTGACTCATTCAAATCTACACATTTCATGTTAAGCCAAACTAATTGTACCGGATTGTTAGTCAAGAGCACGAAAGTAAAGTATAGCCATATCTCAATATACCATACATAAATCACATGTAATCCATAGTTGATAGAATACACATGAACACCTATATTACCTAAACCACTATATGTCTATGTGATTTACAAATAATTAGGGTTTAAGCCCGAGTTTTCAATTGACTACGAATGGTGCTTCGGTATATGTCTATCCTAAGCATAAATCATACATCCTATCACAATGTAGAATATACAATCATAAGCTAATAAGATCAGATCTTAACCCACACTTCTTCTCTCGAGTCCGTATGGATTATCACAGTAATTGATGGCCAATCAACTAAGTAAATAAGCAGGAATCTAATTATACAATCTCATAGCAATCAATAAGGCTAACAACGAAATATATCAGAAATAACTATTCCATAGAATCCATTGCAATCTCAGAATAGAGTTTAGATCATACTTAAATCAAACCCACCATCCACATAATGAATAAATATCATCAATACAATTAGGAATCAAAGAAATAACAAGAGTAGGGAATTGGAGTGCAAATTTGTTTTCTTGATCCATTATTGAATCTCTAATACCTTCCAAATGCTTGAAGTCTTCAATATAATCCACTGTAGAAAGTAAATACACTAATCTATTTATTCAAATTGAAGAGAGAAAGCAATAATAGCTACGTGATCCCCCAAGGGGTGGAATATCCTTTACATCCTGATAATAGGTCTTATTTATAAGCCTTAAATGAATCCCCCCTCTCAGTTATGCTTCAAATTTCCAATTAAAAAAATAAGTCAACAACAGCTTCAGAGGACTCGCGCGGTCGCGCGAGATCCTAGTACAAAACGGGCGCGGGCACACGATTAAGCTACGTGGGCGCGCGATGTGTGTTTTCGGTCTCGGTTTGTCTGTCACGCGGGCGGACGAGAACTGCTTTGTTAAGCAGCGCGGCCGCGCGGCTCCTGTTTGTTGCATACTGCCATCTGATGCTGTGCTTATTGTTTGTTCTGCTGTTTGTGGCTTGCTCCTCCATCACTACTCAATTCCTTATCTGCACTCGATTCATGTGCCATGCCTTCGTTAGTCTCGTACCACAATGCCAACGCCAAATCATGTCATTTCCTTTATTTCCATACCAGAGGGGTTCTAATTATAAGTAATGCAAATTAAACACAAAATGCACTTAAAACACACTAAAGTGTACTTGAGATGAGCATAATTCTCGTGAATTGATATCCAATAAGTAGGTATAAAACCTATTTATCAAATACCCCTAAACTTGAACTATTTCTTTCCCTCAAGCAATGCATACTACATAAACTTTGATAATGCAATCTACCTGCTATGCAAGCTACGCTACTATGCAAATGACTCCCCAGATTTCCAGCCATGTTAAGAATTCTAATAAAATATGCCTCAGAGAAATATCAAGATCCAAGAACAAAGCATCAAACTAAGCTAAAGACATAATGACTTACAATTATAAAATCTCAACCTGCTATAGAGATGCTACGTGTGTGTGTGTTGTGTTCACAGATAAGCTTGACAAATGCAAAGATTACACATGCTACACTGCTTAATAAAGAAAACTGAGTTTTAAATCAAGAACTATGCATACAAATGAAATAACAACTACTCCAACTCATCAATACAAACTAAAGTTCAGCAATGGGTTTATTCTGCTTTATTTTTACTCACGAGGGCGATTTTCGCACTTTCCCGCGGTGTTTAGTGATTTCTTTTCTTTTTCTCATGACTATGCAATGCCTCATTCCATTAGGCTAACAGTGCTACCCCTTAGCGAGCTTTCAACCAACGACACCCAGACCATAAAAGACCTTAGGGCGCTAGGTGTAAAGATAATCCCCTCAGGCATACTTGCTCAAGTAACAAAGGCCCCGAAACAAGACTAGCCACTGTAATTTTTCATATTTTTCACTTTTTTCTTTTTTCTTTTTCTTTTTTTTATATATAGCAAGTATACCCATGTGTTCCCAAAGTTTGGATTTCAGTGTTTTCATAGTCAATGCTCACTTCTTACACAATTCTATCTTTAATAACAGTGTTTTCATCTCAGCAGGCAAACAAGTTAATCTTTAAAAAACAAGCAAACATAAACACTTACGTGCTAACCGGTCGCATCTAAATAACAAACATAGATCACATCATGTATAAAATTATAACTAAGCTTAAATTATCAACCACGTTTAAAAATCTATCAAATTTCTATATCATCAATGGCCATATTGGAATTCAACCGACTAAAAACATGGGAATATGCAATGTTATGCAACTAAACAGATAATAAGCAACAAAAAAAATTACTGCAACATTAAATCATAACGACTAGCATGCAATTACTATATAAAACATGGGTAAATGATGCAATGTACACTACATGCTCTATTCTACTGATTAGACCCAATACCCCCAAACTTAAAATGAACAATGCCCTCATTGTAATTAAAAGTGAAAGAATACTCCCCTAAGTGGCAATGCCATCTCCGTTCGCCCCCTCAAGATCCGATGGTATATCAGGCGATGGATAAGTTTGAGATATTTTATAGTTAGAAACTGAGTGTGGGCTTCTAACTGTCTGAATGTTTGAGTCATAAATTCTAAAAATTGAGCAGTATCTATTTTTTATGACTGATCTATGGCGCGGTCGCACCGTGTTTGGACTGTAGTTGGGCGCTGTCGCGCTACCCTGTACCCTGGTAGCTTCAATATTTTTGACTTTTGTTTGATCCTAAATGTTTATAGCAATTGGATTGAACCTGAGAGGAGAAATAATAAAACAATTATTAAGACTTACAACTATCAAACATCTACTAAATATGAAAAGCATGAAGAATTAAATATAGGAGAATAAGTAAATGGAAATGTAAATAAGAATCAAACAAGGAGGGAGAAAGATTGGATGGGGTGCCTCCCATCTAGCGCTCAGTTTATAGTCTGTTAGCTGGACTCTGTTCTTGACCGCTATCCAATTCCTCTACGAAAAGCTAGGAACCCTCCATCCATTAGAACCGCTATGTGCTTTGGTAGGTTCCCCATTATGAGAGTTTTCAGATTGAAGCCACCTAGCATATTTCCTATACATGATGCCCTCAGTTCTATTGTATAGTAGGTGCTTCGTCCATTATATTTGAGAATAAATTATTGCATTGAGGCATGAAAAACACAACAGGATTTTCTTCTTCTATTATCTCTTCCTCAGCCCACCATGGTTTGTAAGAGGCCTCATAATCGTAGAAATTCTTACTTTGGATGTGGTTACTAAGGGGACATGGGTGTGCAAAGTTCACTGAATTTTTTAACTCTAACTGGGAAGGTACTTTGGGTATTATACAAGTCAGCTCATGTTCTCTATTTTCCATACCCCTAGTTATCTCCTCAATGTTCACTCCTTTTAGTTCATTCAGTGGCATGAACACTTCTGGATCTCCATCAGTTTCATCGTCCATGTCATAGCACCAATTATTTGGAGGGCAATTGTTCAAGACAATTGATCCATCTGATTCTGAAGATTTTGAATTGACCTCTCTTGCTCAATCATCTCCTCCTCAGTTGATGCTACAAATTTGAACCACAAATCCTCTAATCTTGAATTATCTGGTTCAGTTTCGAAATCCATGTATTATGGACCATTCATTGAGGAGTTAATGAGTTGTTCCATCTGTCTGTTAAGATTTTGGCTTGATAACTCCTGACTCAACATCATCTCTTCATGGTCTGCTATGCTTTTTGACATGAACTCCTTCAATTCTGAATTTTCTTCTTGTTGCATTGGAGGTGGATATGAGAAATCCGATGGATATGTTGGACTTGGAACGCAATCTTGGTCTTGATAGTTACAATTCCATTCATAATCTAGGTGATACCCCCATCCTTGATGATAACTGGGATAAACATAGTTGTTGAGGTAATCACCCCCAAACTGTACTTGTCCAACACTGATATTGCACTGATAACTCGGATACTCGCCAGCACAATATTCACATGTAACTGCTATCTCTTGAGTGCGTTGGGCTACAAGAACATCCAACCTCTCCGAAAGTGTTGCAATTTGTGCTGACAATGTAGAAAATACATTGAGTCCCTCAGTGCTTATGTCCCTTGGTTGAGGCATTCTCGTAAGGCCATTGATAAGCAAAGTCACCCATGGTTCCTGAAAAGAGAGAAATATAAGAAGATAATTAAAACAACAAAAAAATGTTTAAATTAAGACCAATTTGATTGAAATTAATGTTGGCAAAAATTTATTAAGCTAATTCCCCGGCAACGGTGCTAAAACTTGTTGGTTATTTTACCGATCAATATATGTGTGCAAGTATACACGGTCAACAAGTAATAAAGAGTAAGTAAAGTATTGTTCCCACGAAGAATTAACTAATAAAGTTCACCAAGCACTAACCCATAACCATTTCAGTCTTATTTAAACGAATGATTTAATATTTTATATTTAAACTATGAAATTAAATAAACCTAACTATTCCTATAGTGAGACGAGATACAAAAGACCTGAGATCACATTTCATCTATTGACTCATTCAAATCTACACATTTCATGTTAAGCCAAACTAATTGTACCAGATTGTTAGTCAAGAGCACGAAAGTAAAGTATAGCCATCTCTCAATGTACCATACACAAATCACATGTAATCCACAGTTGATAGAATACACATGAACACCCACATTACCTAAACCACTATATGTCTATGTGATTTACAAATAATTAGGGTTTAAGCCCGAGTTCTCAATTGACTACGAATGGTGCTTCGGTATATGTCTATCCTAAGCACAAATCATACATCCTATCACAATGTAGAATATACAATCATAAGCTAATAAAATTAGATCGTAACCCACACTTCGTCTCTCTTGTCCATATGGATTATCACAGTAATTGATGGCCAATCAACTAAGTAAATAAGCAGGAATCTAATTAGACAATCCAATAGCAATCAATAAGGCTAACAACGAAATATATCAAAAATAACTAATTCATAGAATCCATTGCAATCTCATAATAGAGTTTAGATCATACTTGAATCGAACCCACCATTCACATAATGAATAAACATCATCAATACAATTTGGAATCAAAGAAATAACAAGAGTAGGGAATTAGAGTGCAAATTTGTTTTCTTGATCCACTATTGAATCTCTAATGCCTTCCAAATGCTTTAAGTCTTCAATATAATCCACTCTAGAAAGTAACTACACTAATCTACACTAATCTATTTATCCAAATTGAAGAGAGAAAGCAATAATAGCTACGTGATCCCCCAAGGGGTGGAATATCCTTTACATCCTGATAATAGGTTTTATTTATAAGCCCTAAATGAATTCCCCCTCTCAGTTACGCTTCAAATTTCCAATTAAAAAAATAAGTCAACAACAACTTCAGAGGACTCGCGCGGCCGCGCGAGATCCCGGTATAAAACAGGCGTGGGCGCGCGACTCCAGCGCGGGCGCGCGATGTGTGTTTTTAGTCTCGGTTTGCCTGTCGCGCGGGCACGTGAGAACTGCTTTGTTAAGCAGCGCGGCCACGCGGCTCTTGTCTGCTGCATACTGCCATCTGCTGATGTGATTGTTATTTATTTTGCTGTTTGTGGCTTGCTCCTCCATCACTACTCAGTTCCTTATCTACAATCGATTCATGTGCCATGCCTTCGTTAGTCTCGTACCACAATGCCAATGCCAAATCATGCCATTTCCTGTATTTCCATACCAGAGGGGTTCTAATTACAAGTAATGCAAATTAAACACAAAATGCACTTAAAACACACTAAAGTGTACTTGAGATGAGCATAATTCTCGTGAATTGATATCCAATAAGTAGGTATAAAACCTACTTATCAGATACTATCTTTTCTGGTGTTATTTTCGGGATTGAGACTGAGTATCTCGGGGTTATCTCCGAGATGACACGGTCTTCTCTGATGTGATTTCTGGTATTTGAACTACATTCCTCGGGGTTATCTTCGAGGTTAAAACTGAAACTCCCGGTGTTGTTTCCGGGGTTGAGGTTGAAACTTCTGGTGGTATTTTCGGGACTGAGCTGGATGTCTCAGGGTTATCTCTGAGATGGTAATACTGAATATCCCAGGGTTGTCTCTGGGATTGAACTGAGCTGTCTTCCAGGGTTATCTCTAAAAGACGATTATGCCCTCCTGTAATGTTAGTAACAGGTATGCAGAAAATTTTGAGTGTCTACAGTTATTATTGGTAAGGGTATTATAGTTCAAACGATATTTTTTAATCAAATACTTGAATTAATCCTAAAAAAAAAATATAACATGAGATTATTTTAAGTTATCCCATGAATAATCCTATAAAAAACAATCACGTGACTATGATTATTTAATTCTAGGATTAATAGTATTTGGATTATAATTTCATGGATTATAATAGCTGAATTATAATTCTTGCAAACAAATATGACCTAGGTTTGCTTCTTGTTTGGTCACATAGCTTGTTGTGCAGTCTACTACTATTGTTGTTAGGATGTTAGCATGGGGGATGGGGGATGGAGAGAGGGGTTAGAATATTTTATTTTTTTAGTGTATTTTTTTATGTGGCCTCTACTATTCATGGAATTATTAGACTTTCAAATTGCATTAATTTAATCACTTTATTTATTAGTTTGGTAATTATGTGGCCTATAAATAATATTACTGATAATATTTGGTATAATGGACCACAAGGTTTCATAATCTTGATTAACGATTTTGACCCTTAGCTATTCTATAAATAAAATAGTTAGGGTTTGGTCACAATTGTCGTTTTAAGAATTTTGTACATACATATATATCTATCCTAAGATTGAGTAAGGCAATTGAAGACTTTCACCCTAAAACATAGCGGAAACATAATACATAAAAAATCTCTTCTCTCAATTCATTTAACTACCTAATGTAATTAGTAATTTAATTGATTTTATTTTATGAAATAGCAACGTTCCAATATAATTTAATTAACATTTGATATCATGAGCATGGTTACGCTATTACATATAATAAATTAATTACGTTGTTATACTAGAAATTTTAATTCCGCATAATCTTTTTATTGATATGATATAGAATTATTCAGTATGTTTCATGAAATGGAATTTTCGAAAGTAACATATTTATTTTTCGTTTATTTATAGCAATTATGATTCGGTGTGTTGTATTAATCACGAATTCATCAAGTATTTTTCTAATCAACATATATAATGAACCTAACAGGCAACTCGATCGAGCCCGACACATGCACCAGATCTCCACTGAACCCATATAAGGGGCCTTCCCGCCCCAATTCCATCTTTCTTCCATCTAAATCCAGCCTCTGATAGGCATGGGTATACAGTATGTCGACGGAGGACCTATTGTCGATCATCATTCTCCTCATATCCACCGGTCTAACTTGGGAAATTACCACCAGCGTCCCATCATGTGGTTCTATGGTATCTGTGGGATAGTCTTCATCCGAGAAGGAAATGACTATCCCTAGGAAGTCCCGATCCCTTCTGACTGTTGACCTTGTTACCGATAACATTGCATCTAGATGTTCATTTCCCTTCCTTCTGGTTACACACCCTACAGAACCGCCCAAGATAACATCAATTACACCTCAAACAGGCTGGTTCTGTTTTGGATGTGTGTCCCGTGCCTGCCCTCTGCTGTGCCACTACATTTTCCCCACCTACTACATACTGAACCAACTGGCCATTCTGCACATTCTTCTTTATCAGATCCCTCAAGTCATAGCACTTCTTGTAACGCCCCTAAAATAGGTCCACACAACCCATTCTGAGTCGTCAATTACATGGTACAGAATCCAAATACAACTTTATTTATACAACTGTCGTGTAAAATAAGACACCACATAATCTGTTAGTTTCAATACAAATAACAGTACTCACACTTCAAACCAATGATACTTTACATAAAGGTACAGTTGATAACTATTTTAGGAATTAAAATCTTTGGAAAATGCTCAAGAAAGCCTTTATACATGGGAGGCCATGCATCTAAGTTATACTCCATCCGTCCCATTATAAAAGTTCTTATTACTATTTTGGGTAGTCCCATGTTAAATGTCTATTTTTCTTTAATAACCAAACTTTTACACATATTTTCCTATTATACCCATAATATTAAATATCTCATACTTTTCTTATTCTAATTCTCTCTCCATATTTAATGACATTATTATGGATAATTTTGTCATTTCATTCATCTTCTTAATATGCGTGAAAAGTCCACCAGGACTTTTATCCTGGGACGGAGGGAGTAATAGTTATCATAGGACTTAAGCATTAACCTTGGTTGACCCAATAGACCCCAAAAAAGAACGAGAAGATTACTATCCTGTTTATTCCAATAGTGTGTACTTTCTTGCCATATAATTATCTCCATTGTCTCAAACTGAGAATTATATTCCAACCATACTCCAAGATTATATAGATAATGCTCATAGATATAGTCAATAAGTGGATGTGCACAACTGATAAGTAGGTTTTATACCTACTTATCCGGTATCTATTACTTGAATTAGTTGCTTAAACCTATGTTTTGTAGTTACTTTGCATGCATTGTGTGTTCATTTCATACATTTTATGTTATTTTGTAGGCTATGACACGACATTAGCATGAATAAGCAAGGAAAAGCAATTCAAATATCTTTTGGACTAAAATATACAAGTAAATACAAGAAGGGAATATTGAAGGACATTTAACACCAAGTGGGATGCATGTTCTTGTCTTGGAACTTAACTTTTATTGTAGACCTACTTCTTAGCTTTCTGGAACATCTTGAATTATCCCAATCGGAGTTCGAATGCGAGACTTATGGCCTTTTTATCAACAAAGATCGAAGTTAAGAGTTGTCATACTTGCCAATTACATAGGGTCTACTTCAAGCTCGATTTTCGCCTTGCTCCATCCCGAATCTGTCAATTGTTAAAGAATGAAAGTTGTAGATCTCATCGATATCTTCGATTTGATAGGTGGCAGGCCCCATAACTTCTAGCGGATCAAAAGTTATGCATGTTTTACCAAAAGACGTCGCAGCAGAAAATAGAGTAGCGCGAACCACGCTAGGAACATCGCGGGGCGCGCTAGGCCACCAGAATTTCTGACACTGTAGCGCAGGGCGCTCCCAAAATGGCCTAGGAACAGCGTGGGGCGCGCTGATCGGTGGGGAAACAACTTATTTGGGTTATTTGATGCCCAAATTGAGCTAGAATAGGATTCTTAGTTGCCTAACTTGCTAGGATATCCATTAGAACTATAAATACATGATGAGAGGCATAAAAGAGGGGAGATATAGGCTAGTTTTGGAGGATTCCATTAGATTAGGTTAGAGTAGATTAAGACCAAAACTCTAGTTCTTATGAGATTTGAAGATTGAAGCAACTTGGAGACCATTGAAGATTCAAAGTAGAAGCAAGGAGGGAGCATCAAATCTACAGACAATAGATTCTATCTTCTCATCTTCTTTTATCTTTGTCTTTTAATGTGTATTCAACTATGGATTCTTAGTTTTAATTCAATAATCATGAACTAAATCTTTTTTTGAGATTACAATGGATCTTATTATGTAGTTTATTTTAATATGTTTCGCTATCAATTATTATGTTCTATTGTGAGGATTCTCTATTGTGATTTGGACTTAATTGTTTAATTGATTGGTCATCAATTACCATGATAATCTATATGAACTCGAGAGATGAAGTATAGATTTAGATCTGATCATGATGGTATGTGTTTGTGATTTCTACATAGATGGAATTTATGATTTGTGTTTAGGATAGAGATATGCATTTACGCCATATGTAATCTTATAGAGAACTTGTACTTTAAATCCTTTTTAATTGTAATTCACATAGAAATATAGTGGATTAAGTAATTAGGGTGTCTTGCTTAATTCTATCATCTGTAGATTTAAGTGAGTATGGGTTTTATGCATCAAGAGATGGTTTTATCTGCTTTAGTGTTCTTGATTAACAATTCAGGATAGAGAATAATTGATGAGAAGTGTGTTAACTTAAATGAAGCAATAAGTGAAGCTGTGATCTTAAATCTCCGAAATCTTAAAATTAGTTTACTTATAAATTGAAATTCATTCATTTAAATAAGATTGAGTTGGTTACGGGATAGTACTTGGTGATTTTTAATAAACAATTCCTCGTGGGAACGATACTCAACTTTCACTGTATTACTTATTGACCACGTATACTTGCGTGTTGTGCGTAATTAGATTTTACCCAACAAGTTTTTGGTGCCACTGTTGGGGAATTAGTTTAATATATATTTTTGCCAATATTAACTTCAATCAAATTAGTCTTAATTTAAACAATATTTTTCTTTCCTTTTATTTAATTCTCTTCCTATTTTTCTCTCTTTTCAGGTACCATGGCTGGATACAATTATCAATGGTCGTATACGAGAATGGCTCAGCCAAGGGGAGCGGGGATTGATGGTCTCAATGCATTTTATGCATTATCAGCGCAGCTTGAGACACTTTCGAGGAGTTTGAACGTTGTGGCAGCCCAACGTAATCGAAGGATAGCAGTTAAATGCAATTATTGTGCTGGTAATCATCCGAGTCATCAATGCACCGTTAGTTTTGGGCCGGGACAACACGATGGTGAATACCTCAACGATTATACATATCCTAACTATCACCAAGATTGGGGATATCACCCGAATTTTTCATGGAGCTACAATTATCAAGACCAATACTACGCTCCAAATCCAACATACACACCGAAATTTTCATGTCCACCTCCATTGCCACAAGAAGAAAAGCCAAATCCGAGGGATGTAATATTGAAGGGCATAGCAAACCTAAAGGAGATGAGGATTAGCCAAGAGCTGTCAACCCAAAATTTTAATAATCAGATGGAACAACTCATCACTACCTCAACCAATGGTCCTCAATACATGGCTTCTGAGACTGAAACAGAAAATTCAAGGTTAGAGGAATTATTTTCCAAGTTCGTAACATCAAATGAGGAGATGAGAATTAATCAAGAGCGGTCAATTCAGAATCAAGAGATATCAATTCAAAATCTACAGAACCAGATGGATCAAATGCTCAAAACCTTGAACAACTGTCCTCAAAACAATTGGTGTTATGACGAGGATTCCGAGTTTGATGAGGTGCTCGAACCAAGTCTACAACTGGATGAGCCATTAGATGATGAAAAAGAAGAGACAAGTGGGGATAATGAAAACAAGGTCGGTGAAGAACTAACCATGAATACCAACGAAGATGAGCCGATTTTGATAGTGACCCATGTACCTTCTCCACCAAAGATCAAGGATCCAGTGAATTTTGCACAACCATGTCCCCTTGGTAGTCACATCCAAAGCAAAGATTTCTATGATAATGAGGCCTCTTACAAACCATGGTGGAATGAGGAAGAGAAAATAGAAGAAGAAAAGCCTATTGTATTTTTCATGCCTCAATGCAAAAATCTATTCACAAATATGACGGGAGAAGCACCTAGCTATGCAATGGAAATGGGGACATCATGTACAAGAAATATGCTAGGTGTCTTAAATTTGAAAACTCTCATGAAGGGGAACCTACCAAAAGCTACATTATTTCCGATGGATGGAGGGTTCCTCAATTATCGAAGAGGAATTGGATAGCGTTGACCAGACAAAGTGTGAGACCCCAGATTTTATGAATAAAGATTTAAATTTTTCGAAATATTTTTTTGAATATTATGGTATGGATTTGATATAATGTTATAGTTGTGGGTAGTATTTATAAATTTTACAAAATATGCAAGTTGTTATAAAATATTCGATTGGTCGAGGAATATTCTTTTTGTCGGGGAATATTCTACGACGGCACAATCATTGGTGGACCTCGCAACAAAATTATTGTCGGATTAAGAAAACGACAAAAATATTTTATGAAAATAACGGCAAAAGTTGTACCATTAACTGTTGAAACACTCAGTGTTAAAAGTACAGTAATACGCGTGGTTGCATAGTAGCACACGGTATTGATTATTGATACTTACGTGATAAGTCACTCAGTTTTGTTTTATTGATATTATTAATGTAATAAAACAGAAAAGCTTTTTATATAAAACAGAATACTTTTATAAAGTTATTCTATAAATAGAATATATTATATTCTATTATGCATAGTGTTTTGCATAGTAAAATTTTTTTATATAAAACAGAATACTTTTATAAAGTTATTCTATAAATAGAATATATTATATTTTATTATGCATAGTGTTGCATAGTGCCTGCATAGTATTTTGCATAGTAAAATCTTTTTATATAAAATAGAATACTTTTATAAAGTTATTCGTTTTATTAGATTATAAATAGAATATATTATATTTTATTTAAAAGATTTTACTTTAAATATGGACCGTCCGATTAAAAGAAAATCAATCTGGACCGTTCATGAATTAGTTACTATGTAGTCCATTCTTCTATAAATAGAAGTTCATTCCTTCATTATTTCTTACGAATTCACTGAAACTCTAGAGAGATAAACTATAGAAAGAAAGAAGAAAAGTGTTCTTCTACTTCACTGCTCATATATCCAGTACTCTTCTTTCTAAGGTAAGGGATATTATTTGTTGTACCCGTAAGGGGTATTATTTCTTTTGTATTCATGAAGAGAACTTTTGTTATTACATTCTTTATTATTCTGTTGGAATAACCTGTATACGCGGACTATCCTATACATGGTGAAATTATTCTATTATTATTCTGTCGGAATATCATGTTGGTGTGTATTACGCCTGACCTGGTTCCATTAATTATTATTCTGTTGGAATAACCTGCCTGTGCGGTCTATCGCATGCATGGTGATTTCTGTTGTTATTCCATTCTTTAATATTTTGTTTGAATATCCTGTCGGTGCGAATTTCGCCTGACCTGGTTCCGTTCTTTATTATTCTGTCGAAATATATTGTCTGTGCGTTTACGCATAACCTGGTTCTATTCTTTATTATTCTGTTAGGAATAACCTGTCTGTCCAGTCTATCGCACGCATGGTGAATCCTTCTGTTATTCCATTCTTTATTATTCTATTAGAATAACCTGTCTATGTGGATTACCACATGCATGGTGAATGATCCTTTGTATTCATTCTTTATTAAATTGTGGACATGATCTGTCTAAGTGGATTACCGCATGGCGGCGAAAATCCATTTGCAGTTTCATATATTCTATTATACTCAGTTGGTTAAAGTTTTGGCTTCTATACTCCATGAAATTAGTGGAATATCCTTGATATTTTCGCTTCAACCAGTATCTTTTCCTAGAAATATTCTTTTGAGCATTCTTGAATTTTACTCTACAAAGCAGTATCATGTTGACAATTTGGACGTTGTTGGTTCCTGGATAAATTAATTCTTGAACTTGTTTTATTGAATTCGTATATCATTGTCATCATCCTCATGTTTATATTCTGTTGAAAGTCATCTGTGGCCTGTAGTGCATAGATGGACTTGGTATGATTATGACCAGGGATTATTCAGTATAATCATGACCGTAATGTTACAAATGATGTGGTAAAAGTCATCATTGGCCCGTAGTGCATTGATGGATAGTGGTTGGCATGATCATGACCATTAATGAATACACAAATATTCTTGGTCCGTAGTGCATGGATAATTATGGTCGTGATACTAAAGAATATCCTTGGTCGTAGTGCAGGGGTGATTCGATGATGTGGATTATTTATTAAGCTGAGTCCCAGCGATAAAAGTCATGAAAAACCTTTTAAATCATAGAAGATAGTAGATTTTATTCTCTACTTGACTCTTCTAATGGGTTACTTGTTTCGCTACAGTTAAACTTGATGTTTGTTATATTGTATCAGTTTAACACTGTTTAAGGCTAATGATAATTTATTCTGCATTATCTTAGTCATAATATTTCTTACTGGGCTAGTTGAGCTTACCATTTTTTTCACTGTTCTCTTCTGGAAATGAGAACGTAGCTGGGACTAGTCGAGGAACAGAGTGTTGGTCCTAGATGGTGCATTAGTAGTCCTCACTATTCTGTGAAATAGTGTGATAATAATTGTAATGAGGACTCCTTTTGAGTTTGTATACTCTCTAGTAGACAATATTTGTATTCAAACTCACAGTTTATGTTTTGTCGTATTTTACACGACAGTTGTATAATTAAGTTGTATTTGAATTCTGTACCATGTATCTGGCGACTCAAGATGGGTGATGTATACCTAATTTTGGGGGCATCACACAAAGTCTGGCTGAAGGACTATAAATCAAGCGCTTATTGGGAGGCAACCCAAGTTTAATTTTTATTTTTTTTAGGTTTCATAGTATTTAATAAATTTTTATGTCTTAGGATCTAACAAGCTTGCTTCTATCATATTCGCAGGTTAGTCAAGTCCAACTCAAGTGTGGTTCCCGATTTATTCCAATGTGTCTGGCCTATTCTTCAGACTTAGCAAACAAGGAGGAAAATGCTGTATTTTCAGGGAAGTCCTCTCTTTTAATTTTTCCTATTTCAGCCATTGAGGACAATGTATAGTTTAAGTTTGGGGGGGCATTTCAGTGTCGTATTGCATATAGTTAGTTATTTACATTGTAGTTTATATAGTTACATTTAGTTTTTGCATTCAGTTTCTTGAAGAAATTTTTTAAAAAAAAAAATTGAAAAATTAGTAGTTAGTTTTCTATATTTATATAGCATTTAGTACATCTTGCATGAGTCCAACTGTTTGATATTTACAGTTTGTTTTGGCCAATGATGAGATTGGAATTGGGCAGACAAGTATAGTACTGACTATTAGAGCTTTGATGTGATTTCTTGTTATGAATTGAGTCTTTTTCTGTTTGAAACTAGTATAATAAGGATAGCACAGTAAAAACAACTTATTGAATGATTGAGTTTAAATTGATACATAATCGGAATCTAAAGGATAATGCTAGTTTGAATGAAAGAATGACAAGAATAAGTAGTGATGGCTAAAGTTAGACAAGAACCTAAGTTTGGGAGAATATTTGGGGTATATAAGCTATAAAAAATAGAAAAAGAAAAAGAAAAGTATGAATAAACACCGTAGTGTGCTTATCTAGTTTTGTGGCCTTTGTTACTTGAGTAAGTAAGCCCGAGGGGATTGTCTTTACACCTAGCGCCCTAAGGTCTTAGTGGTCTAGGAGTCGTTGGTCGAAAGCTCGTTAAGGTGGCATTGAAAAGCCTAAAGGAATAAGACATTGCATAGCTATGTGTATATAAACCAAAAGAAAAAAATGAATAAAATGGGAAATAAAAGCAAAAAGCCCCCGTAGATGAAAAATGAGGCATAAGTATTTCACGTTGACCCTCGATATTGGTAATTGTTTAATTTTAGTTGGATCTAGCTTGTTTTTAGATTTCTTGAGTTTACACTGTATGATACCTTCGAAGAGACTTATTATGTGTTAAATTTGATTTTATATCAGTTAACATGGTTGTGGAGCACACACGCACTATATTAGTGATAACAGTCTAAGATTTGATGATTGATTGAGAAGTTAATAATTTGTTTTGATATGATGTATTATCATGTTTACTTGATTTCTCTAAGGCCGGTTGAATAGACTTGTTTCTGTCATTACTGCTGGATTCGTAGGCATGTAGATTAGTTGCATTGCATAGCATTGTTGTTTTGTGTTTTTTCTTGAGGACGAGCAACTATTTAAGTTTGGGGGTATTTGATAAGTAGGTTTTATACGTACTTATCCGGTATATATTACTTTAATTAGTTGCTTAAACCTATATTTTGTAGTTACTTTGCATGCATTGTATGTTCATTTCATGCATTTTATGTTATTTTGTAGGCTATGACACGACATTAGCATGAATAAGCAAGGAAAAGCAATTCAAACATCTTTTGGACTAAAATATGCAAGCAAATGCAAGAAGGGAATATTGAAGGACTTTTAACACCAAGTGGGATGCATGTTCTTGGCTTGGAACATGGATTTTATTGTAGATCTACTTCTTAGCTTTCCAGTACATCTTGAATCATCCCAATCAGAGTTCGGATGTGAGAGTTATGACCTTTTTATCAACAAAGATCAAAGTTAAGAGTTGTCATACTTGCCAATTACATAGCGTCTACTTCAAGCTCGATTTCCACCTTGCTCCATCCCGAATCTGTCAATTGTTGAAGAACTAAAGTTGTAGATCTCGTTGATATCTTCGATTTAATAGGTGGCAGGCCCCGTAACTCCTAGTGGATCAAAAGTTATGTCTGTTTTACCAAAGGACGTCGCAGTAAAAAAAAGAGTAGCGCGGACCGCGCTAGGAACAGAGCGGGGCGCGCTAGGCCACCAGAATTTCTGACACTGTAGCGCGGGGCCCGCCCAACATGGCCTAGGAACAGCGTGGGGCGCGCTGATCGACGGGGAAGCAACTTATTTGGGTTATTTGATGTCCAAATTGAGCTAGAATAGGATTCTTAGTTGCCTAACTTGCTAGGATATCCATTAGAACTATAAATACATGATGAGAGGCACAAAAGAGGGGAGATATAGGCTAGTTTTGGAGGATTCCATTATATTAGGTTAAAGTAGATTTAGACCAAAACTATAGTTCTTATGAGATTTGGAGATTGAAGCAACTTGGAGACCATTGAAGATTCAAAGTAGGAGCAAGGAGGGAGCATTAAATCTACAAACAATAGATTCTATCTTCTCATCTTCTTTTATCTTTGTCTTTTAATGTGTATTCAACTGTGGATTCTTAGTTTTAATTTAATAATCATGAACTAATTCTTTGTTTGAGATTACAATGGATCTTATTATGTAGTTTATTTTAATATGATTCGCTATCAATTGTTATGTTCTATTGTGAGGATTGTCTATTGTGATTTGGACTTAATTGTTTAATTGATTGGCCATCAATTACCGTGATAATCTATATGAACTCGAGAGATGAAGTATAGATTTAGATCTGATCATGATGGTATGTGTTTGTGATTTCTGCATAGATGGAATTCATGATTTGTGTTTAGGGTAGAGATATGCCTTTACGCCATATGTAATCTTATAGAGAACTTGTGCTTTAAATCCTTTTTAATTGTAATTCACATAAAGATATAGTGGATTAGTTAATTAAGGTGTCTTGCTTAATTCTATCATCTGTGGATTTAAGTGAGTATAGGTTTTATGCATCGAAAGATGGTTTTATCTGCTTTAGTGTTCTTGATTAACAATTCAGGATAGAGAATAATTGATGAGAAGTGTGTTAACTTAAATGAAGCAATAAGTGAAGTTGTGATCTTAAATCTCCGTAATCTTAATTTAACTAGTGGTAATTAAAATTAGTTTACTTATAAATTGAAATTCATTCGTTTAAATAAGATTGAATTGGTTATGGGTTAGTACTTGGTGATTTTTATTAAACAATTTCTCGTGGGAACGATACTCTACTTTCACTTTATTACTTGTTGAGCACGTATACTTGCGTGTTGTGCGCAATTAGATTTTACCCAACAACAACCATATCTTATGATAACACGAGTTTGTATGTGGTCAGACATCATGTATGATAGTGGAAACACACCTTTTAAGCTCTTAGTACAATTATGTCCTCCTTTTTATAATGGGGTGCATTTTTGACGCTTTTAAAGTCGGGTTCTCATCACCCTATTGTTGTTCACCAAAATCAATTATTAAGTGACGTATAAAATATGACTATGACGCCCCAAATTTCGGGTATCTTCCAACCCGACAGATGGTGCTACACGGTGCTATAGTTCACACATTCATTCAATTGAAATACCTCAAAAGAGTGAAAATGTCTTCTATATATTTCAAAACAATATTACCATAACCAGGTTCTTTATAACCATTACATGTGTTCTTGTTATAATATCAAATAATTATAACATTTCTACTATACTATTACAAAGGCAATTTATTGGTTCGCCTTAGCCTTCCCTTTATCTTTACTAGGTCCTTCAGTCCATTCGGTCTTAGCTGCATTCATATGGTTCAAGCAAGAGTGAGCATAACTAGCTCAGCAAGTATGACAATTTCATTTAAGCAATAGGTTTGAATCATATGAATCGTATATCTTCAATAGCTAAATCAATAGTTATGAAGTACTGTAGATAATTCAAAATAGCACTTCTCTTTTCTTAAAACGTTTAACAATGAACAAAATTAGTTAAACATCAATTTTGGTCCAAGACCTTGAGCATTTCATTCTTTCTTTGAAAAGGATAACCCGGCACCAAGTCCGTAAGTACGGCATATCTTACGAGCACGTCTAGGTGATCAGCCTATAGTACTCTATGTTGTACAACACTACTTCTTTAAACGTATCTACGTTTAAGTTTTGGCAACCTCACGTGTCTGTTGTTTGACGACAAAACATTTGTTTATCATACTCAGTCTTTCTTTGAAATCAGTACCAAAACTGTTTGGCAAAAGACAACAACATTGACAATATTTTGATATATTATAAAGAAATCCACAAAACACATCAAGTCTAGCCGAAGGTATTAGCTTCGACTTCATTATACATCAATTCATGCGTAGGATACATAAATCATAAAGCATGTCCAGAAGAACCTAGACAAGGGTTAGAACAATTGCCTTCAATGTCTTCTACAGTTAATATACTTTTCCCTTAAGTCTTTAAGGATTCTACAATACATGATCACATAACATACCACATTAGGTCCTAAACAATCAGGTAAGGTTACTAATATATCTTACCCTTCTTCTCAATCTAATCATGCCTTAGATTGGTTGGCGTTCATTACAGTTTATCGTACTACATTGTATTTACGTTTAAGTAATCTTCCGTCAACCTTTAGTTATTAACTTACGGTTATAAACATCCTTTACTAAGTTTACTTTAAGTTAATTAAAGTTTATAATTCACCTCCAATTATTTTTATCTTCATTACATCCATTGCTATTCATTCTTGGTTTTCTCCTAGTGCTGGCGTTGCGGCGCCAGCTTCTCTACATAAAGATCGAGCTGCGGCGCAAGTTGGCAGTGCATGATGCCCAGTCTTGGCACTGCGGCGCCATTCCCTTATACTGAGGCCGCACTACAGTGTCACTTCACAGTGTCTCATGGTTTGGCCTGGCGCTACGGCATCGACTTTACCTCCTTGGGCCGTGCTGCAGCGCCGGCCCTGCCTCAGAGAAAATTTCATAGTTCTTCTTTTTTTGTGAATTTTTCGGGCTCATAACTTGTTCATTCTAAGTCTGAATTGGCTCATTAAAAAGGCTTAGCTCACATATCATGTGAACTATGATGTCATTAGAAAATATTTCATTTTCAAATATTTTAACTCGGAATTCACCGATTAAGTTCGTTATTATGAAAACGTTAAACGTTCGTGAATGTTCAAAGCTTGTTTCTTCGTTCTAAGTCAGAATTTGGTCATTTTCGAGTCCGCAACTCTCGAATGTAAACTTAGACTATTCTCCAACGAAAACCAACGTTTCCGAGTTCAATGGTGACTTTTGACTTTCATTCCGAGAATTTAACGATTTCGACGTTTATCGTCTAATCTCGTAAATTTCGTCATAACTTCGTTAGTTGAGATTTTTACACCGTTCAAAATGGATTCATCTCATCATTCTAACATCCTAACATATTTCATTAAATGATAAATTCTTTAATGTTCTTCATTAGTTCATAATTTATATGATTATGCTTCTCTTACAACATAGTTTATTAAAGTCTAAGTCCATTAATAACCATCCTTATCACTCCTTAACATACATGCTCCACCGCTATCCACTTCTCTATCAAACTACAATTGAAGAGATGGAGAATAATGGTTTAGGTTTCTTACCCTTGATGATCAAGCTTTCTACTTTCTTCTTCTTGAGTTAGGAAAATCTAGCTCTTACTTCTCTCAATGTATAAGCTCTAAGTTTGTTGATGGAAAATGAACAAGGTAAATGACCAACAAAGCTCTTCTATTAATAGGATTGGCAAGGTTAGGGAAATAAATTCATTTAGGCCATTCCACCTCCTTTCATCACCTCCTTACTATTCATTACTTGGCCTCCACAAAACTTATCCTTTGCTTGGCCACCACACATGGCCAGCCATGACTCACTCATGGGGCCCTCATGGGTTGCCCCATGGGTTTTCTTACCCGGTGTGTAAAACTTCAAATTTTATGAAATGAAAGTATTCAATTTTCTTATAATTATTATTCTATTTAATGGTTAAATTGATAAAGGGTTAAAGTTAAGGGTGATATGTAAAAATTTTGCAAAGTAAGTAAGTTATTATAAAATATTTGTTGTGTCGGGAAATATTCGTTTGGTCGGAGAATATTCTTTTTGTCGGAGAATATTTGTACGACGACACCATCATTGGTGGACCCCACAACGAAATAACTGTCGGAGTTAAAAAACGACAGAAATAACTTTTTATAAAATAACGACGAAAGTTTTACCGTTAAACTGTTCAAATACCCGGTGGTAAAAGAACAGTAATACGCGTGGTTGCATAGTAGCATATTTTATATTATTTAATCAATAATTGAGACGACAAAGTTATTCATATTATTATTTACAATATTGATGATGTCTAAAAAGTTCTGTCGATGAGAGGTTTGGTCACCTAATTGCGCGCCAATAGGGAGAAATCCTTATCGGAAAGCCCCTTCTTTCCTGGGAAGGATCTGGTTGTTAAATATTGTGAGTTATAATATTAATGATGAATAATTGTTAATAGATTAAAAATGTGTTTATTAAAGATAAGTGATTTGTGGTAAATATTTATTCAATTTTTGATATAAATAGAGGGGTTTGTTATGAGGTGGTTGTTATAAGTTTGGCTTATTTTTCCATGAGGAGATGTGCTAATTTTTCAGACCGTTAGTTGAAGTTATAATAGTAAATCAATATGGATCGTTGGTTGAAGATATAATAGTAAATCAATATGGACCGCAAGTGGAAAGTTATAATAGTAAATTAATATGGATCGCTGGTTTAAAGTTTTAATAGTAAATCAGTATGGACCGTTGCTTTAAGTTTTAATAGTAAATCAATATGGACCGTCCGTTTAAAAGTAAATTAATCTGGGCCGTTCGTGAATTAATTACTATTCAGTCCTTTTTCCTATAAATAGAAGTTCATTCCTTCATTATTTCTTACGAATTCACTGAAACTCTAGAGAGAGAAATTATAGAGAGCAAGAAGATGAGTATTCTGCTACTACCCTACTTCAGTATTCACTCTTCTACTAAGATAATGGGTGTTATTTATTTCATATTCACTTATGATATTATTTTTTGTATTCGTAAAAAATATTATCTTCGTTCAATATTCGTAAGGGATATTATTTGTTGTATTCGTAAGGGGTATTATTTTTTTCGCATTCATGAAGAGAGTTATTTTCTTTTAATACTCGTAAGGGTTTTTATTCCATTCTTTATTGTTCTGTGGGAATAACCTGTCTACGCGGACTACCGTATACATGGTGAAATCTTTTATTATTCCATTCTTTATTATCCTGTTGGAATAACCTGTATACGCGGACTACCGCATGCATGGTGAAATCCTTTTGTATTATTTTATTGGAATAACCTGTCTATACGGACTACCGCATGCATGGTGAAATTCTTATGTTATTCCATTCTTTATTATCCTGTTGGAATAACCTATCTACGCGGACTACTGCATGCCTGGTGAATAACCCTTCGTATTCAATTGTTATTAAATTATGAAAATGATCTGTCTACGCGGACTACCGCATGACAGTAAAAATCCATTTACAGTTTCGTATATTATTTCTTTTCATCTAAACTTACCGTGGTAAGTATTGCTTCTATAATTCCTAAAATTAGTGGAATATCCTTGAGTTTTGCGCTTCATCCAGTATCGTTTCATTGGAATATTGATCTGAACTTTCTTATTAAATATCAATATTTTCACCCAGGGTACTATTCACGGGTTACTATTCACTCGGTTACTATTCACTCGAATATTATTCACCCAAGAATTCGGGGTACTTTTCATACCGAGTTATTATTCACGGGTTACTATTCACTCGGGTATTAATCACTCGGGTATTCGAGGCATTTTTCATGCCGGGGTACTATTCACGGGGTACTAATCCCAAAGTACAATTCACGACAAAAATTAATTTCTTTTCGCTCCAAGATTATTTTTGATACATGAATATTATTCTTAAATTTTACTCTACAAAGCATTATCATGTTGACAATTTGGACATTATTGAATTCTAGATAAATTAAATTATAAATCTTTAAAAATTTATCTTTTGCTTTCTTTTAATTGAATTCTTATATCATGTCATCATCCTCATGCTTATATTGTGACAAAAGTAATATGTGGCTTACATGCATAGATATACTATTGATTGGTATGATTATGACTAGGGATTATTCGATATAATCATGACCGTAATGTTACAAATGATGTGATAAAAGTCCTCATTGGCTCGTTGTGTATTGATAGACAGTTGTTGGCATGATCATGACCATTGATGAAAACACGAATATCCTTGGCCCGTAGTGCATGGATATTTTATGGTCGTGATACTAATGAATATCCTTGGCCGTAGCGCAGGAATGATTCGATGATGTGGATTAATTATTAAGTTGAGTCTCAGCGATAAATTGATGATAAACTTTTTAAATCATAGAAGATAGTAGATATCATGCTCTACTTGACTCTTCTAATGGATTGCTTGTTCCGCTACAGTTAAACTTTATGTTTATTATATTTTTATCAGTTTAACGTTGTTGAAGGCTAACAATAATTTATTCTGCATTATTTTAGTCATAATATTTCTTACTTGGCTAGTTGAGCTCACCCTTTGCTTTCTTTGTTCTCTTCAAGAAATGAGAATATAGCCAGGACTAGTCGGGGAACGAAATGACGATTCAGATGTTTGCATTAGTAGTCCTCACTATTTTGTGAAATAGTGTGATAATAAATGAGGACTTATTTTGAGTTTGAATATTGTCTAGAAGATAATATTTGTATTAAAACTCACAGCTCATGTTGTATATTTAAATTTGTAATTGTATTCTGTACCAAGTATTTGACGACTCAGAATAGGTGATGTATACCTATTTTGGGGGTGTCACAGTTGGTATCAAAGCATAGAGATATGACCCCTGGCTGAGATGTGAGACTAGAACTAAGAGGGGAGAGACGGGAAATTCCTTCGCTAGTATGACCCACCTAAGCTTATTTGATATTTATTTGGTCGGTCAGAGTATAGGGATAATATGTGACATGTTAATTAACCCTTGTTTTGTGGCAGTGTTTGAAAATGGCATTCGAAAATGTGGAGATAAGCAATGAAGCACATGAGACCGTTGAGTCACCAACGATCAATACCCAGGATAATATGCGTCGGGATGGCAATAATCTTCAGGAAAATAACAACGCTGACCAAATGATGAATGATGGGATGTTCAGAGACTTTATGCAATTCATGTAACAACAGGCGAGAACGACTCCTGTTCAAAATGCAAGTGGAAACACTGGCAACTCTCGGACGGTCACCGCTAAATAGTTCAAGGAAATGGGACCACCGGAGTTTATTAGAGAGCCAAAACAACTTAAGGCGGAGATGTGGATAAAGCATATCACCAAGATATTTGATGTCTTGGGATGCTTCGAGGAGTAAAAGGTTCCCTTTGCCACTTTTATGTTGCTAGGAGAGGCAGATTACTGGTGGTAATCTGTAAAGCGTACTCAACCTACCGCACTGAAGATGTCTTGGGAGAAGTTCCAAGAACTATTCAACGACAAGTACTTTCCCAAAAGTATTCGTCACATGAAGGAGATAGAGTTCATCAAGCTGGAGCAGAACAATATGACTGTGTCGCAGTACGAAGCTAAGTTTGCCGAGTTATCCCGATTTACATCCCACTTGGTTGATAATGAGGAGAGAATGGCACGGATGTTTCTAAGAGGTTTGAAACCCGAGATATGTCAATATCTAATTTCTTACAAACTGTGTTTGTATTCAGATGTTGTAAATAGGGCTCAGTTATTGGAGCGCGATAACGAGTCAACCTAACCAAGAGAGAGCAACTGGCAAAATGATAATACCAGTGGTAGCAGTCATCGAAGCGGTGACAACAAACGTGGAGGGAATCAACATGCCAGAAATGGTAACCACTTTGGTGGTAATCATGGCCAAGACAATAAGAATGGAAATTTTAAGAAGAGGAGATTCAATAATGATGGAAAGACGTTAGCATCAGCACCCATAGTTAAAGAAGGAGAACGATCATCGATCGTATGCTACAAATGCTGAGGGGAGGGACATATCAGTCCAAACTGTACGTAGCAGTCCAAAACATGTTATAATTTTGGAAGAGAAGGTCACCTAGCCCAATTTTGTCGTGCACCGAAGTCAAGTCTAACTGGGATGGAGGCATCAAAGGCCGTCCCAGATAAGATAAAATCGGTAATTTAAGGGAGAGCGTTTGTCGTAACCTCCAAAAAAGCAAGGAATCTGAACGAGTAAGCTAATCTTAAACTCTAGCACAGTCTATACCTTATTTGATACCGGTTCTACCCATTCTTTTATTTCTCCTACTTGCACTCAACGTTTAAATTTGACTCCGGAGAAATTAGACTTTGGCTTATCTGTTGAAACTCCGTTGGGAGAAACCTTCATTACATCCATTGTTTATAAGTCTTGTTTGATCCAAATCGGCACTCGCACATTACTTGTCGATCTTATCTCTTTGAAAATACTTGCATTTGATGTGATTTTAGGGATTGATTGGTTAACTACTCATCATGCTAAAATCGATTATTTTCGTAAGGTTGTTAGCTTTCATATTCCTAACCAACCTATTATGTGAATTCAAGTAACCAAACCACTAAAGTCAATCACTGTCATATCAAGCCATAAAGGTATTCATTTATTTAAAAATGGATGTCAAGCTTTCTTATCCTATGTCATAAATTTAAACAAAAATATGTCAGATTTGAATAATATTTCTATTGTTAATAAATTTTCTGACGTATTCCCCGAAGAACTTCCCAGCCTACCCTAAAGCGTGAAATCGAATTTTATATTGACCCCGGTACAAAACCCATTCTAAAACCCTCAAATATTTCTTCACCCAGAACGAACGTAATATACGCCAAAGACGTTGGCTCGATCTGTTGAAGATTACGACCATACCATTCAATACCATCCTAAAAAAGCAAACGTGGTAGCTAACGCATTGAGTGGAAGATAGTATGCGAGTGTGATATTGTTAACACAAAAACCCATTTCGTACGACTTACAAAAGATTGAGATAGAGTTAAAGACTCAAAGAACCTACATGAAGATAGCGAATATACGATTAGAATCGACTTTAATCAATAAAGTTAAAGCCTCTCAAGCTACAGATTCTGAGCTGATGAATGTGAAGAAGAAGGTTCAAGAAGGCGTTGTTCTAAAAGAAAGAATTAACGAAGAGAGGAAATCTCAACCCTCAATTCTGTTGACCCATTTGAAATCCTCGATCGAGTAGGAACTGTGGCCTATAGACTCGCTTTACCACCAAGTATGTCGCGTGTTCGTAATATTTTTCACGTATCGATGTTACGTAAATATGTGGACGACCCGAACCACATTATTGAATTAGAACTAGACGAGATAGCAGAAGATTTAATATATGAGGGGATACGTGTTAAAATCTTGGATAAGAAGGATCATATTCGACACTCAAAGGTTATAACTCAAGAGTTAGAATCTAAATAAGGTATCATCACCTCTTCGGCATACTAGGTACGTACGTAAATTTCGAGAGCGAAATTTCATAAGGAGGAGAGATTGTAAAACTCCGAATTTTATGAAGTGAGAGTATTCAATTTTCTTATAATTATTATTCTATTTAATGGTTAAATTGATAAAGGGTTAAAGTTAAGGGTGACATGTGAAAATTTTGCAAAGTAAGCAAGTTGTTATAAAATATTCGTTGTGTTGGGAAATATTCTTTTTGTCGGAGAATATTTGTACAACGACACCATCATTGGTGGACCCCAGAACGGAATAACTGTCGGACTTAGAAAACGACAGAAATATCTTTTTATAAAATAACGGCGAAAGTTTTACCGTTAAACTGTTGAAATACCCGGTGGTAAAAGAACAGTAATACGCGTGGTTGCATAGTAGCACACGGTATTGATTATTAATGTTTACGTGATAAGTCACTCAGTTATACTCAATTATTGCTACAGTAATTGCTGCATAGTATCTGCTGTTATTTGATTCAATTATTGTCACAGTATTATCTACATAATATTTTATATTATTTAATCAATAATTGAGACGACAAAGTTATTCATATTATTATTTGCAATATTGATGATGTCTAGAAAGTTCTGTCGATGAGAGGTTTGGTCACCTAATTGCGCGCCAATAGGGAGAAATTCTTATCGAAAAGCCCCCTCTTTCCTGGGAATGATCTGGTTGTTAAATATTGTGAGTTATAATATTAATGATGAATAATTGTTAATAGATTAAAAATGTGTTTATTAAAGATAAGTGATTTATGGTAAATATTTATTCAATTTTTGATATAAATAGAGTGTAAAGCCCCCAAATCTGGGTACTTAAAACCCGAACTCGGTGCTTCACGATACCATTTCTATGAGCGAAATAATACTAATAATAATAACAATAATATAGATATCAAACTTAATTTACATATGCATCAGAGTCTTCTCCCAGGTACGCGACCTTTAAACATTCATTACAATACATGATACTTAATATATATATATATATATATATATATATATATATATATATATATATACACACACACACACACATATATATCACTCTTATTCTAATAGAGTCAAACTATTATATAGAATACCATAAATCTTATTCTGTTTGCTTTCCTTTTTCTTTGTTTCTGCATGAGCCTTCTGGTTGTTCACACTTAGCTAAAAACATTTAAATTAAGCAAGGATGAGCATTTGAGTGCCCAAAAAGTAACAATATTTATAAATATTAGCTAAAAGGATTAAATGTTTTCTTTGTACTACCCTTCTACAACAATTCAATAGTTGTAAAGTAATCTGAACCGATAATAATAACATAACAACTCTCTATCAAATTTTTTAAACTACGTACTGACTATAAATAGGGTTAAGGTGACATGCTATGAACATTGTTTTTAATTTTCAAATAGGTTTAGCAGAACTTCATCCGCAAACCGTCATAACTTACGGGCACGGGGGGTGATTAGCCCGTTATGCCCTGTATTAATCAATACTACATGCAAGAACGATATTATCGTTCACTCTGTCCGCCTTGGGCGCATAAAAGTTTTTTCCTGTTCGGGATGTTCATACTTAGTCGGGAATCTGAACCAAAACAATTTGATTGGATACAAAAAGGTTTTATCATATTTAACGATATTTCTAAATCTGTGTCAAGTTGATCAAATAGCTTAGACGACTATTACTTAATGTATACATACTGACAATCAATAGATATATATATATATATATATATATATATATATATATATATATATGTGTGTGTGTGTGTGTGTGTGTGTGTGTGTGTGTGTGTGTGTGTGTGTGTGTGTGTGTGTGTGTGTGTGTGTGTGGGTGATTAAATACAATGATTATCCAAGTGGGGACACTTGTATAACCATAATTAAAAATTAACGAACAGAATAAATATCTGAATAATAATATAATACCATGTTGATAATCAATGATCGGATATAATATATACAATAATAGGGTTAATAATCTGGTACAATATTAATATAATTTTGAAACTTTCTTACTCATGTCCATTGCATAAAGAAAATGCAAAGGTAGGATACTTGCCTGGTACGCTGCTTACAACTCGCAACTTAGTTTTATCTTTTATATAACAACCTATCAGTAATAAGATCATTTTACTGATTAGAATAACATATCGTAGCACATAATATTGCTTATTGCTGTCAGCACATAACCTAATCATATTGTTACACATATTCAACAATCATTGAATCACAAACAAACCTTAATACAGTCAAAATATCAAAGTCCAGATCAATTTCTGAAATATGTCGGTGTACCGACGATTTTATCGGGTATTTATCGAGTCTAAGACTCTATCCAGTAGCTCAATAACTGCAATTATCAGTCATATTATTTTTAAATGACTTATAATGATTTTTAAACATTTATTATAATTTATCATAAATTTTCAAACTCCGGAATCATTATTAAATGATTTAAATATTAAATAATTCTATTATCATTAATATTTAATTAATATTAAACTATTAATGAAACCATTACCAAAATATTCAAGTAATTTATAATAACTCAAAATATTTTTAAAACACTTATATTACCTTTAAATGATTTTTAAAATATTTAAAATCATTTTTAAATAATTACCACTAATATTTAAATAGTAATTTACTATTCCTCAATATATTAAAAGTCATTAAGTATAACTTAAAATATTTTTAATTCATTTATATCCTTTCTAAAAGATTTTTAAATTAATAAATCTATTTTAAAACTATTTATTTAATATAATTATTAAATAAATTTAATATCATTAATATTAAATTAATATCATTAATATTAACTTATTAATGAAATTATCCTTTAAATATTAAAAGTTATATTTTATAACTTAAAATATCTTTAAACACTTTATTTTCATTTAAAATGATTTTTATAATATTAAAATAATTTTTGAACAAATTTATTTAATATAATTATTAAATAACCTTAGTATCATTAATTAATGAAATTTACCTTTAAATATAGAAAGTTATATTTTATAACTTAAAATATTTTTAAAATCTTTATTTTCATTTAAAATGATTTTTTTAATATTTAAATCATTTTTAAATTAATTTATTTAATATAATTATTAAATAAGTCTAATATCATTAATATTAAATAATTAATGAAATTTACTTTAAAATATTAAAAGTGATATTTTATAACTAAAAATATTTTTAAATACCTTAATATTATTTAAAATGATTTTTAAAATAATAAAATCATTTTTAATTAATTTATTTAATACATTTATTACAGAAATTAAATATCAATAATATCCAAATAAATATTAATATTTATGAAAAATATGTCAAATTATTAAAAGTTAATTTTTATAACTTAATAATTTTTAAAATTATTGTTATAATTTTCAAAAATTAATTACTATTTTTAAATAATTTTCAGAAATTAAATTAATTAAAATTATACAGTCTGTCGCTAAAGGTACCTATAGTGACAAAACTGTCACTATAGGTGTTCTTCAGTAAACCCAGAAATTCAAAGGCAGTTTCGAGGGTGCTACTTTGACCATGATTTAAACCTTGATCTTAATGTTATCCGAGCAAGATAATGGTTTGATGTTGTAGTACTACTATAATACTACAAGATCTAACAATAAACAGGGTCAAAACATGAACCAAAAGCAAGATCTAGGCTCAAGAACAAGCTGTCAGAGTTGTTCTTCATTTTTGGGTTTGCCCAGAAATGAAGAACAGTTCGACTGTTCATATTTGGGCTTCCACAACTTGAAACCTTGTTGATGTTTATGTGATTTAAGACTTCCAGGTTATAGCCCACATGTAGCACTACAGATCTATCACAAAAAATCACCATAACAACATCACAACAAGTAGATCCATGCCGATCAAAGCCTGTCAGAAACCATATTCATAGGTTTTCTGGATTACCCAGAAAACCGGATCCGTGATCATGCTACCTAGTTTGACCAGCCACTAAAATCGATTCGTTTGATGTTAAGGAGATTTTAAGGCATAAACATGGAGTTCAAATACCAGACTACAACTTAGATACAACAACAGAACCAAAACATCAACACACTGACAGATCCAGACGATTTAAAACGTTGTCAGGCCGGTTCTGGGCAGTTTCTGGGTTACCTAGAAACGCTCAGTCATGGCCGGTCAACGGCTTTTGACCACGATTATCTTGAAATATAGACTCGATATAAGCCTGATTCTTGATCCAGATCAAAGAGCACATAACAAACTACAACTACAAACTTTCAAAACACAAAAATCATGAAAGATCACAGAGATATAAGGCCTGACATTCGTTGTTAGACAACACAAAAAAAAATTCTAGATTTTTTTAAAACTTGATTTTGAGCATATTAATGTTATGGATCTAGCATGTGCCAACCCAGATCACTAAAATAGACTACATATAACATATTTAAACATTGAAACCTGAGATTTAACAACAGATCAAAAGTCAGATTTTCAAGATTCTAGGCTTTTGAGTTTGATATGGGTGTTAGTGGGGCTGGTTTTGGGACTGAAATGCCTTGATATTTTCGGAGGTTTGAGCTTGAGAGAGTCAAGAATGAGGGTTGTGCAAAAATTAGGCTAACAAATGATTTTTCTCTCTCTCCAATCTATAAATACAAGTCTTAGATGCATGTATGGCTGAGCATAGACTAATGTGCTGGAGATTTTGTGTCACATGGAGTTGGTAAAAGTAGTTCACCAACTAAAGTGTTGGCCAAACTTGCAAGTTAGCTTCAATTATGCACTAAGGGCAAAATGGTCATAATGCTTATGATTTTAATGGCCAAATTGTAATCTTGACAAACCCTTAGGGTTTAACATTTAGGATTTAACCCTAAGGTTTAACATATTAAATTTGTAGGATTTCCAATTAGGGTTTGCACAAAAAAATAAAATTTTAGTTTCTAAAATTTGTAATTTAGGGTTTCCTTAATTAGATTAGGTTTCTAATTACATTATATAGGAACATTATGGTTTAATTATTTACTAATTATAGTTAACCTTGCTAATTTAGTAATTAGGGTTTACAATTAGTAATTAGGGTTTTATAATTACTAAATAGGGTTACTAAAAATAGAAATTAGGGTTTTAAATTGAAAATTAGGGTTTTTAATTTACAATTAGGGTTTCTAAATTTTAATTAGGGCTTACCTAATCAAATCTTTAATAATTAATAGTAATCACATAACACAACTACAAAATAATCTTGTACTCTAATTTGGGTTTCAAATTAGGGTTTAGCACAATAAAATTAGGGTTTTCAAATACTGCACCATAATTGACCAACCATTATCAATGCGTACATACAGTACATATTTATAGCACTAAAAAATTAAAACATAAATAATATTATATTATTATTCTCATTCCTTGATCAAAATCCAAAATTAGGGTTTGGATTCCATATATGATTTATCTTACATATTTAACATTATTAATTAAGTTAAAATGATTAACCTAACTAATATGGAATAATTCCATATAATAAAATAAATTAATTAATATAATTATTCTATAATCATTTCATATATTATTTAAATAATATATAATCATATTTTCATGGAAAATAATTAATAAAAATATTTCTACTATAAAGTTAATTATTATAAAAATACAGTTTATAATAATCAATAATTCTAAAATAAATTATTTGTAAATAATCATGTAATAAATATATTTTTATTTATCACATAAATGCATACGTCATATCTTGTACAAATAGTCATCTTTAAAATAAAAAATAAAAAAATTTATACACAAAATTTCTGATTTTATTTATATAGAAAATATAGAGTTGTTACATTCACCCTCCCTTATAAAGATTTCGTCCTCGGAATCACCGTTTTAAAACCTATACATACAAAGGTACATAGCACACACAATCTTCGCAAGTAGATCTCGACCAACTTTGATCGAACTGAACTTTAACTATTCACATAAAGATTGTCTATCTGATTAAACGAAAAAATTTGATTTCTAAAAGAACTCAAATTCCTCCTTAAAAATTTCTTTATAAAATAATTTACTATATATAGGAAAATCATGTATAAGAAAATAAGTCATACGAATAATACCTGGAGTTCCATTACCAGCTGCCACCATATCTTGGACCGTCGTGTTGAAGACCCGTGCTGTTGATTTCGTTGGCTTGTGTGATGACATTGGTCCTATGATTGCTAAAGTCTCGTTACCCTTGCCAGTAGTCACACTTCCTGCCTCCATCCTTCTTTTCGGACAATCCTTCACCTTATGCTCAGTCGACCCGCATAGAAAACACCCACTGTTCATCCTAAGATTGGGGCAGTTAGGAGAGATATGGCCCTCCTGCCCGTACTTGTAGTATACAAACTTCCCCTTCAGACATTCCCCAGAGTGGTTCTTTCCACAAGTCTTACACTGTACAGCTGGCTTCTTAACACCTTCTTGTTTCACCTGGACATTGCCAAAATAGTTCCCCTTCATCTTGCTACTACCACTTTTACTTCTACTATTAATTTCTACCTTCCCAGCTCCTTCGATCTTACCCTTGTTCTTTCTCTCCTTGTTGTAGAGGCTCATGGCCTCACTCCCCTCCTCAGCTATTATAGCCATTTCCATGAGTGCTGCAAATGTAGGAATCTGCAACACCGCCACCTTGTTATAGAGCCAGGGTTTTAATCCCAACTCAAACCTTCTCGCTTTCCTAGCCTCCGCATTGACTTGATGCGGAGCGAACCTAGCCAACTCATTGAACTTTGCGGCATACTCCGCAACAGTCATATTCTCCTGCTTCAACTCTAAAAATTTCACCTCCATCCTAGCCTACATACTAGCTGGAAAATAATTTTTGAAAAATAAAGTTTTGAACCTATCCCAAGTAACTATTCCTTCTCATGCCCTCGCCTAATTTGCTTCCCACCAAAAGCTTACCTCCCTCTTCATCATGTAGGTGGAAAAAGCTATCTTTTGCCCCTCAGCTACCCTAGCTATCACAAATGCCTTTTCAATCTCTTTAACCCAAGTTTGGGCTTCAACAGAGTCAGTTGTACCTCTAAATTCTGGCGGTCCTACAGCCTTAAAGTCTTTGAAGTTTGCCAGGCGATTATCCGGATGGTTCCCTGTGGCTGGCATTCCTTGTTGCATAGCTTGTGCTACCATGTTTGCAAAGGGCTGCATCGGGTCTGCTTATTGTTGTCCCTCAGCGTTGTTAACAGATTCTTCTGCCCTTTGGTTTCGAGCTTGACATCTTGGCGGCATTATCTGGTTAAGTAAAACCATAAATTATACATTATTAACTTACATTCTAAACCTTATCGCATATGTTTAATATATTAAACTTGTTTCATTACTCAAACATAGATTCATATTCATTTAGCGAATACTTTACATAGCATAGCACATACTGCTTTAAACATCAGTTATCCCTTTGTGACCATAAAAGTCAGGATTTACAACCTTGATTAATACAAAAGTTGGGAATATTACATTACACAGACATACCTATCATATATATTACATTAAACAGACCTACACAACAGAACCTATACTACCTATTTACTATGCCTTTTTCTTGGACAACCTTTCGCCTGATGACCTTCTATCCCACAGATAAAACATGTACCTGGTTTATAGTTGGGGCAATAAAGAGTGGTATGTCCCTCATAGCCGCAAATGTAACATATTCTTTTCCCTTTCTTCTTATAAGATTTTCCTACGTCGTGGTCTTCTATCTTTCCTTTCCCCTTATTGCTCGGAGCTGCACATGATATGTTACTTATGGCTCCCATCTGATCAATTTAGATTTTAAGCTTATTTTGTTCTTCTATAGTTTCTAGTAAGGCTTTTCGCAACTGACTATTAGTAGCTTTTCTATTTCCCACAGCTTTTCCAGAAAAGAAACCTTGTTCCTCAGATTCTGCACCTCCGTTGATGCTTGATCAGCTTCAACTTTAGTGTCTGAATCACTATCTGTCAGCTCCATCATCTCCGGATCTGGTACTATGTTTTCCAAAATAACCACCTCGTCAGAGTTGTTTTCATCTTGAGCCTCTATTTCAACTATTGGCTTCGATATTAGCTCGGGTGTATGGATTTGATCCTTCTTCGTGCTATAAGCATATAACAAGCCTTTTCCACCAGACATCTACACACATAAATTATCCTGATTAGCATATAGTATATACACATAGCAAATAATAGCTTTATACAAGTTATCTTTTATTTTGTTTGACGATGAATTTATCCAATTCATCTTCTTTTAAACTCTATATGAGTTATATGTAGTTTCAATGTTTCCCTCTATTCTAAGGTTATAACCTAAGGTCTATCCCACCTAAGGTTTCTAACCCTAAGCTCTGATACCAACCTGTAAAGCCCCCAAATCCGGGTACTTGAAATTCGAACTCGGTGCTTCATGATAACATTTCTATGAGTGGAATAATACTAATAATAATAACAATAATATAGATATCAAACTTAGGTGCTGTTTGTTTACATCTGATTGCCTCTTAATGGACTGCCTCTTATTCGCTAAGAGGCATGATGCTGTTTGTTTTGTTTTTTGTTACCTCTGAATGCCTCTTAATCGGTAAGACAGAAAATAAAATCTTAATAATTAAGAGGTACCTCTTAATGAATTTTTTTTGATAATTTTTTTTATATAAATATATTCAACAATATTATGCACTCATTTTTATTAAATTGAATATTTAAAATTATTAAATAAAATTTTACCATTTAAAATGGTAAAATAGTGTCATTAAGAGACAACTTACTTTTTTGTTATCAAATAATTTTTTAAATTCAGACCTCATAACCATTCAGATGATCTAATTTATTAAGACATCATAATCATTCAGATCTTAATTTTTAGATTTATCAAACACAACCTTAATTTACATATGCATCAGAGTCTTCTCCCAGGTACGTGACCTTTAAACATTCATTACAATACATGATATATATATATATATATATATATATATATATATATATATATATATATATATATATATATATATATATATATATATCATTCTTATCCTAATAGAGTCAAACTATTACATAGAATACCATGAATCTTATTCTGCTTGCTTTCCTTTTCCTTTGTTTCTGCATGAGCCTTCTGGTTGTTCACACTTAGCTGAAAACATTTAAATTAAGCAAGGATGAGTATTTGAGTGCCCAACAAGTAACAATAATTATAAATATTAGCTGAAAGGATTAAATATTTTCTTTGTACTACCCTTCTACAATAATTCAATAGTTGTGAAGTAATCTGAACCGATAATAATAACATAACAACTCTTTATCAAATTTTTTAAACTACGTACTAACTATAAATAGGGTTAAGGTGACATACGATGAACATTATTTTCAATTTTAGAATCGGTTAGCAGAACTTCATCCGCAAACCTTCATAACTTACGGACACGGGGGGTAATCAGCCCGTTATGCCCTGTATTGATCAATACTACATGCAAGAACGATATTATCGTTCACTCTGTCCGCCTTGGGCATTAAAAGTTTTCCCCTGTTCGGTATGTTCATACTTAGTCGGGAATCCGAACCAAAATAATTTGATTGGATACAAAATAGTTTTATCATATTCAACGATATTTCTAAATCTGTGCCTAGCTGATCAAATAGCTTAGACGACTTTTACTTAATGTATATATACTGACAATCAATAGGTGTGTGTGTGTGTGTGTGTGTGTGTATATATATATATATATATATATATATATATATATATATATATATCAACATGTGATTAAATACAATGATTATTCAAGTGGGGACACTTGTATAACCATAATTAGAAATTAACGAACAGAATAAATATCTGAATACTAATATAATACCATGTTGATAATTAATGATTGGATATAATATATACAACAATAGGGTTAATAATCTGGTACAATATTAATATAATTCTGAAACTTTCTTACTCATGTCCATTGCATAAAGAAAATGTAAAGGTATGATACTTGCCTGGTACGCTGCTTACAACCCGCAACTTAGTTTTATCTTTTATATAACAACCTATCAGTAATAAGATCATTTTACTGATTAGAATAACATATTGTAGCACATAATATTTCTTATTGTTGTCAGCACATAACCTAATCATATTGTTACGCATATTCAACAATCATTGAATCACAAACAAACCTTAATACAGTCAAAATATCAAAGTCCAGATCAATTTCTGAAATATGTTGGTGTACCGACGATTTTATCGGGTATTTATCGAGTCTAAGACTCTATCCAGTAGCTCAATAACTGTAATTATCAGTCATATTATTTTTAAATGACTTATAATGATTTTTAAACATTTATTATAATTTATCATAAATTTTCAAACTCCGGAATTATTTAAAATTTAAATCATTTAATAATGATTCATATTTAATTAATATTAAACTATTAATGAAACCATTACCAAAATATTCAAGTTATTTATAATAACTCAAAATATTTTTAAAACATTTATATTACCTTTAAATGATTTTTAAAACATTTAAAATTATTTTTAAATAATTACCACTAATATTTAAATATTAATGTACTATTCCTCAAAATATTAAAAGTCATTAAGTATAACTTAAAATATTTTTAATTCATTTATATCCTTTTTAAATGATTTTTAAATTAATAAAACTATTTTAAAACTATTTATTTAATATAATTATTAAATAAATTTAATATCATTAATATTAAATTAATATCATTAATATTAACTTATTAATGAAATTATCCTTTAAACATTAAAAGTTATATTTTATAACTTAAAATATCTTTAAACACTTTATTTTTATTTAAAATGATTTTTATAATATTAAAATTATTTTTAAACTAATTTATTTAATATAATTATTAAATAACCTTAATATCATTAATTAATAAAATTTACCTTTAAATATTGAAAGTTATATTTTATACCTTAAAATATTTTTAAAATCTTTATTTTTATTTAAAATGATTTTTTTAATATTAAAATCATTTTTATATTAATTTATTTAATATAATTATTAAATAAGTCTAATATCATTAATATTAAATAATTAATAGAATTTACTTTAAAATATTAAAAGTTATATTTTATAACTTCAAATATTTTTAAATACCTTATTATTATTTAAAATGATTTTTAAAATAATAAAATTATTTTTAATTAATTTATTTAATACATTTATTAAATTAAATAAATATCAATAATATCCAAATAAATATTAATATTTATGAAAAATATGTCAAATTATTAAAAGTTAATTTTTATAACTTAAAATAATTTTTAAAATTATTTTTGTAATTTTCAGAAATTAATTACTATTTTTAAATAATTTTCAGAAATTAAATTAATTAAAATTACACAGTCTGTCGCTAAAGGTACCTATAGTGACAAAACTATCACTATAGGTGTTCTTCAGTAAACCCAGACATTCAAAGGCAGTTTCGAGGGTGCTACGTTGACCATGATTTAAACCTTGATCTTAATGTTATCTGGGCAAGATAATGGTTTGATGTTGTAGTACTACTATAATACTACAAGATCTAACAATAAACAGGGTCAAAACATGAACCAAAAGCAAGATCTAGGCTCAAGAACAAGCTGTCAGAGCTGTTCTTCATTTCTGAATTTGCCCAGAAATGAAGAACAGTTCGACTGTTCATATTTGGGCTTCCACAACTTGAAACCCTGTTGAGGTTTATGTGATTTAAGACTTCCAGGTTGTAGCCCACATGTAGCACTACAGATCTATCAGAAAAAATCACCATAACAACATCACAACAAGTAGATCCATGCCGGTTAAAATCGATTCGTTTAATGTTAAGGAGATTTTAAGGCATAAACATGGAGTTCAAATACCAGACTACAACTTAGATGCAACAACAGAACCAAAACATCAACACACTGACAGGTCCAGACGATTTAAAACGTTGTTAGACCGGTTCTGGGTAGTTTCTGGGTTACCCAGAAACGCCCAGTCATGGCCGGTCAACGGCTTTTGACCACGATTATCTTGCAATATAGACTCGATATAAGCCTGATTCTTGATCCAGATCAGAAAGCACATAACAAACTACAACTACAAACTTTCAAAACACAAAAATCATTAAAGATCACAGAGATATAAGGCCTGACATTCGTTGTCAGACAATACAAAAAAAATTTCCAAATTTTTTAAAAACTTGATTTTGAGCATATTAATGTTATGGATCTAGCATGTGCCAACCCAGATCACTAAAATAGACTACTTATAACATGTTTAAACATTGAAACCTAAGATCTAACAACAGATCAAAAGTCAGATTTTCAAGTTAGGGTTTATACCTTCTATAAACGATTTCTGATTCTAGGCTTCTGAGTTTGATATGGGTGTTAGTGGGGCTGGTTTTGGGACTGAAATGTCTTAATATTTTCGGAGGTTTGAGCTTGAGAGAGTCAAGGATGAGGGTTGTGCAAAAATTAGGCTAACAAATGATTTTTCTCTCTCTCCAATCTATAAATACAAGTCTTAGATGCATGTATGGCTGAGCATAGACTAATGTGCTGGAGGTTTTGTGTAACATGGAGTTGGTAAAAGTAGTTCACCAACTAAAGTGTTGGCCAAACTTGCAAGTTAGCTTCAATTATGCACTAAAAGGTAAAATGGTCATAATGCTTGTGATTTTAATGGCCAAATTGTAATCTTGACAAACCCTTAGGGTTTGACCCTTAGGGTTTAACTCTTAGGGTTTAACCCTAAGGTTTAACATATAGGATTTGTAGGATTTCCAACTAGGGTTTGCACAAAAAAATAAAATTTTAGTTTCTAAAATTTGTAATTTAGGGTTTCTTTAATTAGATTAGGTTTCTAATTACATTATACAGGAATATTAGGGTTTAATTATTTACTAATTATAGGTAACCTTGCTAATTTAGCAATTAGGATTTATAATTAGTAATTAGGGTTTTATAATTACTAAATAGGGTTACTAAAAATAGAAATTAGGGTTTTAAATTGGAAATTAGGGTTTCTAATTTACAATTAGGGTTTCTAAATTTTAATTAGGGTTTACCTAATCAAATCTTTAATAATTAATATTAATCACATAACACAACTACAAAACAATCTTGTACTCTAATTTGGGTTTCAAATTAGGGTTTAGCACAGTAAAACTAGGGTTTTCAAATACTGCACCATAATTGACCAACCATTATCAATGCGTACGTACAATATATATTTATAGCACTGAAAATCAAAACATAAATAATATTATATTATTTTTCTCATTCCTTGATCAAAATCCAAAATTAGGGTTTGGATTCCATATCTGATTTATCTTACATATTTAACATTATTAATTAAGTTAAAATGATTAACCTAACTAATATGGAATAATTTCATATAATAAAATAAATTAATTAATATAATTATTCTATAATCATTTCATATATTATTTAAATAATATATAATCATATTTTAATAGAAAATAATTAATAAAAACATTTCTACTATAAAGTTAATTATTATAAAAATATAGTTTATAATAATCATTAATTCTAAAATAAATTATTTGTAAATAATCATGTAATAAAAATATTTTTATTTATCACATAAATGCATACGCCATATCTTGAACAAATCCTCATCTTTAAAAAAAATTTATACGTAAAATTTCTGATTTTATTTATATAGAAAATATCGGGTTGTTACATAGAGGGGTTTGTTATGAGGTGGTTGTTATAAGTTTGGCTTATTATTCCATGAGGAGATGTGCTAATTTTTCAGACTGTTGGTTGAAGTTATAATAGTAAATCAATATGGATTGTTGGTTGAAGATATAATAGTAAATCAATATGGACCGCTGGTTGAAAGTTATAATAGTAAATTGATATGGATCGCTGTTTAAAGTTTTAATAGTAAATCAGTATGGACCGTTGCTTTAAGTTTTAATAGTAAATCAATATGGACCGTCCGTTTAAAAGTAAATTAATCTGGGTTGTTCGTGAAATAATTACTATTCAGTCCTCTTTCCTATAAATAGAAGCTCATTCCTCCATTATTTCTTACGAATTCACTGAAACTCTAGAGAGAGAAACTACAGAGAGCAAGAAGATGAGTATTCTGCTACTACCCTACTTCAGTATTCACTCTTCTACTAAGGTAAGGGGTGTTATTTATTTTATATTCACTTACGATATTATTTTTCGTATTCGTAAGAAATATTATCTTCGTTCAATATTCATAAGGGATATTATTTGTTGTATTCGTAAGGGGTATTATTTCTTTCATATTCATGAAGAGAGTTATTTTCTTTCAATACTCGTAAGGGTTATTATTCCATTCTTTATTATTCTGTGGGAATAATCTGTCTACGCGGACTACCGCATACACGGTGAAATCTTTTGATATTCCATTCTTTATTATTCTGTTGGAATAACCTGTCTACGCGAACTACCGCATGCATGGTGAAATCTTTTTGTTATTCCATTCTTTATTATTTTGTTAGAATAACATGTCTACGCGGACTACCGTATGCATGGTGAAATTCTTATGTTATTCCATTCTTTATTATTCTGCTGGAATAACCTGTCTACGCGGACTACTGCATGCCTGGTGAATAACCCTTCGTATTCAATTGTTATTAAATTCTGGAAATGATCTGTCTACGCGGACTACCGCGTGACAGTGAAAATCCATTTGCAGTTTCGTATATTATTTCTTTTCATCTAAACTTACCGTGGTAAGTATTGCTTCTATAATTTTAGAAATTAGTAGAATATCCTTGAGTTTTGCGCTTCAACCAGTATCGTTTCAACTTTCTTAATAAATATCAATATTTGCACCCGGGGTACTATTCACGGGTTACTATTCACTCAGTTACTATTCACTCGAATATTATTCACCCGAGGATTCGGGGAACTTTTCATATCGAGTTATTATTCACGGGTTACTATTCACTCGGGTATTAATCACTCGGGTATTAGAGGCATTTTTCATGCCGGTGTACTATTCCCGAAGTACTATTCACAACAAAAATTTATTTCTTTTCTGTCCAAGATTATTTTTGATTCATGAATATTATTCTTGAATTTTACTCCACAAAGCAATATCATGTTGACAATTTAGACATTATTAAATTCTGGATAAATTAAATTATAAATCTTTAAAAATCTATCCTTTGCTTTTTTTTAATTGAATTCTTATATCATTATTATCATCCTCATGCTTATATTGTGATAAAAGTCATTTGTGGCTTGCGTGCATAGATGTACTATTGATTGGTATGATTATGACCAGGGATTATTCAATATAATCATGACCGCAATGTTACAAATGTGTGATAAAAGTCCTCATTGGCCCGTAGTGCATTGATGGACAGTTGTTGGCATGATCATGACCATTGATGAAAACACGAATATCCTTGGCCCGTAGTGTATGGATAATTTATGGTCGTGATATTAATGAATATCATTGGCCGTAGTGCAGGAATGATTCGATGATGTGGATTAATTATTAAGCTGAGTCTTAGCGATAAAATTGATGATAAACTTTTTAAATCATAGAAGATAGTAGATATCATGCTCTACTTGACTCTTCTAATGGATTGCTTGTTCCGCTGCAGTTAAACTTTATGTTTATTATATTTTTATCAGTTTAACGTTGTTGAAGGCTAACGATAATTTATTCTGCAATATCTTAGTCATAATATTTCTTACTTGGCTAGTTGAGCTCACCCTTTGCTTTCATTGTTCTCTTCAGGAAATGAGAATATAGCTGGGAGTAGTCGGGGAACGGAGTGACGATTCAGATGTTTGCATTAGTAGTCCTCACTATTCTGTGAAATAGTGTGATAATAAATGAGGACTTATTTTAAGTTTGAATACTGTCTAGAAGACAATATTTGTATTAAAACTCACAGCTCATGTTGTATATTTAAGTTTGTAATTGTATTCTTTACCATGTATTTGGCGACTCAGAATAGGTGATGTATACCTATTTTGGGGCGTCACACGGTGACCCATCGGTTCGATTCACGGGTCCGGTTCTTAGTTTGGGCTTTAGTTTTAATTACTTTGGGCCTAACGTTGGGCTTGCATTTCATATCATTGGGCTTTAACAAGTTTGCACTTAGGCTTGCCCCATTACTACACAAATCCTACACTAATTCTATTAGTCCATTACAATAGCTTAAAACATATAATGTATAGTCTATGTATTCTTCTCGTATACTAAGTCCTATAATCATTCATCATATACGATATGTTATCTTTCATATACGTATACAATATCTCGTATTATACTTGTATTCTTTACTTTGTATAATACTTGCGTATCAAACTATCATCATTTATTCATTCTTTACTTTCCTTAACTTTCTCGAACGTAGTACGCAGGTGAAAAACTGTGTTTGTCATAACTAAAATATTATTACATAATCCATCCTTCTTTATTATTCTATCATTACGTATTTCTCGGAAGTTCAAAAAAAATTCCTGAGCAAAAATGTATGAATAGTATTTTTTGAAAAATTTCTCGAAAAGTTTTTATTTTCGTCTTGGAAAGTCAAACACTTTAATTCCTTCACATAGCCAGAATACTACGATATTCCGACACATGTAGGTTACAGAACAACCTTCATCTTACTAACACATAATAATAACATATAATATATTTTTATTCATTATTTAATCAAATAAAATTATTTTACAATTAATCCGATTTTCTCGGTCGTTATAACGTCACATCCATCTTAAGTCCTCAATACAATTATATATTGCATGTCATGCTATTTTATAATGTATTGAGAAACTTCCATAGTCTTGGACTATCACACTATTACCCTGTTATCTCCGCTTGACCTAGCTACACTCTTACTACCTGAAAGGAATTGTGAAGTAAAAGGGTGAGCACAAATAGCCCAGTAAAGATTATTATAACTAGATATAATTAATTTATCAATATATAGCCTTCATCAGTAATAAATCAGATATTTAGAACATATGGTAGATGATAAAAGTTTTCAACCATAATTGCAGCGGAATCAACAATCCATTAGAAGAGTCAAGTAGAACATAATGTCTACTATCTCCTCCAAATTAAAAGTTCATCATTAATATTTTATTATTGTAATACTCATCAACAGTTCTTTGTTGTACCCAAGACAAAGAGAACTTTCATCACCTGTCTTCACCTGAACCACCAAAAATTATTGTTAAATTCACAATTCATATTTATAATCATATAAATCAACATTTTCTCATTTCCACAAAGGCTAAAGACACCAAATAATCATATCGTCTTTACACCCTACACCAAAGATATTCAATGTATTAACAATGGTCATGATCATACCAATCAATTGTCTATCTTTGCACTACGGGCCAAAGATGTTCAACTTTAAAAACAATAATCAACCGCCCATCTTTACACTACGGGCCAAAGAAATACAATTGTAAAATCAATAATCAACCGTCCATCTTTGTACTACAGGCCAAAGATATACAACTGTAAAACCAATAATCAACAGTCCATCTATGCACTACGGGCCAAAGATGACTTTCACCACATCATTTTTCTGTAACATTACAGGTCATGATTATACCAATACACAATTCTTGGTCATAATCATACCAATCAACAGTCCATCTATGCACTACAATCCAAAGATAACTTTCACCACATCATTTATCTATAACATTATAGGTCATGATTATACCAATACACAGTTTCTGGTCATAACCTTACCAATTAACAGTCCATCTATGCACTACGGGCCAAAGATGACTTTCACCACATCATTTGTCTGTAACATTACAGGTCATGATTATACCGATACACAATTCCTGGTGATAATCATACCAATCAACAGTCCATCTATGCACTACAGGCCAAAGATGACTTTCACCATAATATATGCATAAGGATGATGATAATGATATAAGAAATCAATCAAGTGAGATCAATGATAAATATTAAAGATTTATAAATCAATTTATCCAGAGTTCAAGAATGTCCAATTTGTCAACACGAAGATCAAAACATGGATTCAATTTCAAGAATAAGATTCATAAAAGATAACTTAGACAAAGAAAAGAAAATTAAATTTCATTGCGAATAGTATTCATGAATATTACCGTATGAATATTGAAAGTAGTATGCATACAAGTCAATCATGTATGATGATAAAACATATACTTTGTAATCAATCTTGTTTTTTTATTAATAAATGAATTATTTATTAAAGGCATTTATTATTTATATGGTGTTGTTTTAATAATATGTGATAAACCTATAGTTTTAAGCAATGCTTTTAGAATCATGATGAGATCATGCTAATGAGATCTAAATTCTTGGATAGCTTAAAACTAAAATATTCTCAATCAATAAATTACTAAAAAGGGGATTAGTGAATCCAGATATATTGGTACATACGTTACTTGCTAATTGGATGAGGATGATAGATCTCGTGATCATTTATGTGGAGACACTAAAGCAAGTATGTAGGTGCTTACTGGAGAATAAGTTCACTGAACGTGACTCACTAAGGAATACCTAATGGAGTTTTACTTGACTGTCAATAGGAATTTCTATAGTGATAGTAGTACAAATGATCCTTATACTTGAGATTATCATAGTATCTTATATATAATGAATTACACTCTGACTTATTCCTTAAGACTCTTAGAGTATATCAAATGGTATGCTTGGGTGTAATAAGTTATATATGGAGATAATGAATGATCAATAAAGAATCTACCACTTCTAGTAAAAGAAGAGAAATATCCTATGTGATTCGATAAATGACAATCCAGGAATCCTTGGCCAAGGTGGAATGAAATTAGAAAGTAGTTTCTAATTTGCATTCATTAGGAGTTGTGCATTTAAAAATTAAAATACATATAATTAAATAAAATAAGACTTGACAGTAATTTCATGTCTTATATTTAATTGGGACGTTGTATGGTGGAAGGATTGAATAGTACAATAACAATTTACTCAAAGGTTCTTTTATGATTAATGTTGAAATCTATATTATCTAGAAAGTCGTTGATTGCTAGGAAGGCTTATCCCTATTGTAGAATAAATATTATTTATTTAAATAAATTAATATTTTAATTTATTTATTTAAATAAGATTAAAAAATTTCTAATTGATTTATTCACAACCGGTTTAATATGGAGAACCTAAAGGGTCACACTATAAAAGGAAGAATAATTATTTAAGAAGTTAATGGCATAATCATAATAATATGCTAAGTATATTTAATTTAATCTATGGTGATGGAATAAATTAAATGGCTTAATATTTATTATTTAATATTTTGAAAATATTAAATATAAATTAATAAGAGGAGTCTTATTAATAATATTACAATTATTATTATTTTTAATTTCTAAAAGAGTTTAGGAACTAATTTAGTATAAGTACTCTCATTTATTCCTAATAGAATTAGGACGCAAAATTAGTTAAAGGAGTTTAATTAATTATCCCTAATAAAATTAGGGAGCCCAATTAATTAAAGGAGTTTAATTAAATAAATAATACCTTATTTTAATAAAATAAGGTTATCTAATATCTTTATAAGAGGAGTCTTATATCAGTTATCAAATATATGTGATTCCAATTGTTGAAGAGTACGCTCCCTTTTTCTATAGAGATAGGAAAAAGTAGGGTTTGAGCCAATACACTCTTCTTCTTGAAAATTCTTCTTCCTTGGTGGATCACCTCTAGAGGCCATACACTTGGGTGGCTAACATTGATCAAAGGAAGGAATATACCCGGAGATTCAAGGAGACCGCGGAGAAGTAGGAGTTCAACTCGTACCTATGGAAGCTCGTATCTACAAGAGTATGATTCCATAACTTCTTCTTCTTCGTTTTAATTAATAATATGCATAAAGGATGATCTGGGTAATTAGTTTGTGAAAATTTTTAAAATTTGATTTTACTTTGCTTCCACTAATTTTGCAATTTGATTGCTACTTTGATCTTCATTAAACCTTACAGTGGTATTTGAGCCAAACTTTATGCGAATTATTAATTATTTTTGATTCCACATATGTATGTTTATGTATTTCGAATAATTTATTGGACATAATTTATTGTATAAAATTATTATTTTATGAAAGAAAAAAAATCGCAAATCCCGTACCTGCACGGTCGCAGAAGTATGATTATATGATTACTTATGTTTGTGTGTGTGTGTGTGTGTGTGTGTGTGTATATATATATATATATATATATATATATATATATATATATATATATATATATATATATATATATATATATCGAACGTAGCCTTCTAGCATGATAAAATTAATCTATGAGTTTGTTGTGTCACCACAAGGCAAGTATTAAGTATTTAAGATGTTAATTTATTACATTTGATGCTTATAAAAAAATTGAATAATATTATTTTGTTGTGTCACCACAAGAACAATATTTTTCTTTTTTGAATATATGGAAGTGCTAGGTTGGACTTAACTTAGATAATTTTGATTCGGATGTGCCACTACTTGATCAAAATAATCCAAGAGGCAAAACATAAGGAGTTACATGATGATGTAATTGACAATGAGTTGTCTACGTATTTATTTATATATAGTTTGTTGTGTCACCACAAGGCTATATATATTTGAAATGGGATCCTTATTCTCACTAGCAAAAACTTTAATTAGATTTTGTCGAACTATATAGATGAGGGTAATATAGTTTGAAGAAAATAGTGGGAGATACCGATTTAAAATGAGACCTAATTTATTTTGGTAATTAATTAAATAAATATTTGCTAAAATATTGTCTTTTTACATGCAGAATTTGAAAATATCACATTCACTAATTTCACTGCGTAGCATACTTGATGCTAACAAACTGACCGAACCGAATTACACGGACTAGTTAAGGAATCTAAGAATTGTTCTCATTGCTGAAAAGATTTCTTATGTCCTAAATTCGTTCGTACTTGAAAAAGTAGCAGAGACAGTCTCTGAAGAAGAGAATGCTACATTTAAAAAGTGGCAAGATGATGCATCTGTGACTCAATGCATCATGCGTGCATCCATGAGTAACAAGCTTTAGCATCAGCATGAAACCATGGATGCTCCTACTATGCTGTTGCACCTACAAGAGCTGTATGGTGAGCAAAGTAGGACTACTAGATATGAAATATCTAAGGAGCTCTTCCGATCTCGGATGACCGAGGGCACTATTGTTGAGACTCATTTCTGAAAGATGATCAATTTGATTGAACGTCTTGGACAACACCTGTGACGCCCCCAAATTCGGACCGCCACTTGGTCACTCAAATTTGGTTCGTCACGTGCTCATAGTAATACAATAATAACTAAAATCACACATTCACAACGGAAAATCTAATTTAGAATAATATACAATGATTTATTATAATTATTTCCCCAAGTCTCGCAACCTGCAGTACTTAATAGATTATATAATAATATCGAATAAAGACTTATTACTTAATCCTATTTAAGCTTAAACATAGTCTGAAAAAATTCTTAATACTACATAACAATTTTAAACATAAAGGAACAAGCTAGTCGGTAGCCTTGCCCTTGCCCTTGTCTTTCCCAGAGACACTTCCCTATTCCACCTTAACTGAAAGGTTTTAAATAAGCAAGAATGAGCACTAATTGCCCAGTAAGTAATATACAACAAGGGTAAAGAGTTTTATAATACGAGTTTGAAATATCGAAGTATCATCTCTAAGATAGTTCAGGGTTTCAGAATAATATTATGAATAACGAATATCAACAATTCTTGAATCAAATCCTTGGAATATGAAACGATAATTCAATATAGATCAACATATATATATGAATTCATAGGCTATTAACGTATGCAACTGGATAAAACAATGTATACTGAGCAGTCACTAAGGACTATTAAACATCTACTAGAATTATTAATATTTAACTGATAACCCAAAAGAATTAAGCACGATAGATGATCAGTCTACAATACTCTATGTTATGCATAACTACACTGTAATATTCACGCGTGTGTTGGGGCTTCCAACAGTATTCACTCCTCTTACCATAAGGGTTGTTCAACTCAGTTTTCAAGATTTCCACACCAGTCAATTGGTTTGGACAGTTTTATAAACATGCATATAGTCTAGCCAAATAAAATGGCATAGATACTTCCACAAAATTCAAGAACAATACCAAGTTTAACACGAATAATAGTTTTCACAAGAGTTTAAACATACTAGCTCAATTGAACGAGTAAGTAAGATAACTTGCATCCAAAGAGATAAGGTTTAGATACTTGCTTACGACATTCGTCGAATAAAGTAATGCAAGGGTTTATGATACTTGCCTCAAGCGTAGTTTACCAAAGTAAAGCTTAATAACTTCTTTTGGATCCTAACATAATATATTTATACGTATAGGATATTCATTAGTTTCACAAACTCATATATGTAAGTCTAATCGTACACATAGACGTCTAACTTAGTTGTAAGCTTTATACATACTATATCACATACCCGACATCCTTAACACACAAAATCATATTGTAGGACACCATAAAGTCAAACAACGCACTTTTCAAATCATTGCCTTATAGTTTGCAAATACCTTTTTGAACTTCATTCTTGAAATTTATAATTATTCGTTAAGTATTTAACTCTATCATCTAACATGTTTCTAAACACATTGGATAGTACACTGATCACATAATGTAAGTTAACTTATCTTTACAAGCATGCTTTGAACATCAGATTAAAAATAGAAACTATTCATGACTGCAGGATGGCGCAGCTGCTCCCTGTTTAGGCTTAAAGACGGCGTACCTGCGCTGTCCCCTGGCCAGACCAGGGTTGAGCTACTGCTCTCCTGATTTTAATCTCACTCTTAACACACCACTACACTTATACTTTAACATACATGCACATTAGAAGTTCTCACATAGCACATGACCATTTTTAAGTTTATTCTTACAAGTTTTAACTTATAACTTACATGGTATTAAAGCAAAACAAGATCATGTAGTTACCATGTTTTATAACTTAGCTATATGTCCACATAGAGGTCACATAATCTGTTAATACACATGCTCAAAGTATTCATATTATTTGTTCACAACTATCATTGTTTAACACTTTGAATCAGGCTTTAACTCATGTTTGGTTTACTACCGTTATATCAAACATATAAGAGTCATGCTTAGAGACATAGGGAATGTAAACATGTCATTTTAGATTCTAAGAACTTAACTACCCATACTTAATGCACTTAGCTTGAAAACATATCCAAGTTTGCTTTTAAACCCATTTTAAACTTGAACAACGCAATTTAACACATACAAGGTAACTTTAAAGCTCTTATCGTATGTAATCAAGTCATGTTAACATGTTAGCAAGATCAAAATGTATATCATGTGCTATTCATGCACATTAGCTTTAACATATCAAGCTTTTTCTTGAAAACTTCTCTAACACGAAGCCTAATAAGGTGGTCATGAACAAAGGAACTATGAATCATATATCATGCTCATTTATATGTGAAATTAGTCATGTGTATAGACTACTAAGCTCAAAATTTGTAGAACATGAATTTCAACAAAGTTTGTTTTCAAAACTTAAAGTCCTTGTTAAAGATCTTCTACTAAATCATGTTGGACACTTCATAACTTATAAGGAAGCTTTATAACACAGGTTATACCTCTTTTTCATGTGTACATAAGTCATAATACCATATTAGCAACAACCTAGCATAACAGAATCCAGCAACTGGTTCTGAGGTACGGCACAGCTGAGCTGCACCCTAGTATAACCAGGGCGCAGCTACGCCATATCGGGATCAGAAGCAGTAAGCAGACTCTGTTTTGCAAAGTATCAACCAACCTGATTTTTAACGATTTAAGCTTGTTCCAAACCATTATTAAAGAGTTCATACATGTAAGTAAACTTCCTAAACACATTATAACATGTTAATTCATATCAATTAACATAAAAATTCAAGTAATTTCAAGAACTAACCAAGACCCATTTCAAGAACATAACTACAGTTTATACCTTCTCAAGCTTGAATTGGACTCCCTACACTCTGAGTATGCTTCTATAATAGCTCAACAACTTAGAACTCTCCCGTAGGCTTATCAAACAACTTCTAGCAACACAAAAACTGAAATTAGAGCTTGTATTTATAGAAGAAACTTGGACTGAATTTAGGGTTTACATGAAAGTTAGTATCCATGGTGTATTGGAAGGGAACAATGGTTAACCAAGAGTTGGCCAACCACCCAAATGCCCAGCCATCATCACCTAAGCTTAGCCATTTGGAAAATACGTAAACTAGCTTTTAGATCACTGTTCATGTACTTTGGTGACACTTAATTTGGGACAAGAGAAAAATCTCAGCAACTTGATCAACTAAGGCTTGGTTTGTTTCTTTTAAATTCCCAAAATGTAATCTTAATGTACACTTGTTACCATATTAGAAATTTAGGGATTAAATATATACTCACATCATATAATCCATGTACATTAAATACACGCAATAAAATAATGCAATTTGGTATTATTGTCCGGGTATCCCCCATAATTATTTTTACTACTCACATAACCACATTATAACATTATTTAATATTAATGTTTATTTAAACATCAAATTTCTTTCTCAGTTTCTAGAGTACACATATATTTTAATTATCTCTGTATTATAATCCCATGGGATTTCATTGTACTACTAAGTACCTTAAGTCATTAACATATACCCCTATCCTATGGTTTTATTAATGTCACACATATAACAAAGGTGTTCCATTTCTTTTCTACAGAAAAAACTTAACTATCTCAGACTGACCACTAGCGCAGCTGTGCCAATTTGTACTGCTGGGAGGGCGCAGCTGCGCCGGACCCTGGCAGTGCCAAACTGGTTTAGCTTTAAGCCAGTTTTAACTTCTATCGCCATACTTGTTTTTCATGACATGAATTAACGTCCAAATGAGTGATATTACAAATCTAAGAGTGTATTCATTCCTTATATGGAATCACGTAAACATACACAATTAATCTTCCTATTTCTCTTTTAACTCACTTAGTGAATTTTCTCATTTCACCTTATGCCACACAAGGCACTTCACAATTTCTCATCATATTCCCACACTTCTTAATTCGTATTTATCTAATGCGAATCAATTTAATTACTCAACTCACAAAACATTAACATTTATATTCAAATAAATATTTATTTCCACTTATATATTCATTTAATAAGATGTGAAAATTCTCGGGTATTACAGCTTGGATTCGTCATGGATGGGGAGTTGAGTCAAGATTTAGTTTTGCAGTCACTTCCTGACACCTTCACACAATTTGTTGTAAATTTTCACATGAATAAGTTGGACGTCAGCTTGCCTGAGTTACTTAACATGTTGAAAACTGCTGAAAGTCACTTCCCATCCAAGAAGAACCATGTCTTAATGGTATATGATTCTTCTAAGAAAAGGAAGAGGCCCAAGGTATCTTCTCAAAAGAAAAAATCCAAGAAGGTTAAGGGTAAGGCGAAAGTGAAGGATCAAAAAAACTTGATCCAGCTGGCAAAGGAATTTGATTTTATTGCAACAAGTCGGGTCACTGGAAGAGGAACTGCAAGGATTATCTTGCAGAACAAAAGCAGAAGAAGCTTGGAGAAGCTTCGAATCCTAATCAAGGTTTGTTTGATTGAAATTACTTTTTTTGAAAGTCAATCTTCTACTTGGGTATTGGATACCGGCTGTGGTTCTCACATATGTAATAATATGCAGGGACTGGTCAGAAGTAGAAAGCTGAGCAAGGATGAGGTCGTCCTACGAGTGGGAAATAGAGCAAAGATTACAGCATTAGCTGTAGGGACTTATTGTTTAGTATTGCCTACAGGAAAGTTTATTTATTTAAATAATTGTTATTTTGTTTCGAATATCATTAGAAACATTATTTCAATTTCTGTATTGGATATGGATGGTTTTAACATTATAATAAAGAATAACAGTTGTTCTATTTATAATGATAATGTTTTATATGGTGTTGGTAATTTGAGAAATGGACTTTATATACTTGACTTGCATGAAAATATACTTCAAATTGAACAAACTAAGAAAAGGAAAAGAGATGATGTTAATTATACCTATATGTGGCACTGTAAACTTGGTTATATTAATGAAACAAGATTATCCAAGTTGTATAAAGATGGGCTCCTAGAGTTATCGGATTATGAATCATATCCAACTTGTGAATCTTGTCTCATGGGAAAAATGACTAAATCTCCTTTTAGTGGAAAAGGAGAAAGAGTTACAGTGTTGTTAGCGTTGGTACTGTAATACCCGAGAATTTTTACGTATTATTAAGTGAATATATTAATGAAAATTAATATTTATTTGAATATGAACAATTTCATGTTATGAAATGAGATAACTCAATTATATTAAATAATTGAATGATTGGGAATATGTGGAGTTTGGTGATGAACTCGTTAAAGCCTTGTGTGGCATGGTGATGGAAAATACTAATAGTAATGTTAATCGGCAAAGAAATTATAAAGTAAACAATTAAGTAATATTAATTGTAAATTATTGTTGTAATATACTATTAGTTGTTAATTGATGTGTGGTAGATTAATTATTTAATAATGAGGATTAATTAATGATTAAATTAATTAATTGATGATGGTTGTGGTAGATGATTGAATTTTAGTAATTAACTAATAATGTGTGATTACTATTATTTACAATATATGATAAAGATGAATAATGATCATGGAAACCCATAAATATATTAATTAATGGATGGATTAATTAATATCGGTATTAATTAATTTAGGAAGTGCATGATTTATTTATTTAACATAAATAAGTAAGTTAGTAATATAACAATGTTATGTTGACAGTTATATGCATATGAGCCATAATGCAACTATACTATATAGTGTAGTGTGACATTATGTGGCTATATATTAAACTATAGTATTTTAAGTGGTAATTAATCAAGGAAGTGAATAAATTATTTAATTGACATAAATTACTATACTAAGGTTATAATATGATTATATGAGTGGCAGATATACTTATGGAACTACCCGGACAATAATATCTGACTGCATTATTTAATTGCATGAACATGGACTATATGATGTGAGTGTATAATTTATCCCTAAAATTCCTAATATAGTAACAATTATACATTAAGGTTACACTATGGGAATTAAATAAACCAAACCAAGCCTAGTATACAAGAATGTGGAGTTATATTGGATTGTCCCAAAATGAATGTTCCATTCACTCCTAAATCTCAATCACGTGAATAGCAAAAAGGCTAAGGCCTATTCCTCTTCTTTTCTTCCAAGCTTGCTAGGAGATGATCATGAGGGGAGTGGTGCTCATGATGCAAATCAACAACTAAATTACTAACTCCTTCTTATACTTCATGCAATCCCTCAATCCATAAGTTTGAATTCGTGGGCAAAGGCTTGGCATGGTCAATGGATTTCCTATATAATGAACACTTCCCTTCATTCCTTGTGTTGCTTAAATTGTCTGTGAATTGCTAAGTAGTAAGGCTGAGAGCATACAAGTAATCTAGAGCTTAGGAGTTCAATTGGAGCAAGTGTTTTTAACACATTACAGAGGTATAACTCCTTTTTCCTTGTTGCCATTTTCATTCTCTGTAAAAATGGAGTTTTAGTCTAGAGATTTCAAATTTCTTGCAATGGTATGAAATCTCTGTTAATTGATGTAGAATAGCATGCCATTGTGTTATTTGAGTTGGTACACGTCTTGGAACATGGTAACTGGTCTGGTTGCAGGTTTAGCATCTCATGTGTTAAGACTCTGCAGAAGCAGAGTCATTTTTTTTCAGTCTGCTCGAAGTGGCGCGGCCGCGCCACTTCTATAGGCTAATATCTCGCGGCCGCGCGTGGTGTTATTCTCATATACTGCTTAATGTTTCTATATTATTCGAAGCATGTTACTTTGGTTAGAATATGCATATAAATGACCCTAGCATGTGGTTAGATATTGTGTTGAACATATTGCGTTGTTTTAGCTTGATTTAAGTTAAGTTTTCAAGAAAACTTCAAGATTTAAAAAACTAGAAATCATGAACTTGAAGTAATGAATATTCTAATCTAGCAAGCACGTTTGTATGGTTTTGAATTGCATGTCGGGCATACTAACTTAAGTACATAGATTTCATATTGAAGCATGAGCATGTTAGACTTATTAGTAAGTTTTACTAAATGAAAATATGGACTTTGAACGTGAATGTTTATATACTACCTTGAGGGTTGAAATCTGATAATTATGAACATGTCGGATAATACTCTTAGACTCACGCATGTGTAATAAATATATATATCATCATGCTTAGGTGTCATAATTCAAGGAAAGCATAAACGAAGCATATTTCAAAACAAAACGATGTTAATAAAATGTATGTGATATGAATACTCACAAGCATGTTTATTATGAGTTATATAATTAGCTTATATGTTTAAGAATCAAGCATGTTGGACTTTGTGATTTCATAACCTTAAATAGCCTTAAATTGTTGAGATGTCCAACTTAGAACCGCATTATGCAAGACGGGACCTAGATTAAACTTGAAAGGCACGAAAGGACCCTTAACATGTTAATATATGTTATGTATGTAAGGATGTGCAAGCTAGGCCAAGCAATTAATTGCTCAGCCCTGGTTTGAATTGGAAGCCGCGCGTCTCCTTAGTGCAAATCAGGCGCGGCCACGCCATGCTGCAGTCTTAAAAAGTGACTTCCGTGATTCTGAAGTATGTAGCATGCTAGTATAACTTCATTGTGCCTATTTTAGTCCATGATACACTGATAAAGGTAGCTTTGCATGTTAACACCTATCTTAGCTTGAATTGACAAGGTGTTTTAAATGATGATGTCTAACGATAGATTCGAGTTAAGTAATAACATACGTATAAGGTTTCTTGATTTAGTCGTGTGTGTACACTTGATCTATATATATCAAGATTGGTTACCAAAAATGTTTAACTAATGAATATCTTATATACGTATTAAACTATGTTAGGATTTAAAAGAGTATTGTTAAGAAATATTTTGGTAAATTGCGCTTGAGGCAAGTATCCTAAACCTTGGCATTACTTTATTCAACGAATATCGTAAGCTTATCTCATTGAATTCAAGTTATCCTATTGAGCTAGTATGTCTAAAACTATTGTGAAAACTATGAAAGAGTCGATGTCATTTGATTCGGCTAGACTATATGCATGTTTATAAAACTGTCCAAAAATCATTTGATTGGTGCAAAAATCTTGAAAACTGAGTTGAACAACCCTTATGGTAAGGGGATTGTATGTTGTTGGAAACCCCAACACAGGAGTATATTATTACTGTGGTGTTATGCATAACGTGAAGTATTGTAGACTGATCCTCTACATTACTTAATTCTTTTGGGTTATCAGTTTAATATTGGTAATTCTAGTAGATGTTCAATAGTCCTCAGTGACTGCTCAGTATAAATTATTTATCCAGTCGGATACCTTGATAATCATTGAATTCATATATATCAGTTGATTTATATTGAATTGTCATTCTTATTACAAGAATTATTGATATTCATTACTCATGATATTATTCTGAAACTTTGAACTATCCTACAAATGACACTTCGATATTTCAAACCTTGTGATATTATATCCTACACCCTTGTTGTATATTACTTGCTGGGCAATTTGTACTCATCCTTGCTTATTTAAAACCTTTCAGTTAAGGAAGAACAGGGAGGTGTCTCTGGAGCAAACAAGGGCAAGGCTACTGACTAGCTTGTCCCTTTTATGTTTAATCTATTATGTTGTTTTAAGACTATTTCCAGACTATGTTTAAGCTTAAGTAGGATTACGTAATAAGTCTTTATTAGATATTATTATGTAATCTATTAAGCACTGTAGGTTGCGAGACTTGGGGGAATAATTATAATAAATCATTGTACATTATTGTAAATTAGATCTTTCGTTGTAAATGTGTAATTTTAGTTATTATGGTGATTCCATGAGAACGTGACGAACCGAATTTGGGTGATCAAGTGGAGGTCAAAATTTGGGGGTGTCACAGGTTGGTATCAAAGCTATAGTTATAAACCTTAGGAACGAGAGTCCTTAGACTATAACTTAAGAAAACCTAGAAGTTAGGATAGGGATAAAACTCATGTAGAGTTTTCCTTGAGAGACTTAGTGTGTTATGAAATGTAACTTCATTCTATACAATGAACTTATGTTATTTAATATTCTGATGGAGTTGTTGTTTGTCTTGTCTTATGTTGGTGATTGTAGGATGACTGACATAGGAGGACCTAGCCGAGTAGTAGAGGAGGAGTCGCGTGATATCCACGTAGTCTATGAGGTACCCTTGATAGCAGAGCCTATATCGATAGTTGCCCCTATTAATGATGATGATGAGGAGGAGGAGGAGATGGAGCCTCTACCTGAGGAATCTAATCCAGAGGAGGAACCTATAGAGGAGGAACCCGTGGAGGAGGACTCCGACGGGACTACTTTCGAAGATCGGATGTTAGGAGAGTATGAAGAACAGATTTTGGAGCTAGGATGTAGAGTCGAGGAACTAGAGACTGAGACTCTGGAGAGGCAACTAGTGATGTAGGAGATGGAGGTGGAAATTGCTCACCGAAAGGAGGTAGGGATCCAGATGGGAGCCTTGTTTCACCGATCGGTGACAAGGAACGTTGAATTGGAAGGAAAGCAATAAGAAATGGAGCAGAGGGTTTTGAGTGAGAGGATGGAGAAGGAGGATCTCTGAACTTAGTTAGAGATGGAGGTGATGGATAGGTTTCACTTCGAGGAGAAGTGGGAGGATTCCAATTACAGGGTGAATGACCTAGAGGATGAGGTGCGATACAAGAGGAGGAAGATGAACAAGATGGGCTATGCTCTACGCACATGCATGGGGAGATTGATAGATGGGGTGAATCACTACCCCGCTGAGAAGAGACAGACCCGGCATACCATAAGTCGGGATATGGTATCACATATTACGCAAAAGGAGTATCAGAGCGTCGTGGAGCGCGGGATGTTAGATTGAGTCTAGAGGGAAAAACTCAGTAGTATAGTAGTTTATTTATGTGTTGATAATATGTTGTTGTAATCTCAGTCTCTTGTGTAAGATGTGAGACAGTGGTAACCCCAAACTTTTGAAATATATATATATATATATATATATATATATATATATATATAGGGGTAGTAAGCTAGTGTTGTCCCCGTCTTTTGTGATATTAGGGGATATGTGTTTTCATTTATAGCAGTATGCTAGAAAAGAATATGTATTGTAACCCTTTGGCATATGAATATAAATGATCTTATTTCAGAAATGATTTATACACTTTTAGTTCTTTTCGTTTGAGAAATGTCTAAATATGATAATTAGATAATAAATGGGAAATTTTGTGATGCAGAAAATGCCGCCCAGACGTAGAATAACTGTCCCAGAAGAGTCAGTTAATGATGAGAGTGGTCCAGTAGATCCAATACAGCGACTGGTAGATTTATTGGGAGAAGCTCTGAGGGGAAGAAACGAACCCGTACCACCCGTTCCCCAAGTTATCCCTGTAACAACCTTCAAAGACTTTAAGAGTGTAGGACCCCCAGAGTTCACAGGAACTACTGACCCGATAGTTGCGCAAACCTGGATCAAGGAGATCGAGAAGGCCTTCACTATAGCTCGCGTGGGTGAAAACCAAAAGACCGTATTTGCCACATACATGCTGAGAGGCGAAGCGAACTATTGGTGGGAAACTAATCAGCAGAGAGCGGGGGAAGGAACGATAACTTTGGAGAGGTTTACAACACTGTTTTTTGAGAACTATTTCCCGAAGAGTATGAAGAGTAGGATGGAAGTAAAATTCCTAGAGTTGAAACAAGGTGATATGACGGTGGCGCAATACGCTGCTAAGTTTAATGAACTAGCGCTATTTGCAGAACACCAAGTTGTGGATGAAGAGAGGAAGGCAAGACGTTTTGAATAAGGGTTGAAGCCGTGGTTGTATAATAAGGTATCGGTCTTCCAGATTGATTCCTTTACAATATTGTTGGAAAAGGCAATCATTGCAGAAGGTAGTAGTGAGGCCTTAAGTCTATATCATAAGAAGAAGAAGAACAAAAACACCGGTAGTGAGCATCGTGGAGGGAGCAGCAGCGGAGGAAGTAACTCTGGAAAGAGGAAGTGGGAAAATCACAACAACAACAACAGAAACAACAACCAAGGGAGACACCAGGGAAACTTCAAAAAGAGGACCGAAGCTTGCCACAAATGTGGGAGAAGCCATCAAGGGGAATGCTCGAGTGTCTACACCTCGCCAAATTGCCCAAAGCCAAAGAAGATCAGATGATGTTTCGCTTATGGATCTGCAGAACACCAGATAAAGGATTGCCCAAAGAAAGGAAGCAGTGGAGCTGGCAGAAGCCAGGGAGGAGGAAGCAAGTTAATGACGCAGTGGCTGCGAAGGACGTGGTGTCAAGTATAATCTCAATCAATAATATAAATGCTTATGTATTATTTAATTCGGGTGCGACCTGTTCTTTTGTATCTGAAGAATTTGCTAGTAAACTTAATACTCCCCGAGAACATTTAGAAGATTCCTTGAATGTAGAAGTTACGAATAAGGAAATAATCCCTGTAGAATACGTTTATCGAAATTATCGCGCAAACATTATAGAACATGAACTGAGCGTAGACTTGATTCCTATTAGACTGGGAGAATTTGACGTAATACTGGGAATGGTTTGGTTATTTAATCATGCAGCGATAATTGATTGTCAGAACAAGTGTGTGAACCTTCAGACTCCGAGTAAGTCTAAGGTAGTGTTTCATGGTAGCTCGTCGCTTAAGCAATCGTGTTGCGTTACGATGATGCAGGCCAAGAAGTTGTTAAGGAAAGGATGTGTAGGTTATTTAGCTTACATTGTAGATACTCGAAAAAAAGGAGTAGAGATTAAGGATATACCCGTAGTGAATGAATTTCGAGACATGTTTTCGGATGATCTGTCTGGTCTTCCGCCAGACAGAGATATCGAATTAGTAATAGACTTAGCACCGAGAACGGCACCAATTTCGAAAGCTCCATACCTTATGGCGCCAGTAGAAATGAAGGAATTGATGATACAACTCCAAGAACTATTAGATAAGGGTTACATTCGACCGAGTGTGTCTCCTTGGGGAGCACCAGTGTTGTTCGTTAAGAAGAAGGACGGATCGATGAGGCTCTGTATGGATTATCGGGAATTAAAAATAGTAACAATCAAGAACAGATATCCATTACCGAGGATAGATGACTTGTGTAGACACTCAAAATTTTCTGTACTACTGTCACTAACATTGCAGGAGAGCAGATTCGCCTTTTAATAGGGAATCCTAAAAGACGATCCATATCCGTGCCGGATACTACCGGAAGTTCAGCATCAACCCCAGATTGCAATCTGGGAGTAACAATTCCAATCTCGAAGATAACCCCGAGGCATATAGATCAACACCGGCACACACACCGAAGAAGACCGATTAATCTCGGAGATAATCCCGAGGTATCCAGTCTCAGTCCCAACCATGGGAATAGCCACCAACCTTGGTGATAACCCCAAGGAATGCAATTTCGACAATAACCCCAGAAATGCTTGTTACAAGTGCGACTAGCTTCAATCTCGGCGCTCACAATGAGATCCACTGTACCAGCCCGGCGATAACATCGGGAAGACAGACACACCTCAAGGATGACAATGAGGACCTTCAACCAATTTCAGCAGTCCAATCCCAGCGAAGCTGAGCAACGTCTGCTTTATCAGTCCAATCTGGCGATAACACCGGTGAGGGGCAACATCGTCATCTGACCAACACGATGCCATGCCACGTCGCCTCAACATATCTACGCAACAATGTCCTACAAGACTAATCAATCCCGAGTGACTATTGTATGGGGTAACGGATGAAAGTTGAAGCTTGAAGACCGGAGGGCACCGTCCCATCTTCAATGACTTCGTACAAACTCTAACCCCATGCCATCGTACAACTCTCGACAACGACAGTCCGAAATAGGTCATGTATACCTCAAACAGATGCTCGGATTGAACTTCTAAAAATTTGAGTGGACATTATAGTGCCTGAGTGCACGTATTTCGAGACGACCCGACCCGAAAAACCTGGGTTGCCTCTGGTACACCTGCGGCTCAGCCGCAGGTGTACCAGAGGCTAATATGCCTATAAATAAAGGGCTTGGGGTGCTAATTTTTGAAGAGAAAACGGCGAGGAAGCCCTGCCCAATTTGCTCTGCACTCATCCCATGCAGTGTACTTTCCCCTTTTAAACACCTGTGAGCTCATATATAGCCCTTTTGTACGTACAAAAGTCAGTGTTTATCCACTCTAAAGATATAGAAGTCTTCTTTGGCAGTCAGCTGTAAGCCTTCTCATACACTTTAGAGTCCTCTTCATCTTTGCACACACCCTTCTACACGTTGATAGTCGTGTTGCTTGCTTTTGCCCGGACTTCGGTCCGTGGTTTCATTCCAGTCTGTATATATATATTTTATATATATATTTATATATATGGAATAACATTATCGAGTTATGCCTCGATTGAGCCTAGACTTCGGTCTGGAGCGTTTATTTGCTTTCCTATATATATTTATATATATGAACTGCGTGTCGAACTCTGTTTGATGAGCATAGACTTCGGTCTGGAGCGTTTAATGCTTTAATATATATATATATATATATATATATTAACTGTGTGTCGAACTCTATTCGATGAGCCTGGATTTTATATCCGGTGCGTTTACTCGCTTATATATATATATATATATATATATATATATATATATATATATATATATATATATATATATATATATATATATATAAAAAAGCGGTAAACGCACCTGATATAAAATCCAGGCTCATTGAACAAGGTTCGACCACAGTTGATATATATATATATATATATATATATATATATATATATATATATATATATATATATTTCGTCCCACCTGGAGTTTCCTCCATGGTGGTTGATCGCTTTTACAGCTTTATTTACATTCCGTCCCGCCTGGAGTTCCCTCCATGGCGGTTGACCATCTTTACATTTTTATTTACGTTTTCGTCCTGCCTAGAGTTTCCTCCGTGGCGGTTGATAGCTTTTACAGCTTTATTTACATTTCTGATCCCCCATGGAGGTGCTTCGTGGCTGGTGATCATGTATGCATATATATATTTACAGCTTTTATATATATATATATATATATATATATATATATATATATATATATATATATATATCTGCTTACTGCGTTTATATCAATTGTGGCATCATGTGAGCCTAGGAATCATGTGATCACAGATTCAGTCCCCTGAATCTAGATTTGGTTCCCGTGATGGACCTTTTCAACTGTAAGCAGCTTGTAAATTTATCTGTGATGTTTGGATTTCCTCAGATGGTTTTCATACCCACGAGAAATTCAGCACCTTTGTGTACATTTATTTTTCTACGGATGCCTCGCATCTGTCAAATAAAATCAATCAAGCCGAGCACTTAATAAAATGGGAGTGTAAAAGGTCTCAATTACTATTGAGCATCAGGGTTTGAAAAAACCTCTTTTATAAAACATCACTGCCATATCTTGCTTAAAATTGAATTTTTACATAAAATTCAAACCCTGTGTATATAGGTGTGAACGAGGCCTCGCACTACTTCCAAATAACAGCACATTGACCCACACACACACACATTCAGATAACAGTTTCTTGAAAAGAGGCGGTCAGCGTGGTAACACGGATGTCGGGGGGTGCCTAACACCTTCCCTCCGCATAACCAAGTCCACGGACCCTAATGAATCTCGGTTTCACCGACCCGCTTAGCACTGTCACATCACTGGGTCAATGTGCAAACGTTTTCTCGGTTGTGTTGGTACAACCATTTAAAAAACCAACTGGCGACTCTTAACAGTCCATCGTCGACATTATACATGTCGGACCTTTTTCACTTATTTTTTCAAACAAATCTCACCTAAAATGAGAACACCAAAGAACAAGTAACGGAAAGGGACAATTAAAAATCCCGCCGTCAACAGGTGGCGACTCTGCTGGGGAACTCCAGTAAGAGGACTTAAGCCGCTATTACAATTTTTTCAAAATTGTTATCTGCTTGTGTGTGGATGTTGCATTTACATTTTATGATAAATGTGTACGAATGCATTTCCTTACTTAGTGCTTCGCACTATAAACTGCTTGTGATATTAGTGCTTCGCACCATATCTGCTTGTGATATTAGTGCTTCGCACATGTCATCATTTTCATACGGTAAGACATGTATGTGAATGTATGTTGTGTGGTCCCTCCACCAGGAGGCTATCCCGTCGGTGTTTGATTATTGGACTCGTGAGAAGACTAATTCTCAGAGGCTCAGGAAAGGCACCACCCAAATTCGCTCCAGTTGAAAGACCGGATTAACTTCCCGTCAAGTAGATTGCGATGATTTGGGAACCTCCATGCCAAAAAGCCGCGAGAGTAACCTAAGATAGGTTAGCCTTTGATAAACCCAAAATGGAGGAAAGTCTCTTCATGCTCTCATTTCAAATTACTTGTAAAGCACAATTACTTGTAATTATCTTCCATATTTATCTCCATGTAATGAGAAATATGAAGAAATGTGTAAACATACATGCTACAAATAGCTGACATCCGTTTTGCAGGATAAAATTCCTAAACTGGACACATCACACAGCATATTATTATCCACCTTCCCTAAAGACTAAACTATGCAAGTATTTTGCAGGGAATCAATCGGACCTACCACCCGTTCAAAGTTCAAAAAGGCAACAGGCCTACAGTCAATCATGTCGTCATCTGACCAGACCGAACTTAATCCAGTTTTTGGCAAAGAATTCGACGGATTAAGCAAACAGATTACAGATTTGGTTGTTCTACTAAAAGAATTACACCAGTCTACACAGGGTCAGAAAATACACGTACATGCTGAATCCTCCACACAAGGAGGAACCCTGGTCATTACAATACCTGAACTGCAGTTGGATCCGACCAACAAAACTTATGATGCTGCCCATCCCACTGGAGACCCAGACACTTGTGACATCAAAAAGAAAGTCCTCCAAATGGAAGAGACTCTTCGCACTATCAAAGGAATTAGAACACACGGGAGTGTTTCATATGTGTTTCATATGCTAATTTGTGTATTTTTCCTGGTATTCATTATCCAGAAAAGTTTAAGACTCCTAACTTTGAAAAATATGACGGGTTATGAGATCCTTACACACATCTAAAGGTGTTTATTGGAGAACTGGGATCTTATGCAGAGGATGAAAAACTCATAATGCAACTGTTCCAAAAAAGTCTAACTGGAGAAGCCCGTTCGTGGTACACGAGATTAGACAATTCAAAGATCCATAGTTGGGAAGAGCTAGCACACGCTTTCCTCACCCAATACAACTTTTAATCTCAAATGGCTCCTGATCGGTATCAAATTACCAAGATCAAGAAACAGTCTAATGAGTCTTTCAGAGAGTATGCTCAAAGGTGGAGACGCCTGGTTGCCCAAGTTAGTCCTTCCATGACAGAATCAAAGATGGTCTTGACTTTCATAGACATACAAGAAGAACCTTTCTATGAAAGAGTTTTAGCTGGCATCGGCAAGCCATTTTTTGAAATGGTCAAACATGGGGAGATGGCTGAAATGGGATTGAAATCCTGAAAGATTCAAGACCTAGCAGCACTCAAAGCTGTTGCTGATCACATCCAATCTGAAAATTATGGGAACAACCCCCGGAGGGTCCATAAAAAGAAAGAGGAGGATGTTTTTCTGATACTACAGGATCAAAAAGGTAATCAAAACATGCCTGTCTAGAGGAGAAATTACACTCCCTTTCAAGCACAGTCTTCAAATCCTCCAATACCAAAAGGTGGAGAAGCCAAATGCCCTCGAGTATTCACACCCTTAGGGGACACCCTTGAGAACATTCTCAATCTTCAAACAACACAGAAGAAAATCACGCATCTGCTTCCACCAGCCAGCCCTAATGGACGGGGTTTTAATGCTACTCGAAAATGTGCTTATCATGATGGGGCACCTGGACATAATACTCAGGATTGTTGGGCCTTGAAACACAAAATCCAAGACCTGATAGACAACGATGAAATTGTGGTCGCCAAACCCAATCAGCCTCACGTTCAAGACAACCCTCTTTCTCAACACAAGGAAGAAGAGGTCAACATGATCAATTGGAGCAGCGGACAGAGTTCCAATTTTAGCTATGAATCCTCCCAGACCCCCAAAGATGGTGATGACAGATTGGATTATGCCAAGTTCCAATTCACAATGGAATGAAAGATAAAAGCTCTTTGTACACAAATAGAGCAATTGGCGGAACTGGTGACTTATCAGCATCAAGTGACTTGTCAGCTAATCAGTCAGGAGCATGCCAGTCTCCTACCTATTGTCATGAATATTCCCTCTTCACTTTCAGAAAATGAAATACTAGAAGACAAAGTGACGAAGAGAGCGAATGCTAAGGCCCGTCGGGATTTTGCCAACAAAAGGGAATTCACACATTTGGGCCAACCTATGGAGGAAATCCTTCATATGTTAATCAATGAAGGAAGGAGTAGTTCCCTTCTACCTCCAATCAACCCCCGTTCAGGACGATACAACTCTGACGGAGTATGTCAATATCATTCTCAATCTCGCGGTCACAGCACAGAAGAATGTTGGGCACTCCGCCACTTTATTCAAAATTTAATTGACAGTGGCGTACTGCGCCTGGCAGATAATGACACTGTGTTACGGGAAAGTGAGGATTCGGATCCTACTAAGTGGAAGAGTGTAGTAGCAGTCATATCCGCTGAAAATGATGGGGTTAACAAATTACTTGTCATGCCAGTAATTCAACTCAATGGAATCAACAATCCTTTGAAAGTGGTCGCTCCCGAGCCAATCAACTTGCCGTGTAGAGCACAATATCCTATTGTTAGCTTGCGCACAGTTCCGTGGAATTATGGAGAAGGTGAAGGATCCACCTTGCATACAACTGCTCCAGTGTCAAAGGAGAATCCATTGTATCTTCCCCAACGGGTAATGAAGCCTGTCATCAAGTCTAAGGGGAAAGTACCCATTGAGAAGATTGAAAATTTCCTCCGCACTATGGGTCATAATGAAGCCAAGGTGGTTTTAAGCTTGAAAGAAGCTCCACAACAGATATCAATCTTGGACTTGGTCCTGACCTCCGAGAATCACCAGAAGGTCTTGTTAAAGGTTTTAGAAGAAGCCTATCTACCGACATCAGTTGATACAGAAAAGTTTCAACATCTGGTTGATCACATTTTCAACAACAATGTGATATCCTTCACTGATGATGACATACCGCCCGAAGGGACCGGTCATTGCAAATCGTTGCACATTGCGATCTTGTCCTCCGGACATATGGTGGCGGGAGTTTTAATAGATGGAGGTTCCTCTCTAAATATCTGCCCATATGCTACCTTGGTGAAGATGAATATCAATCCAAATCAAATTCGGATTAGCCATACCATTATCAAAGCTTTTGATAGAGCCCGTCGTAACTCAATCGGAGTAGTTGAGCTGCCAATTGAGATTGGTCCTCATACATTCTGCGTATCCTTTCATGTGCTCAAGATAGATTCGGGATACAACCTGCTCTTGGGACGACCATGGATTCACATGGCAGAGGTAGACCCCTCCACTCTTCACCAACAGTTGAAATACAACATCAACAATAGCCTGGTCACAGTCAATGCTGAACCGGAGATTCCTCAGCACGGGGACATACCGCTCATCAAAGCCAATAAGGATGTTGAGCCAATTAGTTTTCATGCTTTGGAAATAAGCAATACCCAATACCATGCTATTGGAACGCCACTGCCCGAACCCCATATTTCTACCGAGGTAATGTCGGCCACTCAAGAAATGATGTCGTTAGGTCATAAACTGGGACAAGGGTTGGGTAAAGATTTCCAGGGTATCAAGTACCGTATTCGCTTAACCCAGCAAAATGGGACAGCTGAACTAGGCTATTATGCCTAGTCACAGGAATCCTCATAAGCATCAGCAGATTCCTTTAGCTTAAACCATGCGGCGTTTAGCTTCGCCTGCAAGCTTCGAGTCTGCACAACCTCCCGTAAAGGTGCCAGCCAATATAATGGCGATGTTATTTCCCAAGCTGGTACCGGTGAAGGAGAAAGAAATCTTTGTTCCAGATCCCGCAGTGGAGGAAGAGGAACGAAGAATCAAGCAAGACGTCATGCGGATGATGTCCGGCATACGCATCATCGTTCATGATGAGCATACCAACAGATACACCCCAGACGATGATTGCCCAGACGTAATGGCTATCATTCGGGACAAGGAAGATGAAGATAATCCCTCTATCACTGCGGTTCACTCGAAATTTGCTCTTGCCAATTGGAACAGCATTCCTTGCATTGGTCATCAAGGGTAAAGCGGGCGAAAACTCTTTCTGCCCTGTAGATATAATAACTGCTTACTTTTCTGTACAGTATTAGCGGTTTATTTTGCCAGTATATGCTAACACTGTGTATGATCAACACATTTCATATATACTAAGTGAAAGCATATTTTGTTTTAGGACTGTGAATTTAGATGTGCATGTACTTGCTGATACGGTGCCTCTTCTCCACAAGGATTAGACCTTTGATGTAGAAATGAATTCAGCCTTGGTGGATATACAGGATGACATTGAGGTGCCTCCAGAAATTCAAGAATGGGTCAAAGACAAACCCAAACCCAACCTTGATCAAACCACTCCTTTCAATCTCGGAACCTTAGAAAACCCTAAGTTAATCCATATTGGTTCAGACCTTACCCCAAACCGACGGAATGGCATGGTTACGCTACTAACCCAGTTCCAGGATGTGTTTGCATGGTCTCATGAGGATATGGTGGGTTTGTCCACTGACATTGTCCTTCATCGCCTTCTCATTAAAGAGGGATTTAAGTCAGTCAAGCAAAAGCTCCGACGATTGAAACCTGAATGGAGTTTAAAGGTGAAAGAAAAAATTGTGAAACAGTTTCAAGCTGGCATCATAATGGTGTCTACATATCCTGAGTGGATATCCAACATCGTGCCCGTACCTAAACCTAGAGGGAAGGTGCGAGTTTGCGTGGATTACCGGGACTTGAACAAGGCTTGCTTAAAAGATAGCTTTCCCGTGCCATTTATCCACATTCTCATTGACAATACTGCACAATACGACATGTATTCCTTTGCAGATTGCTTTGCGGGGTATCATCAGATCATAGTTGCTGAGGAAGATCGTGAGAAGACTGCTTTCATCACTCCTTGGGGAACTTTATGCTATAAACGGTTGTCATTCGGCCTCATCAATGCTGGAGCTACCTATCAACGAGCTATGATGGCTCTTTTCCACGACTTAATGCATAAGGAGATCGAGATCTACGTGGATGACATTATTGTCAAATCGCGGAAGGAGGATGACCATATAGACCATCTCAGGAAGTTGTTCAATAGGTTACGTAGGTACAACTTGAAGTTGAATCCAGCTAAGTGCGCCTTTGGCGTTAAATCAGGCAAGTTGCTAGGATTTCTAGTCAGCCACAAAGGGATAGAGCTGGATCCTGCCAAAATCTAAGCCATCATGGAAATGCCTATTCCTCAAACAGAAAAGGAAATACGGAGATTTTTGGGAAGAATCAACTTCATTAGCAGATTTATCTCTCAACTCACAGCAACTTGTGAGCCAATCTTTAAGCTATTAAGGAAGAACTCCTCCATGAAATGGAATGAGGAGTGCCAGAATACCTTCCTTACAATCAAGAAACAGCTAATCAAAGCTCCCATCTTTGTACCACCCAGGGATGATGTTCCCCTGTTTATGTATCTGTCAGTAAGTGACAATGCCATGGGTTTCATGCTGGGACAGAAGGACGATAGAGGCCTAGAACGAGCTATCTATTACCTCAGCAAAAGATTCAGCAGCAGTGAACACAAGTACACTCTAATCGAAAAGACGTGTTGTGCCTTAGCATGGACTTCCATGAGGTTACAGCATTATCTCCATCGTCACATAACCCATCTCATATCCCGCGTGGATCCTCTCAAGTACGTGTTCAACAAACCCATGTTAAATTACCGGCTGTCCAGATGGCAGTTGATCCTACAATAATTTGACATCGTATATGTGACTCAAAAGTCCATCAAAGGTCAAGGAATTGCGGATTAACTGGCCGCCGCACCATCAGGGAATTTCAAACCCTTGGAGACATATTTCCCCGATGAAGGAGTAATGACAGTTCAGCAACACCATCAGTACGATACACGCCAAACGTGGAAGATGTATTTCGATGGAGCTGTTAATATGGAAGCTTCTCGAGCTGGAGCAGTTCTAATATCTGATACGGGGGAGCAGTATCCCGTCACCGTTAAATTACAGTTTGTCAGCACCAACAATACGGCTGAGTATGAAGGCTATCTTATGGGGCTAAAACTTGCCCATTCAATGGGCATCAGGTGGATAACTGTACTTGGAGATTCAGAGTTGGTAATCAGACAATCCACCGGAATCCATCAAACCAAGGAACTACATTTGTTGCCTTACCGTCGACAGGTTTTAAAGATGGCTTTGGGGTTCGAAGAAATATCCTTTCTACACATTCCTCGTAATAGGAATGATTTTACGGACGCGTTAGCAACTTTGGCCTCCTTGATCCGCATATCAGACAAGGAACACTTGCCAAGCGTCACAATTTCCCTACACAAGGCCCCAGCCTATGGGAATTACGTTGGAGAAGTATCGGATGAGCTATCTCCCATCCAACATCCTTGGTATCAGCATATCAAGGAATATCTGCGAGATGGATCTACACCCGCTGAGGCGAGCACGACTGAGAAAAGGCGGATCCATCGATTTGCTATAAAATTCTACCTGAGCGGAGGTGCGCTCTATAAAAGAGATGCAGGATTAGGTCTCCTCAGATGTTTAGACAAAGATCAAGCCCAAAGGCTTATGGATGAAATCCATGGCGGAGTTTGTGGCCCCCACATGAGTGGCCCCCTCCTTATCAAGAAAGTCCTCAGGACAGGACATTATTGGCTATCTCTCAAAGTTGATTGCAATGACCACGTCAGGAGATGCTATCAGTGCCAGATTCATGGGAATTCTATACACGCCCCTCCACGGGAACTTCACAATATGAGTTCACCTTGGCCCTTCTCAATGTGGGGAATGGACGTTATCGGGCCCATTGAGCCTAAAGCCAGTAATGGTCATCGATTTATCTTCACCATGATCGACTACTTCACCAAGTGGGTAGAAGCAGCCTCCTTCCCTAGGGTCACTAAAGAAGTCATCATTGTTTTCATCAGAAACGATGTCATTTGTCGATATGGACAACCAAAGGTGATTGTGTCCGACAATGCCAAGAACCTCAACAACAAAATGATGGAGGAATTATGCAGTAAATTCCACATCAAACATCTCAACTCAGTCATCTATCGTCCGAAGATGAATGGTGCTGTTGAAGCGGCTAACAAGAACATCAAGAAGATTATGCAAAAGATGTCCACCAATCACAAAAATTGGCCTGACCTATTGCCTCTAACTCTGTTAGCCTACAGAACCTCAATGCGCACTTCCACTGGGGCAACCCCCTACGCATTAACCTATGGGATGGAAGCGGTACTCCCCATAGAAGTTTGGATGGAATCCCTCAGAGTATTGATAGATGCTCAGTTGGATGAAGACCAATGGGTACAAGATAGGTATCACCAATTGGCTTTAATAGAAGAAAGGCGAACCGCGGCTATCTTCCATGGTCAGTTATATCAACAAAGGATCGCTAGATCCTACAACAAAAAAGTTCGGCTGCGGCAATTCAGACAACATGACTTGGTTTTGAAGAAAATCTTTGACAACCAAGATCAGTCTAAGGGAAAATTCGCTCCTAAGTGGGATGGCCCGTTTATTATCAAGGAAGTATTGATAGGAGGCGCTCTCAGATTGCAAGAAATGGACGGTGATGAATTTCCACAACTCATCAACTCGGACACCGTGAAACGATACTATGTCTGATGTTGCCATCAAGTAAACATCCTGGTGGTAGACCATCAAGTAACCAGACATTCCGGTTCTTTAAACCTTTACAACAAACAACTTTTCTACACATCGCCCCTCAAGGAAACATACCTTTCAAGCCAGCAGCCTGGCTCTCCTTTGCGCTCATGCAACTTAGGTCATCCCACCACAGATTGAACCTCTTGCGTATACAGTTTGGCTACCCATACCTGGGATCAAACTTTTCACCTGCAGTTTATCCTCAACCTAGGATTAAACTTTCTCTTCCCTGCACTCTGACCTGCACACGGGATTACGCTTTTCATCTCGCCCTGAGGGGCGAACTACGTCGACCTAATCTCCTCTTCAATAGGAGTACGTAGGCAACCATTTCATATGGCCCGGTCGCAATAAAACAAAAACAACAAAAATATTTCCACCCTTTTCCTTACAAAAACAAAAATAAAACAAACATTCCCACACCATTCCTGCCACATACAGCGTTGAACCTCTTACACCAGGTTCGAACTATGCAGACCTGATCTCCTCTTCAATAGGAGTACGTAGGCAGCCATTCATGGTGCAGTCTCACCCCCTACCAAAACATAAACCCTTGTCAGTCGGTACTGGGATCATCCTTCAAACCACTACATTTCATTCGGCTTTAGACCAAAGGAATGGAATTACCTGAACTCCTCCCAACTAGGAGATTCGGCGACCATATAAGCTGCGGTCATACCTTGAAGAGAAACACCAATCCATAAGAGATGGAATTAACTAGGCTTCTCCTAAATAGAAGTACTGGCGACCATATGTGGTGCGGTTATTCTCAGAGAGGAAAGCCATACTCATCTCCTTATTTTCATACAAAAACCAGTCCCAAGACACCAAAGATGGTAGGGATACATCCAGATCGATGATTCATTCTGAACTATCTAGAGACAACTCAATGTCTATCCACCCAGGAGAAATTCAGAATACATCAAGATCACAAGCCCTGAAGCAGCAGGCAAAATATCAAGCAAGTAGCGAAGCATATCTAAAAGGGAAGTGATCAAAAATATATTTCCCTGTCATATATAATGCGGTTTGATATACACAATGTAAACTGTACATGAAAAAATGGCTAAGCTAGTTTGTGCAAGAAAATATAAGATCATCTACAAGTCAAGGTATATGCGAGCTAACAAGCCCAACATGGTGTCCCTCTCAAAAGATGGAGGTGAAGCTGTGGTCTCCTGTATGAGAATATCCACACGACCCAACAGATCTGCAGCCATCTGCATGGTGACCATATGATCATCAATATATGCACTCATCTCTGCGATCATGCCAGTGGTAAGGGACCTCACTGCAGTGCTATCGGTGATGGCTACATCCCGGGCAGATATAGCGATATCCCGCTCAACTATCACTGCATCTCTGGCTGATATAGCCTCATCCCGCTCAACGACGGCGGCATCTCTAAGAGCTAATGCCTCGTCTCTCTCCAATAGAGCGGCCTCCCTTCCATCAAGAGCAGTCAACATCATAGATCGAATATGATATCTCTCAAAGGTCATCAGATGAAGACTCTGCTCTAAGTACTGTGCCGAGTGTTGAATCACAACAGTACTGGTACTAGGAGAATTAGGAAGAAATGCTGGCAACCCAGCAGTGGGCTCCTCCTCGATGTAGGTATCAATATCCTCCATGGGCTCTACATCATCTAACTCACGCTCCGGTACTGTAAATACTGCTGCAGCCGATAAAATCTCTGTCTCCATCCACGCGGAATACTCTGCGGAATAACCAGGATGACTGACAGAAAAAACCGCTATCTCACGCCGATCCCAACAGGCGTATATCCGAGATCGGTCCTCTGCTCAAAGGTACCAAGAAGCTAAACGCTGACCTGTCACCCCCTCAAAAGGATGAAAATCCTGGAACTGGTCGAACTGCGACATCACGACCAATGGGTGATAAGTGGTCACTCCCCTCAAACCAACCAGAGGGAGATAGTCCATGCCCGGAGCATGAGTAATGAAGCCGTATGGTGAGCTAAGCCCCGAACACAGCAATATGCTGAATGGATCTCTGATATCTGCCAAGAATGTGGACCAGGACAGAGCATCTATACACTCTGATGGCTGAAAAGAGTATGACATAGCAACATCATGGGTGAAGCAGTACCCATGCCGTCTAAGAGTGCCAATCGGTCTCAAGTGTGACATGAACCACACATATAGCATGACTGAGCTACCTGTGAACACTCATGTAGGATACGTGCAACAATACAATGCCAACTGCAGCTTCTCTGTTACAATCATAGGTACAATGGTACAACCCTCCTTGAGAGCTCTCACGGCCATGATAACGCCTATATCTATCTCATCCATATATCGTGGCATATACAAATATGACAATACACATAGCATCAGTACGTCAACTCTAGCCAAATGCCAATGATCCTCCGATGCGGTGAAATCCCCAGAATGTTGTGAATAGCTTTCCTCCGAGCCAAATCTGTCGTACAGAAAATGTTGGGATATCACGTGGCCAAATGTCAACTCATCATGTACTACTATGCGCCTCAATCCTGTGAGAGTCATGAATCGTCTGCTCATGTCTCCCAAAGCCAGATACACGCAAGGTCTGCCTAAAGGCAGCATTGTCAAACGTGCATACTCCTCCAGAGTAGGAGTCAACTCATGGGTGTCGAATCAGAATACCTGCCTATCCGGTAGCCAATGCTCTATCATCCCGTCCACAAATCCTGCGGGAACTTGAAAAGTCAAAAAGGTTATGGTATGCTGTAATAAATGATCTACAGTCACCCTGTCTGGTGGTAACATGCTATCATACCACGATCGCATACCCGATGCCACCACTGACGGTGGGGTATGATCTATACGGCTAACAGTCAAAGAAGACATTTGTGCGGGTCGTGTCATAAGACCATCCAGGGGTCAATGCCGAATATCTCTGGACATACATACATATGCATAACATGATACATGCATAATAGATAATAGATGGCAATATGATATAAGGAATTGAAATATTGTGCATACATTCCTAAGTATATCATCATCTAATACATCATCTCTGTACAGCTACAAATACAGGGAAATGGGGCATAAAAGCCCTACTACTAATAGAGGCCTATCAAAAGATATAGCGAGAATGGGGAACAGCCACCCAATATCTAACAGAGGTCTATCAAAAGATATAATGAGAATATACATCAGAAGAAGACCAGGGTCTAGATATCCACATCATCAATCATGTCCACCTGATGTAACTCCTCCTGAGTCACTGGATCTCTATCAACAGGGATGTCAGGCCTATAAAGAAGAGGATCTACGCCGACAAAACCAAATGGGTCGTCCGAGGGGCCAGTGCCTGAGCTGGAAGGAACAAATGACTCCGCCTCTGCTGGATCTCTGCCCAAATGCCGGATAAATATATGTGCCCGATCTAACTGTCAGGTCAAGCCATCAATCTGGGTCATATGAGTCGGAGCTCAGACATAAGCTACCCAATCCGTCATCATTAAGGATCCTGAAACCATGTCCCCCATAAACTGTGTGGCGCGGAACTGGGTTCCAATAGTGCGAGGGAACCACTAACGCTGAAATATCTCTTGAGTACATGGACCCTCTGACAATGCAAATCCGTCAACCCCCAACAACGGGATATCAATGGCGGGTGACTGTAATACGGGCCAAGAACGCCTAGTAGGAGGTAAGATCGGTATATGGATCTCCCCTATGGTGCTCCTGATAGCACGCTCTCCTAAATAGAGCTCCCAGCCTCCATCCGTGAAAAGAGGAACTCTCCTGGTGGAAATCGCATACTCGGCTCCTGTCGGGTATCCATCCTCAAAACCCACGGTCAGGTGTTCCTCGGAATAGGGAAGCCATGTGATGGTGTCGACCGTCAGCAACTTCAGCTGCATACGGCAATAAGTGAATCCCTCAGCTACAGGGACCTCTGGCAGAATCGAATGGTGCCATCGCCGTCCTCGTGGATAGGTGTCTAAACCTAACACACTCACGGGACGCAAGCATGGAAGCCTCTCATAGGCCCAGAACTGCCAATACAATAAAAAAAAGTATATCTGCTATCAGTTAACACTCTTAACCTATAAAGAAGAAACGATAAGAGAAATACTCACCAGCAGAAACGGGTAAAATCCTAGCCAAGCCTCGGTCAAACCCTGTGAGCGCATACCCATGCCCCGGAGGAAATAGGCAAAGGTATAAGTGCCCCAATCATACTCTCCAATATGGTCCACTTCACGTGTAGCGCTGATCAAAGCGAAAGATACCGTGGAAGAGTTATCTGCTATGAAGCAGCCTCGAATGATCATTAGGAACAATCGCTGCAAAACGCGATCCCTGATCCTGACATCATCAGACATGGGCTCACTCAATAGCCCGCTCATAGCATCTACGCTCAAAGGACCTGAACGGACAGTCCTGCCTTTGAGCGCCGCCGTCGGAACTCCTAATAAGGATCTAACGGCAGTAGGGGTAATATTTGCCATGCAAGGCACTGGCTCCCCTCCAAACTCCATACCTGTGATAAATCGTCAATCCATAGGCGTCATCATCACCTCGTAATCCAGTAGATGGAGTGACTGAGTCTGATGAAACCATCGCTCAGACAATGCCCTGAGATAACCCCAGGGATAACAACGGGAAGGATGGAGAAAAATGCCCTAAATCCCCACTCATGCACTACCGCTCTATAGTCAGGATGAAGCGCCTGGTACATGGAGTGAATGCTGAACCAGTTCCCTCGAGGCTGTGTAAAACCAGGGACCTGCATGAAATGTAGATCAACATCAAAACCCTTTAATCCTCATCAATAGTAAAGAAGGAAGATCAAAGTCTAACGCCATACCTCGTTAGCATGCAAATACATCGATGGATGTCTACCCAAATCACCAAGCAACTCTGGGTTCACCACCTGAATGCTCAGAAGCTCCCTACAAGGGACATGTGCAGCAGGAGCGGGGTCCTCTATCAGAATATCTGCCTCCTCGTCCTCAACGTCTGGAATATCTACTTGAACAGGACGTGAGGCTATCTGACAGAACGAGAATGAGGCACTTCAGAAGCCCTCCGCCGTATACCAGAAGTAGTCCTATAGAAACTGCTTGGCTGATCCAGATCCATAATACCTGGACAACAAGTCTCCAAATCACCTCAGAAAAGGTGTGGTATTTCCTTACCTGGAACTTTCTAAAATGTATTCTGTGACTATATGCATGCATGTATATAATAGAGTTAAAAATGCATTACTGCCCAATGCCTACATTTGGAAAAATTTTGCCATAGTCCCATTTGAAAATAGGACTATCCATATGCATACAGGCATGTCTAGGTGGCCATTCAGTAGCACACCTGCCCCAAAGTCATATACATAATATATGCATTAAAAATTAAAATCATCAGCATAAGGCCAACCTCAATACTAGGAGTACTTTGCCTTGCTACCTTATGCTCATTGGACCTCAAATAGGACAAAAAAATAGCAAAAAAATGTGCCAATTTGATTGTCTCAAAAGTCAAATTTTTTCACATCATTATGTTCAGCAGTTTAATACTAACATATACTATGTTGAATATTTTTTATGAAGTCATTTGTGCTTACATAATCACTACTATGTGTTTAGATGCATTTCATGCGATAACTCAAAATCCAACAGACAGAAATGAGAGAAAATACAGGCATATGTTTCCAGGATAGTGTAGAACACTTGTACGATGACAGAATTTGCAGAAAGCAGCCCGAACTAAGCAGATCTGAAGATGGCTCGCGGTTTTCTCTATGCGAAGCAAGTTAAAAGTACTTATAAAGACCAACCTGCAGCGGCTGCACCTGCGGCACCCCTATGTGGGACCCACCCCTCCGGCTCAGTCCAGTTTGAGTTGCAAAGGAGTTCTTGTAGATTAGCAAAGTCAAATCAGAAATAAAATGCCATGCGATTGAGCAAAACTGCATACAATCCTGGTCCTCTCAGATTAGACTTTGAATCTATACATCACTCATTGGTAGTCACCTGAGTACAAGGTATACCCTGCCAATGATCCCAGTTGTCACAAATCACAGACGACAATACCTTATACAGGTCTGATGCCACCAACTCCGGGTCATTACCCTACGTGAAATCCCCGACGGGGGTTACAACGTGAGGTCCCCGGCAAGGGTTACAATGCATGCTCATCCGTTGACACACAAATCAACGAAGGTCAAGTAGCCTTGACGTTGTTTCAGCTGATGGCAAGTAAACCCATCGAAGCATGGAAAGTTGTTCAATCATTGCGTACGTTTATATTCATCACTCCCCAGTGGATCCCCGACGGGGGTTACAATATGAAGTCACTGCAGGGGATTATCACGTACATACAAGCCGTTGACACACATATCAACGAATGTCAAGCAGCCTTGACACTATTACAGCTGATAGCGATTTAAACCTATCAGAGCTCTGGAGCTATTCGAGGTTTTCACACCCGACCGCTCGTATTCCCGAGCGGATCCTCGTCGGGGTCACAACGTACTGTTCCAGTGATCTACACGACAGCGGATGTCAAGCAACCTTGACAATCTACCCATAAACTTTCAGTCGTTGATTCACACGTCCACGAAGGGAATGTCAATAAAGAGGATAGATGATGGAATATGTTATACACATCCTCAAACAGATCAAGCTCCATCCCCATAGATCTCTCACACATAAGAGGTACATCTTCAGGATCAAGTCATAATCGAAGACACAGGACTTTGGTGATAACTTCAACATCAACATCCTAATAGATTCGGATTACACATCAAATTTGGTCATCGTTGCCAACCCTCAGTTGAAGCAACAGGGAGCCAGCAATCATCCCTAGCGTGTTGGGCTACAACCCCGTACACATGTATCATACATTTGCATTATGTTACTATCCATAGTACCATGTTCGTCTTGTTACATTTCAAGTGTCTAGGATTCTTTATCCTACCCATGCATCGCCATGCATGAGTAAGATAAAGAGGGGCATCTGTAGACACTCGAAATTTTCTGTACTACTGTCACTAACATTGCAGGAGAGCAGATTCGTCTTTTAAGAGGGAACCCTAAAAGACGATCCATATCCGTACCGGATACTACAGGAAGTTCAGCATCAACCCCAGATCGCAATGTGGGAGTAACAATTCCAATCTCGGAGATAACCCCGAGGCATGTAGATCAACACCGGCACACACACCAGAAAAGACCGATTAATCTCAGAGATAACCCCGAGGTATCCAGTCTCATTCCCAACCATGGGAATAGCCACCAACCTTGGTGATAACCCCAAGGAATGCAATTTCGACAATAACCCCAGAAATACTTGTTACAAGTACGAGCAGCTTCAATCTCGGAGCTCACAACAAGATCCACTGTACCAGCTCGGCGATAATATCAGGAAGACAGACACACCTCAAGGATGACAATGAGGACCTTCAACCAATTGCAGCAGTCCAATCCCAGCGAAGCTGAGCAACGTCTGCTTTATCAATCCAATCTGGCGATAACACCAGTGAGGGGAAACATCGTCATCTGACCAACACGATGCCACGCCACGTCGCCTCAACATATCTACGCAACAATGTCCTACAAGACTAATCAATCCCGAGTGACTATTGTATGGGGTAACGGATGAAAGTTGAAGCTTGAAGACCGGAGGGCACCGTCCCATCTTCAATGACTTCGTACAAACTCTAATCCCATGCCATCGTACAACTCTCGACAATGGCGGTCTGAACTAGGTCTTGTATACCTCAAACGGATGCCCGGATTGCACTTCTGAAACTCTGAGTGGACATTATAGTGCCCGAGTGCACGTACTTCAAGACGACCCGACCCGAAAAACCCGGGCCAACTCGGGTTTCCTCTGGTACACCTGCGGCTCAGTCGCAGGTAAACCTGCGGCTAATATGCCTATAAATAGAGGGCTTGGGGTGTTGATTTTTGAAGAGAAAACGGCGAGGAAGCCCTGCCCAATTTACTCTGCACTCATCCCATGCAGTGTACTTTCCCCTTTTAAACACCTGTGAGCTCATATATAGCCCTTTTGTACCTACAAAAGTCTGTGTTTATGCACTCTAAAGATATAGAAGTCTTCTTTGGCAGTCAGCTGTAAGCCTTCTCACACACTTTAGAGTCATTCTCTTCATCTTTGCACACACCCTTTTACATGTTGATAGTCGTGTTGCTTGCTTTTGCCCATACTTCGGTCCGTGGTTTCATTCCAGTCTGTATATATATATTTTATATATATATTTATATATATGGACTAACATTATCGAGTTATGCCACGATTGAGCCTAAACTTCGGTCTAGAGCGTTTATTTGCTTTCCTATATATATATTTATATATATAAACTGCGTGTCGAACTCTGTTCGATGAGCCTAGACTTCGGTCTGGAGCGTTTAATACTTTAATATATATATATATATATATATATATATATATATATATATATATATATATATATATATATATTTTGTCCCACCTGGAGTTTTCTCCGTGGTGGTTGATCGCTTTTACAGCTTTATTTATATTTTGTCCTGCCTGGAGTTCCCTCCATGGCAGTTGACCGTCTTTACAGTTTTATTTACGTTTTCGTCCCGCCTGGAGTTTCCTCCGTGGCGGTTGATTGCTTTTACAGGTTTTTTTACATTTCTGATCCCCCATGGAGATGCTTCGTGGCTGGTGATCATGTATGTATATATATTTACAGCTTTTATATATATATCTGCTTATTGCGTTTATATCAATTGCGGCATCATGTGAGCCTAGGAATCATGTGATCACAGATTCAGTCCCCTGAATCTATATTCGGGTCCCATGATGGACCTTTTCAGCTGTAAGCAGCTTGTAAATTTATCTGTGATGTTTGGATTTTCTCAGATGGTTTTCATACTCACGAGAAATTCAGCACCTTTTTGTACATTTATTTTTGTACGGATGCCTCGCATCTGTCAAATAAAATCAATCAAGCCGAGCACTTAATAAAATGGGAGTGTAAAAGGTCTCAATTATAATTGAGCATCAGGGTTTGAAAAAACCTCTTTTATAAAACATCACTGCCATATCTTGCTTAAAATTGAATTTTTACATAAAATTCAAACCCTGCGTATATAGGTACGAACGAGGCCTCGCACTACTTCCAAATAACAGCACATTAATCCACACACACACACATTCAGATAACAGTTTCTTGAAAAGAGGCGGTCACCGTGGTAACACGGATGTCGGGGGGTGCCTAACACCTTCCCTCCGCATAACCAAGTCCCCGGACCCTAATAAATCTCGGTTTCACCGACCTGCTTAGCAGTGTCACATCACTGGGTCAATGTGCAAACCTTTTCTCAGTTATGTTGGTACAACCATTTAAAAAACCAACTGGCGACTCTTAACAGTCCATCGTCGACGTTATACATGTCGGACCTTTTTTACTTATTTTTTCAAACAAATCTCACCTAAAATGAGAACACCAAAGAACAAGTAACGGAAAGGGACAATTAAAAATCCCGACGTCGACAACTTGTTTGATCAACTGAAGGGAGCGAAGTGTTTCCCGAAGATCAATTTACGAACAGGATATCATCAACTAAAAGTGCAGGACGAAGATATACCAAAGACCACATTTTGAACCCGTTATGGACATTACAAGTTTTTGGTAATGTCATTCGGTTTAACTAATGCCCCGGCAGCATTCATGGACTTGATGAATCGAGTTTTCAAGCCATACTTGGATAAATTCGTAGTAGTTTTCATCGACGACATTTTGATCTACTCGAAGACAGAGGAAGAACATGTCGAACATCTGAAGATTGTTTTGGAGGCACTACGAAAGGAGGAGATGTATGCAAAGTTTTCAAAATGTGAATTTTGGATGAAAAAGGTTCAATTCTTAGGCCACGTGGTGGATGAGTATGGAATCTCAGTGGACCCCGAAAAGGTCGAAGCAGTAAGTAGTTGGGAACAACCAAGGACACCGACGGAGGTGAGAAATTTCTTAGGGTTAGCCGGGTACTATCGAAGATTTATCCAGGATTTTTCAAAGATAGCGACCCCGTTGACTAATCTGACGAGGAAGGCGGTGAAATTTGTATGGAGCGACAAATGCGAAGAGAGTTTTCAAGAGTTGAAGAAGAGATTAAGTGAGGCGCCTGTATTATCCTTACCAGATGATACGGGAGGATTTGTAGTGTATAGTGATGTGTTGCATAGAGGACTGGGCTGTGTGCTGATGCAGCATGGCAAAGTTATTGCGTATACGTCACGATAATTGAAGGATTATGAAAAACGATACCCTACTCATGACTTAGAGTTAGCAGCAGTAGTTTTTGCGTTAAAAATATGGAGACATTATCTGTACAGAGAAAAATGTGAGATATACACGGACCACAAAAGTCTAAAATATATCGTCAGACAGAAGGAGTTGAATATGCGACAGAGAAGGTGGTTAGAATTGATCAAAGATTATGAATGTGAGATTCTTTATCACTCGGGGAAGGCAAACGTAGTTGCCGACGCTCTGAGCAGGAAAGGAAGGGAGAAATTGTTTCAACTGACAACTCAGGAGGAGTTAATAAGAGATATGGAGAAATTGGAAATAGAAGTGAAGGGACCCGAGAGGTCTGGAGAGAAATTATTTGTAATGGAAGCTTGACCGACATTGTTGGATAGAGTGAAGGATGCTTAGGAGAAAGATGAAGAATGTGAGAAAATCAGGAAGAGTATCACGGGAAATGAGGAAGATAAATTTCAAATAGATAAAGATGGTATTTTAAGATTCGAAGGGAGAGTTTGGGTACCGGTGGTAACCGAGTTGAGAGAGGAGATTTTGCACGAGGCACACAATACGATATATTCCGTTCATCCGGAAGGCACTAAGATGTACCGAGACTTGAGGCAATATTTTTGGTGGCCCAATTTAAAACGGAAAGTCGCAAAGTGTGTTAGTAGATATTTGACTTGTCAACGCGTAAAAGTAGAGCATCAGCGGCCGAGTGGTTTGCTACAACCGTTGGAAATACCGGAGTGGAAATGGGAGCATATCACGATGGATTTCGTGGTAGGACTTCCAGTCACCCAGAAAGGTTTGGATGCCATTTGGGTTATCGTGGATCGACTAACAAAAACCGCACATTTTCTACCAATCAAGATCCGCTACAATTTGAATCAGTTAGTGAGTCTGTATGTAAAGAAGATTGTTCCACGACATGGAGTGTCGGTGTCGATTGTTTCTGGCTGAGACCCGCGTTTCACGTCAAAATTCTGGAAAAGCTTGCAAAAGAGGATGGGAACACAATTAAGGTTAAGTACTGCTTATCATCCTCAGACAGACGGACAGAGTAAGCGAACAATACAAATGCTAGAGGACATGCTTAGAACTTGCGTGACGGACTTCAAGGGAAATTGGGATGACCACTTACCCTTAGTCGAATTTACGTATAATAATAGTTACCATGCGAGTATCGGCATGCCACCGTACGAAGCTCTTTACGGAAGACAATGCAGAACGCCATGATATTGGGATGAAGTCAGAGAACGACGAATACTTGGACCAGAGTTAGTACAACAAATCGCGGATGTAGTGACAGTGATAAGGGCCAGACTAGTGGCAGCTCAAGATCGTCAGAAAAAGTATGCAGATTTGCATAGACAAGACCGAGATTTTGAAATCGGCAGTTTTGTATTCCTGAAGGTATCTCCATAGAAGGGAAAGATCCGTTTCGGCAAGAAAGGGAAACTGAGTCCAAGATTCATAGGACCGTTCGAGATACTCAAGCGAGTGGGCGAAGTAGCGTACAAAGTTGCACTACCACCTGAGTTGGAGCACATCTATAATGTGTTTCACATATCTGTGTTGCGTCCGTACAAGCCTGACTACAAGTACATAATTTCTTATGAACCCATTCAAGTGGAGAAGAACTTAGCGTACGAAGAGATTCCTGTCCAAATTCTTGATAGGAAAGAGCAAACCTTGAGAAATAAAGTTATTTCCTCTGTAAAAGTGATTTGGCGTAACCACGATATCGAGGAGGCAACGTGGGAGTTAGAAGATAGGATAATAAGGGATTATCCCCATCTATTTGTATAACCTTGTAGCAATTCCGGGACAGAATTTTTATAATGGGGGGAGGATGTAATACCCGAGAATTTTTACGTATTATTAAGTGAATATATTAATGAAAATGAATATTTATTTGAATATGAACAATTTCATGTTATGAAATGATATAACTCATTTATATTAAATAACTGAATGATTGGGAATATGTGGAGTTTGGTGATGAACTCGTTGAAGCCTTGTGTGGCATGGTGATGGAAAATACTAATAGTAATGTTAATCGGCAAAGAAATTATAAAGTAAACAATTAAGTAATATTAATTATAAATTGTTGTTGTAATATACTATTAGTTGTTAATTGATGTGTGGTAGATTAATTATTTAATAATGAGGATTAATTAATGATTATATTAATTAATTGATGATGGTTGTGGTAGAGGATTGAATTTTAGTAATTAACTAATAATGTACTATTATTTGCAATATATGATAAAGATGAATAATGATCATGGAAACTCATAAATATATTAATTAATTGATGGATTAATTAATATCGGTGTTAATTAATTTAGGAAGTGCATGATTTATTTATTTAACATAAATAAGTAAGTTAGTAATATAACAATGTTATGTTGACAGTTATGTGCATATGAGCCATAATGCAACTATACTATATAGTGTAGTGTGGCATTGTGTGGCTATATATTAAACTATAGTATTTTAAGTGGTAATTAGTCAAGGAAGTGAATAAATTATTTAATTGACATAAATTACTATACTAAGGTTATAATATGATTATATGAGTGGCAGATATACTTATGGAACTACCCGGACAATAATATCTGACTGCATTATTTTATTGCATGAACATGGACTATATGATGTGAGTGTATAATTTATCCCTAAAATTTCTAATATGGTAACAATTATACATTAAGATTACACTATGGGAATTAAACAAACCAAACCAAGCCTAGTATACAAGAATGTTGAGTTATACTGGATTGTCCCAAAATGAGTGTTCCATTCACTCCTAAATCTCAGTCACATGAATAGCAAAAAGGCTAAGGCCTATTCCTCTTCTTTTCTTCCAAGCTTGTTAGGCGATGATCATGAGGGGAGTGGTGCTCATGATGCAAATCAATAACTAAATTACCAACTCCTTCTTATACTTCATGCAATCCCTCAATCCATGAGTTTGAATTCGTGGGCAAAGGCTTGGCATTGTCAATGGATTTCCTATATAATGAACACTTCCCTTCATTCCTTGTGTTGCTTAAATTGTCTGTGAATTGCTAAGTAGTAAGGCTGAGAGCATACAAGTAATCTAGAGCTTAGGAGTTCAATTGGAGCAAGTGTTTTTAACACATTACAGAGGTATAACTCCATTTTCCTTGTTGCCATTTTCATTCTCTGTAAAAATGGAGTTTTAGTCTAGAGATTTCAAATTTCTTGCAATGGTATGAAATCTCTGTTAATTGATGTAGAATAGCATGCCATTGTGTTATTTGAGTTGGTACACATGTCTTGGAACATGGTAACTGGTCAGGTTGCAGGTTTAGCATCTCATATGTTAAGACTCTGCAGAAGCAGAGTCATTTTTTTCAGTCTACTCGAAGTGGCGCGGCCGCGCCACTTCTATAGGCTAATATCGCCCGGTCGCGTGTGGTGTTATTCTCAGATACTGCTTAATGTTTCTATATTATTCTGAGCATGTTACTTTGGTTAGAATATGCATATAAATGACCCTAGCATGTGGTTAGATATTGTGTTGAACATATTACGTTGTTTTAGCTTTATTTAAGTTAAGTTTTGAAGAAAACTTCAAGATTTAAAAAACTAGAAATCATGAACTTGAAGTAATGAATATTCTGATCTAGCAAGCACGTTAGTATGGTTTTGAATTGCATGTCGGGTATACTAACTTAAGTACATGGATTTCATATTGAAGCATGAGCATGTTAAACTTATTAGTAAGTTTTACTAAATGAAAATATGGACTTTGAACGTGAATGTTTATATACTACCTTGAGGGTTGAAATCTGATAATTATGAAGATGTCGGATAATACTCTTAGACTCACGCATGTGTAATAAATATATATATCATCATTGTGAGACTCTGAATTTTATGAAATAAAAGTATTCAATTTTTCTATTTTAGTAAATGGTTAAATTGATAAAAGGTTAAAGTTAAGGGTGATATGTGAATTTTTAAGTAGACAAGTTATCATAAAATATCTGGTTACTATTCACCCAAATTACTATTCACTCTAGTTTGTTCACTCGAGTATTTGGGACACTTTTTATGTCAGAGTTACTATTCACGAGTTACTATTCACGGGTTACTATTCACCCTAATTACTATTCACTCTAGTATTGTTCACTCGAGTATGTGGGACACTTTTTGTGTCGGAGTACTATTTATGAGTTACTATTCACGAGTTACTATTCACCCTTTCTTTCACTGTTCTCTTCAGGAAATGAGAATATAGTTGGGACAAGTCGAGAAACGGAGTGATGGACCAGATGATAGCATTAGTAGTCCTCACTATTATATATAATAGTGTGATAATAATTATAATGAGGACTCCTTTTGAGTATGGATACTCTCTAGAAGACAATATTTGTATTCAAACTCACAGTTTATGTTTTGTCGTATTGTGCACGACAGTTGTATTATTAAGTTATATTTGAATTCTGTACCATGTATCTGGCGACTCAAGATGGGTGATATATACCTAATTTTGGGGGCGTCACAATTGGTATCAGAGCTTAGGGATATGGTCACTGGTGGAGATATTGGTTTAGAACTAGGAGGGGAGAGACGAGTAATATACTTCGCTAGGGTGTGACTTACCTAAGCTGAAATTGTTTACTTGATAAGTGGATAAATTGTGATATGTCGATTAACCTTTGTTTTGAAGCTATATTCTAGAATGATATCTGAAATATAGGAGATGAGAAATGAGAAAATCATGATAGCGAGAAAATTACCGGGAAGGTACAATCCAAAAAGAAAGCAAGGTATTCTCATCTCTTCGAATATCAGGTACGTACGTAAATTTCGAGGGCGAAATTTCATAAGGAGGGGAGATTGTGAGACCCTGAATTTTATGAAATAAAAGTATTCAATTTTTCTATTTTAGTAAATGGTTAAATTGATAAAAGGTTAAAGTTAAGGGTGATATGTGAATTTTTAAGTAGACAAGTTGTCATAAAATATTCGGTTACTATTCACCCAAATTACTATTCACTCTAGTATTGTTCACTCGAGTATTTGGGACACTTTTTGTGTCAGAGTTACTATTCACGAGTTACTATTCACGAGTTACTATTCACCCTAATCACTATTCACTCTAGTATTGTTCACTCGAGTATTTGGGACAATTTTTGTGTCGGAGTACTATTTATGAGTTACTATTCACGAGTTACTATTTACGAGTTACTATTCACCCTTTCTTTCACTGTTCTCTTCTGGAAATGAGAATATAGTTGGGACGAGTCGAGAAACGGAGTGATGGACCAGATGATAGCATTAGTAGTCCTCACTATTCTATATAATAGTGTGATAATAATTATAATGAGGACTCCTTTTGAGTATGGATACTCTCTAGAAGACAATATTTGTATTCAAACTCACAGTTTATGTTTTGTCGTATTGTGCACGACAGTTGTATTATTAAGTTATATTTGAATTTTGTACCATGTATCTGGCGACTCAAGATGGGTGATGTATACCTAATTTTGGAGGCGTCACAATCATGATTAGGTGTCACAATTCAAGGAAAGCATAAACGAAGCATATTTCAAAACAAAAACATGTTAATAAAACGTATGTGATATGAATACTCACAAGGATGTTTATTATGAGTTATATGATTACCTTATATGTTTAAGAATCAAGCATGTTGGACTTTGTGATTTTATAACCTTAAATAGCCTTAAATTGTTGAGATGTCCAACTTAGAACCGTATTATGCAAGACGGGACCTAGATTAAACTTGAAAGGCACGAAAGGACCCTTAACATGTTAATATATGTTATGTATGTAAGGATGTGCAAGCTAGGCCAAGAAATTAATTGCTCAGCCCTGGTTTGAACTGGGAGCCGCGCGTCTCCTTAGTGCAAATCAGGCGCGGCCGCGCCATGCTGCAGTCTTAAGAAGTGACTTCTGTGATTCGGAAGTATGTAGCATGCTAGTATAACTTCATTGTGCCTATTTTAGTCCATGATACACTGATAAAGGTAGCTTTGCATGTTAACGCCTATCTTTGCTTGAATTGACAAGGTGTTTTAAATGATGATGTCTAAATATAGATTCGAGTTAAGTAATAACATACGTATAAGGTTTCTTGATTTAGTCGTGTGTGTACACTTGATCTATATATATCAAGATTGGTTACCAAAAATGTTTAACTAATGAATATCTTATATACGTATTACACTATGTTCGGATTTGAAAGAGTATTGTTAAGCGATATTTTGGTAAACTGCGCTTGAGGCAAGTATCCTAAACCGTGGCATTAACTTATTCAACGAATATCGTAAGCTTATCTCATTGAATGCAAGTTATCCTATTGAGCTAGTATGTCTAAAACTATTGTGAAAACTATTATTCATAATGAACTTAGTATTGTTCTTGAATATTATGAAAGAGTCGATGCCATTTGATTCGGCTAGACTATATGCATGTTTATAAAACGGTCCAAAAACCATTTGATTATTGCGGAAATCTTGAAAACTGAGTTGAACAACCCTTATGGTAAGGGGATTGTATGTTGTTGGAAACCCCAACACATGAGTATATTATTACTGTGGTGTTATGCATAACGTGAAGTATTGTAGACTGATCCTCTACATTACTTAATTCTTTTGGGTTATCAGTTTAATATTCGTAATTCTAGTAGTTGTTCAATAGTCCTTAGTGACTGCTCAGTATAAATTGTTTATCCAGTCGGATACCTTGATAGTCGTTGAATTCATATATATCAGTTGATTTATATTGAATTGTCGTTCTTATTACAAGAATTATTGATATTCATTACTCATGATATTATTCTGAAACTTTGAACTATCCTAGAAATGACACTTCAATATTTCAAACCTTGTGATATTATATCCTACACCCTTGTTGTATATTACTTGCGGGGCAATTTGTGATCATCCTTGCTTATTTAAAACCTTTCAGTTAAGGAAGAACAGGGAGGTGTCTCTGGAGCAGACAAGGGCAAGGGCAAGGCTACCGACTAGCTTGTCCCTTTTATGTTTAATCTATTATGTTGTTTTAAGACTATTTCCAGGCTATATTTAAGCTTAAGTAGGATTACGTAATAAGTCTTTATTCGATATTATTATGTAATCTATTAAGCACTGTAGGTTGCGAGACTTGGGGGAATAATTATAATAAATCATTGTACATTATTCTAAATTAGATCTTTCGTTGTGAATGTGTAATTTTAGTTATTATGGTGATTCCATGAGAATGTGACGAACCGAATTCGGGTGACCAAGTGGAGGTCAAAATTTGGGGGCATCACAGGTACACACAGATGTATGTGGACATATGACAACGAATGCACGATGAGAATATTCTTATTTTATTACATTCATTGACGATCACTCAAGATTTGAATATGTGTATTTAATGAAATACAAATCTGAATCATTTGAAATATTCAAAGAGTTCAGAAGTGAAGTAGAGAAACAAACTGGTAAAAGTATTAAGATTCTTCGATCAGATCGAGGTGGTGAATACTTAAGCGGTGAGTTTCTCAATTGTATCAAAAAAATGGTATAATCTCACAATGGACTCCACCAGGGACGCCACAGATGAATGGTGTATCTGAAAGGAGAAATCGAGCATTATTGGACATGGTTTGATCCATAATGAGCTTTAACGACCTTCTAATTTCCTTCTGGGGATATGCTTTAGAATCGGCTGCATACCTACTTAATAAGATACCTACCAAATCCGTCCCTAAGGCCCCATATGAATTATGGACAAGGAGGAAACCAAATCTTAAGCATGTTAAGACTTGGGGTTGTCCAGCTTATGTCAAAAAGTTTGAAAACGATAAGCTGCAGACTAGATCCGGCAAGTGTAGATTTGTGGGATACCCTAAAGAAACATCAGGGTATTATTTATGTCATCCAACTGATCAAATGGTGTTTGTTGCGAAACATGCTACCTTCTTGGAAAAGGAGTTTATCCTTGAAGGGGTCAGTGGGAGTAAGATATATCTTGAAGAAGTTCAAGAACCACAAAATACTACTGATCAAAGTCAGGTACCTAACCAAGTGGAAGAACCTATTGTAACACACCCTATTTGTAAATTTGGAAGAGTACGAAAGATACCTGATAGGTATGGATTCGTCATAGAGGATGACGATGAGGTACGCATCATAGATGATGATGATCCATTGAATTACGAACAGGCTATGAGTAGTAAAGACTCAGAGAAGTGGTAAGAAGCCATGAAATCCGAGATGGACTCCATGTATGAAAACCAGGTATGGACTTTGGTTTCACCACCTGAAGGCATTAAGCCTATTGGGTGTAAATGGGTCTTTAAAAGAAAGACTAGAGTAGATGGCAAGGTAGAGACCTAGAAGGCCCGACCGGTCGCAAAAGGTTTCAAACAAAGAGAAGGAGTTGATTATGACGAAACCTTCTCACCAGTAGCGATACTTACGTCCATTCGGATTTTTCTTGCGATTGCAGCTTACCACAACTATGAAATCTGGCAGATGGACGTGAAAATGGCCTTCCTCAATGGGAAACTTGAGGAGGAAGTGTATATGACATAGCTAGAGGGATTTGTTTTAACGGTTGGAACAAATTAAGTCTGTAAGCTACAACGATCCATTTATGGATTGAAGCAAACTTCTCGTAGGTGGAACATCCGTTTTGTGAGGCAATCATAGAGTTTGATTTTATCAAAAATGAGGATGAACCATGTGTGTACAAGAAGGTTAGTGGGAGCGATGTTTCATTCCTTGTATTATATGTTGATGATATATTACTAATAAAGAATGATATTCTTAAGCTACAATCAATTAAAATTTGGTTATCTAAACACTTCTCCATGAATGACTTGGGAGAAGCATCCTATATTTTGGGGATAAAGATCTATAGAGATAGATCTAAAAGGATGTTTGGCTTATCCCAAGGAACGTACATTGACTAGATGCTAAAGAAGTTTAGTATGTAAGATTCCAAAAGAGGTCTCATGCCGATGAGCCATGGAATGCATCTCTCCAAGAAACAGGCCCCAAAGACACATGAGGAGAGAGATCGTATGAGTATGATTCCTTATGCTTCAATAATAGGATCTATCATTTACGGTATGACATGCACTAGACCGGATGTCGCTCACGCACTTAGTGTAACAAGCAGATATCATTCGAATCTAGGAGAAGAACACTGGAAGGCAGTGAAAAATATCCTAAAGTACTTAAGAAGAACTAAGGATGTATTTCTTGTCAACGGTGGGTCTGAATTGAAACTAGAGGGCTTCACAGACTCAAGTTTTCAAACGGAACAAGATGACAGTAAATCTGTTTCGGGGTATGTGTTTACCTTAAACGGTGGCGCAGTGAATTAGAAGAGTTCCAAATAGCAAACAGTTGTTGATTCAGTGACAAAGGCAGAGTACATATCTGCAAGTGAAGCTGCAAAGGAGGATGTTTAGATGAAGAAGTTCATAATCGAACTTGATGTGGTTCCTAGCATTAGAGGACCAGTATCTTTATTCTGTGACAACATCGGAGCTATTTCGTAGGCTAAGGAACCCATATCTAATCAAAAATCCAAACACGTGTCGCGGAGGTTTCATTTGATCAGAGAGATCATTGAAAGAGGAGATGTCACCTTGGAGCGTGTGGACTCTCAAGACAATATTGCAGATCCATTTACTAAAGCGTTAACACAACAGCAGTTTAATCGTCACTTAGAGAAGATATGTATGAGATATCATGACGATTGGCTTTAGTGCAAGTGGGAGATTGAAAGTAGTATGCATACAAGCCAATCAGGTATGATGATAAAGCATATACTTTGTAATCAATCTTATTTATTTATCGATAAATAAATTATTTATTAAAGGCATTTATTATCTACATGGTGCTATTTTAATAATATGTGATAAACTCATAGTTTTAAGCAATGATTTTAGAATCATGATGAGATCATGCTAATGCGATCTAAATTCTTAGATAGCTTAAAACTAAAATGTTCTTAATCAATGAATTACTAAAAAAGGGGATTAGTGAATCCGGATAGATTGGTACATACGTTGCTTGCTCATTGGATGAGGATGATTGATCTCATGATTATTTGTGTGGAGACACTAAAGCAAGTGTGTAGGTGCTTATTGGAGAATAAGTTCATTGAACGTGACTCGCTAAGGAATACCTAATGGAGTTTTACTTGCATGTCAATAGGAATTTCTATAGTGATAGTAGTAAAAATGATCCTTAGACTTGAGATCATCATAGTATCTTATATATAATGAATTACACTTTGACTTATTCCTTAAGACTCTTAGAGTATATCAAAGAGTATGCTTGGGTGTAATAAGTTATATATGGAGATAATGAAAGATCAATAAAGAATCTACTACTTCTAGTAAAAGAAGAAAAATGTCCTATGTAATTCGATAAATAACAATCCAGGAATCCTTGGCCAATATGTAATGAAATTATAAAGTAGTTTCTAATTTGCATTCATTAGGAATTGTGCATTTAAGAATCGAAATACATATAATTAAATAAAATAAGACTTGACAGTAATTCTATGTCTTATATTTAATTGAGACATTATATGGTGGAATGATTGAATTGTACGGTAACTATTTACTCAAAGGTTCTTTTATGATTAATGTTAAAATATATATTATCTGGAAAGTCGTTAATCGCTAGGGAGGCTTATCCCTATTGTAGAATAAATAGTATTTATTTAAATAAATTAATATTTTAATTTATTTATTTAAATAAGATTAAAATTGTTCTAATTGATTTATTCACAACCGGTTTAATATGGAAAACCTAAAGGGTCACACCATAAAAGAAACAATAATTATTTAAGAAGTTAACGGCATAATCGTAATAATATGTTAAGTATATTTAATTTAATCTATGGTGATAGAATAAATTAAATAGTTTAATATTTATTATTTAATATTTTGGAAATATTAAATATAAATTAATAAGAGGAGTACTACAAAAAAATGGTGATTTTGCAACAAACAGTTTTCGTTGCTAAATGTGTGAAATTTCGTTGTCAAATGCCATTTGCAACGATTTTTCGGTCGTTGGACATTTCGTTGCGCAATGAGCGTTGCTAATTATCTAGCAACGATTTTTTTTTTCGTTGCAAAAAATAATATATTTCGCAACAAAATTTTGTTTTCGTGTAAAATCATAAATCATTTAGCAACGAAATATTTTGTTGCAAATTTATTAAGAAATTGTTACTGAAAAATAATTTCTGTTGCAAAATACGCCTAATTGGCAACAAAAAGAATCTTTTTATTTTCCAACAAAGATAAAATTCATTGCATTTGATACACATTTGTCAACGAAGTTTGCCGTTACTGAACAATATAGAAATTGTTGCCTTAATTAGTTTTCGTTACTTATTGTGTACTTTTTAGTAACGATGTTTGTTGCTAAATATACAAAATAAACCATTTTTGCAAAGAAATTTTGTGTTGCCGTTGATTTTTTTATGAATAATTATGATAAATTAACAATGATACTATTCGAAGATGATTATTTTTAGAGAGCAACAAAAGTTATTGTCAATTAACAATGACACTATACGTTATTGTTTACTTTTCATGTGCAACGAAATTTGTTATGATTTGCAAAGATATAAATATTGCCTTTTCTTTTGTTATGTAACAAATGTCAAAATTATTTAATAAAGAAAAAAAATTATGTCTCAATAACCCCATAAAAAATTATGACAGAAATACAAAAAAACTAAAATATTATTAATTAAATAAAATCATTCAATACATGATCATTCATCTTTACAATCAAACTTCGTACAACTGTAAACTACAAAGTCCGTCTTAGTTGACACTATCTGCCATCAAGAGGTTAACACTATTGCTATATATGAAAAAAAAATCAAGAAAAGAATGTTTATAATAGAAAACAATACTTAAGCTTACACAAGAGTTTCAATCATGGTTTATCCTCCAAGTATTCTGCCAATACTAAAATAGCATCAGCCACTACACCAATAAAAAGGTTAATTAAGGAATTTAAAGATATAATTAAAGAATTTAAAGATATAATTAAGGGTAACTTCCTCCCTCAGATTACGGAGCATGTTACAGAACTCTTTTGCTCAACTCACCTTCTCTAAAACATATATTGTGAAACTTCACCAAATTAAACTATGAAACACATATAACAGTCAAAAAAAAGTGTGATTTACAAAACATATGCTAGTCATATGGGAATGTTGGATAAACCATTCATCATTTTCAGAGAACCATCATATATGATAGTGAAGCCATAGGGAAATCAATAGACAAGTCTATCAATTTAGCTGGTAAAAATATGTTCAATGTTGAGATAATGTCAGCTGACATGTATAATTTGACATCTAAATATACTTATCAATATTATATATATATATATATATATATATATATATATATATATATATATATATATATATATGTAAAATCTAGACATGGATAAAAAGTCCCGATTTACAAAGGAAGTCGAGCACAAGAAAAAATAGAAAGAATGAAAATAATCTGATAGAAAGGAAATGGATCTTGTGTAAGCAATGCTCAATTTTTAAAAGGTGATCCATTGATAATAAAGCACCCAAACTAACTTATACTGTTACTAGCCTAAGATATATTTAAGACAGGCAAAAAAAAAAGATGTTTACCTTAAGCTTACAACTAATGCCTTTGGTAAAACTCTTGTCCCAAGAAGTAGCAAGCAAATAAACATCAAATTCCCAAAAATGGCGTCCATCAACAGCTACATTGACAATGCAAAACCCATTTAATCAAAGAAAAGTATGCCATTACTATGAAAAACTTCTTTATCATACAAAAGAAAATATTTATATTTTCCCATAGAATGAAACTATTGATGCAAAGCTTGTATTAATGGATATGAAATAACATGGCATTCAAAATAATCTAAAGTTCATCATAGAAATATTCTAATTGCAAATATATTAAGTTATAAATTTAATAATAATGCTATTTCTATCCTCAGCTCCATTCATTTCTTTAGTTTTTTCTGTCTTTTTTCTTTTTTTACCGAATCTAGTTGTCAATCCTCCTAAATTTAACCACCAAACCCATTCATTAAAAAAACTACTTGTACAAATGGAACCAAAAGGGACTGCTACTGAATAATACTGGAGTTTCAACAGAGAAAATTCATAACAAAAGATACAAGCATCCAAAAGAAGAAAGCCAAAAGACAGCCACCAAAACATACCCTGTAAAACCATTGAACATAGTAAATGGTAAATTTGGATTAATGCAAAAATCCAAATTCTAAATAACTGGCAAAGGTATCTAATCAAATAGATAACAACTAAAGCTATCATAAAAAAATGGAGTTCCTGGAATCAAGATTCATACAAAAAATGAAATGGAGTTCATATATACAAGAAGTAAACAACATATTTGTAATTGTACCTCAAAGTTCAAAGTTTCTCGAGTAAACATGTTATAGAACAAATGTCTATACGCCTTTTCCTTATGCAAAATCAAATAAATTACAAGAATCTGCACCAAAACTAACGCAATATGAAACCATCCCAAATAAAAATAATAATAATAATCCAGAAATAATAACTCAATTATTAGCCATGAATATGAGCATTACCATATTTTCACATTCAATGTACTCATTTGCAACTTTTTTTACAATTCTCCTATAAATGTAAGTACAAAAGTATCAATCAGGGGGAAGTTTATATAAACATGTAAGATTAAAATTCTTATTGTAGCCCAATCTCCTTCCCCAATTCATACTTAGCTCCGAAATTCTTATTGTAGCCGAAGTTTTTATTGAGTAACTGATCAGGATCTGTGGCTTCCATCTTTGGGAATCCGGCCTTCCCCGTGCTTCGCATGCCCGATTCGCTTGGCTAGCAAAGCTTTGATGTGCTTGGCGGTAGACGACAGAGGGAATGGGCCCTTGAAGAACCTCCGAGTAGTCGACCTCGTCGGAGACGTCGATACTCCAACCTGAAGACTTCATTACTTTATAAGTAAGTGAGAAGCCCTAAATTTAAGAGAAGGGGAGAAGGGGAGAAGGGGAGACCAACTAAAGGAGAATGAGGAGATTTAGTTTTAGAGTGCACACAGCGGGAGTGAAATAAAGGGAGGGAGGGAAAAATTTTGGTAATCTATTATATATACTAAATTACATTACATGACACTATATTATACTGACAGATGTCCTTTTACAAATTTAACAGTTGTCCATCTTAAATAATTTTAATTATGTCCCAATTATCTTAATTATATCCTATCCTTTTTTAAAAATATGGAAAAATAATAACAAACTAATTATCTTAATTATATCGTATCCTTTTTTAAATTATGGATAAATAATAACAAATCAAGTAGAATTTAATCTATTCAACAACCAATGAGCAAAATTTTATATGGATAAAATTTCCTAACTGAATTAGAGTTTGAAATAATGTTAATGTCCATGCATATACATACATATATATACGTATATTAATCAAGCTAATTATTTATTCTCATAAGTGAATAGCAACCATGGCTTCTTCTTCTTCACGGTCAATTTTTCTCTTCTTTTTCGTTTTGTCTCTCTGTCTTTCTTCTATTATATACACATATTATTACTTACAGGTTACAGCTATATGCAAGATTGTGAAACATAACCCAGAAGCAGGTGGAACTATTTCATTGGTTTGCTTATTTTCTAAATTTTTTGATATTATGTGCTAAAATTTGAGATTATTACATTTGTATTTAGTTGATGATATGCGGAATAATGTTTGCAATTGATTTGATTGATCTGATATTTGTGTTATCAATCGTGTTTAATTGAAAATTTTGGTGGGTTTTCGATTGGAAAGTTTGTGTTTAGATTAGAGCTATTCACGTTTCTTATATCAACAGTAAGGAACTGGATTTATTTCTTAATTTAATTATTTAGTATCTTCATTTAGTATCTTCATTTTAAGTCACATAAACAAGTGTGTTTGATCAAATTTAAGGATTTGATAAGATTAAGGATATTAAGACTTTGGAAGTGTGAATTTTTCTTACAGAATTTTTAGGATCAATGTCCTACTTTGCACTTGTTGCGGGACAGAGCAATATAATTTTATCAATCTTTATTTAGCTTGATTCAAGCTTCCCTCACACATTTTGCAGTAAAACTTTTGTAGTAAGCATGATTGTTTACTTCACAAAACAAAAATATATACTTTCCCTTTTATTAATTGATTATAGAAATACTAGCACCAGAATTTGAAATATGTATATTCATTTCTTTTTCTGTGTAAAATTTGATCATCGCACAATAATATACTATTTTCTTATTATATTTTAATTTATTAATTCTACGCACATATTTATTATTAAAAATTTGAATAATCCCGCCGCAACGCGTGAGTTTATATCTAGTTAGCACTAAATTAGAATTTTAATTAATATGTGTGTTTATTTTTTTATTGTTAGAATTTTATTCACCTTTGTATTTGGATTTTACTTCTTTTATGAGATAATTAATTAATTATCTTTTTATGAGATAATTGATTAACAATGTAGTTGATATAATGATATTTCTAAACACTTAGAAAGAAAATTAAAAATAAAATTATTATAAGAGAAACATAAATTTGCATTTACAACTTATAATTTAAGATGTCAATAAAATCTTTTTGTAGACCGGAAATGTAAGACCCCAACTTTTATAAATAAAGATGAATTTTCTATAAATATCATTTTTGAATATTATGGAATTAATTTGATATAATGTTATAGTTGTGGGTAATATTTATAAATTTTATAAAGTACGCAAGTTGTTATATAATATTCGATTGGTCGGAAAATATTCGTTTTAACAAGGAATATTCGTACAACGGCACAATCATTGGTGGACCCCACAACGAAATTATTGTCGGATTGAGAAAACGACAAAAATATTTTATTAAAAATAACGGCGGAAGTTTTACCATTGTTACTGTTGAACTACTCGGTAGTAAAAGTACAGTAATACGTGTAGTTGCATAGTAACACACGGTATTGATTATTAATGCTTATGTGAGAAGTCACTCAGTTTGATTCAATTATTGTCAGTTAATAATATGAATTATTTAGCGATAATGAAGTTGTGTTTTATTCGTATTATTAACGTAATAAAACAGAAACATCTTTTTATATAAAACAGAATACTTTATTAAAGTTATTCTATAAATAGAATATATTATATTTTATTTAAAAGATTTTTCTTTAAATATGGACCGTCAGATTAAAGTAATCAATCTGGATCGTTCATGGATTAGTTACTATGCATTCCATTTTTCTATAAATAGCAGCTCATTCCTTCATTATTTCTTACGAATTCACTGAACTCTAGAGAGAGAAACTATAGAGAGAAACTATAGAGAGAGAGAAGAAAAGTATTCTGCTACTTAACTACTTCCTTATTTCAGTTCTTCTTTAAAACGGTAAGGGGTGTTATTCTTTCTTATTCATGAAGAGAACTGTTGTTATTCCATTTCTTATTATTCTGTTGGAATAACCTGTATACGCGGTCTACCCTATACTTGGTGACATTCTTCTATTATTCTGTTGGAACATTCTGTCTGTGTGTTTCATACCGGACCTGGTTCCGTCTTGTTATTATTCTGTTGGAATATCTTGTCTGTGTGTTTTACACCGGACCTGGTTCCGTCTTGTTATTATTCTGTTGGAATATCCTGTCTGTGTGTTTTACACCGGACCTGGTTCCATTATTTATTATTCTGTCGGAATATCCTATCTGTGTGTTTTACACCGGACCTGGTTCTATTATTTATTATTCTGTCGGAATATCCTGTCTGTGTGTTTTACACCGGACCTGGTTCCATTATTTATTATTCTGTCGGAATATCCTGTCTGTGCGTTTACGCCGGTCCTGGTTCCATTATTTATTATTCTGTTGGAATAACCTGTCTGTGCGGTCTATCGCATGCCGGGTGATTTCTTTTGTTATTCCATTCTTTATTATACTCAGTTGGTTAAGTTTTGACTTCTATACTCCATGAAATTAGTGGAATATCCTTGATAATTACGGTTCATCCAGTATCTTTTCATGAAAATATTCTTGTAAGTATTCTTGAATTTTACTCCACAAAGCAGTATCATGTTGACAATTTGGACGTTGTTAATTCTTGGATAAATTAATTCTTGAACTTGTTTTATTGAATTCTTATATCATTGTCATCATCCTCATGTTTATAAAATGTTGAAAGTCATCTGTGGCCTGTAGTGCATAGATGGACTTGGTATGATTATGACCAGGGATTATTCGATATAATCATGACCGTAATGTTACAAATGATGTGGCAAAAGTCCTCATTGGCCCGTAGTGCATTGATGGACAGTTGTTGGCATGATCATGACCATTAATGAATACACGAATATCCTTGACCGTAGTTCAGGGGTGATTCGATGATGTGGATTATTTTATTAAGCTGAGTCCCAGCAATAACAGTGTTGAAAAACCTTTTAAATCATAAAAGATAGTAGAGTTTATTTTCTACTTGACTCTTTTAATGGATTGCTTGTTCCGCTGCAGTTAAACTTGATGTCTATTATATTTTATCAGTTTAACATTGTTGAAGGCTAATGATAATTTATTCTGCATTATCTTAGTCATAATATTTCTTACTGGGCTAGTTGAGCTCACCCTTTCTTTCACTGTTCTTTTCAGGAAATGAGAACGTAGCTGGGGCAAGTCGGGGAACGGAGTGATGGTCCGAATGATAGTATTAGTTAATAGTCCTCACTATTCTATGTAATAGTATGTTAATAAATGTAATGAGGACTCCTTTTGAGTATGGATACTCTCTAGTAGACAATATTTGTATTCAAACTCACAGTTTATGTTTTGTCATATTGTACACGACAGTTGTATTATTAAGTTGTATTTGAATTCTGTACCATGTATCTGACGACCCAAGATGGGTGATGTATACCTAATTTTGGGGGCGTCACAGGAAAAGTTATATTTAAATATTTTTAAAACAAATATTTTTCACAATTATGCTCTCCCCTTCATTGTCTCTCTGTCTGAATAACTATATATAATTGTAAACTTTGGATCAGACTATTAATGAAAAAATACTGTCATTTGATTACAAAAACTACAAGGCATATGTGATATATCAAATATTTATGAGTTTAGGAAATGATGATATTGAACTATTATGCGATTGAGGCTTACGATGATCCTTAGAAGAAAGAAGTTGTCGGGTTAAAAGAATAAGTAATACTCATAATATAATCGCACGAGTTTAAAATAGATTATGAAATGAAACCTATAAGAATTAGTTAAGGAAATGAATGCAATAGGTATTAGAAGACCTATATTAAAGCGATATGTTGACATGAGTCAACGAAAAAGTTACAAAGAAGAATAGGCGTAAACCGAATATGGATGTTTCGGTAATTATGATTCCGGGGACATAGTCGTTATAAGAAGGGAAGTATGTGACAACCCGAATTTATCGAAAATTATTAAAATAAGAATTTAATAAATAAAATTCATATTATGAGAAGTGTCGTATTTGAATGTTTATATATATATATATATATATATATATATATATATATATATATGTGTGTGTGTGTGTGTGTGTGTGTGTGTGTGTGTGTGTGTGTATGTGTATGTGTGTGTGTGTGCGCGCGTGTGTGTGTGATTTATGTGGTAGATTTAAAATGTATATATATATATATATATATATATATATATATATATATATATATACACACACATTTATTGAAAAGTAAGATTTAATAATGAATTTAACTATTAAATTAGTTAGTTTGAATTAATTACGGAATGAAATATGGAGGCGAAGGAAATTAATTAATTAATGGAGATTAAATTTAAATGAAATTATATAATATTTTGATAAATTGTGATTTAGTATAATAATATGTGAAACCATTAATTTAAATGGTTTAACTGACAAAAGAAAATGAAATAAAAAATAGAAATTTGGTGAGAAAGAGATTAACTTATATTAGTTCATCGTTAAATGTTTAATTACATAATAAATCTTGTTGTAAGACCCCAACTTATTAATGAATAAAATTAAATTTTTTCTAAATATTATTGTGAAAAATAAGGGGTTAATTTGATATAATACTTTGGTTATGGGTGAAATATGTAAATTTTGTAAAATAAGCAAGTGGTTATAAAATATTGGGAAATATTCATTTGGTCGTGGAATATTCTTGCTGTCGGGGAATATTCGTACGACGGCGCAACCTTGTGTGGGCCCCATAACGGAAAGCGATTGGATGAAGAAAACGACAAGTATAAGTTATTTATAAATAACGGCGTAGTTGTTACCGTTAATACTGTTGGAATACCCGGTGGTTAAAATACAGTAGCACACGGTATTGCACCAATTATTGATTCTTACGTAAAAAGGCACTACTCAATAATTGTTACAGTAGTTATTGTTCAATATTTTATTTTATTGATTCAATAATTGCTGCGTTGATATTTTATATTATTGTTGTTTCAATAATTGTTGTTGCGCAGTATTTTTCATTATCAGATCAATAATTCATATTATTTGAATAATATTATTAGATAACATTATTGGCAATGTCTAGAAAGTTCTGTCTAAGGAGAGGTTTGGTCATCTAATTGCGCGCCAGTAAGGAGAAATCCTTATTGGAAAGCCCCCTCTTTCCTGGGAATGGCCTGGTTGTCATAAATGTGATTCTGTAATATTATTTGTGAATAATTAATTATTGATTCATATGATAAGGAAATATTTATTTTATGTGGATATAAATGAGGGATATATTTTTGTGGTTAAAAATGAAGGAGTCAATGTTAAGGTTTTTATCAGTATTTTTGTCGAAATTGAGGTATTAAAAATCAGGGTTTTTGAGATATTTTGCGGGGGTTATAATTTTTAATCCGACCGTTAGATCGTGGTAATTTTTGGATATGTTATACATATATAAGTTGAGTATATGTCCACAAATTTTGAACCGTTAAAAATAAACGTATGATTTATTATGAATTTTACGAGATGACTGGTTCAGAAATTGTTGAATTTTCGGAGTTAATCATTTTGGTGGAAAATTCTAGAATTGGTGGACCCCACTCTTGGTTGGTGAAGAAATGTGCTAAGATTTTTATTCAAATGTGGTGGGTGGGAATAGTAGCAGGTAAAGCCATCAGGTTACAGGTTAAGTCTGCTTCGGCGTGCTAACATTTTCCTATAAATAGAGGGCTAAGTTAGAATTGAAAATCACACCAGAAACAAGTTTTCTCTCTTTCTCTCTCTAGATTATTGAGTGTATTTTGTGAGTATTTAGATACTTTGAGAGTTTCTATTCATCAGAGCAAGTTTCTTTCAGCCTTATACCGGTATTCCGACCAGAAGTACTGATATTTTGAGGTAATGGATATTATTTTCTTCTTAATGATATTATTTTCTTCAATATCATTATGCTGAAATATTGATATGAACTTTTTATCAAATTTGGAACTTTTTGTGTCGGGGTTACTATTTACGTATACGTTACTATTCACGTATACGGCACTATTCACGAATACGGCACTATTCACCGAAAAATAAAATGTTTCCTTTTTGTCCAAGATGTCTATTATGGTTACTATCTTTGATTGTATCCATGTTTTGATCTTTATTTTTTAATTCTGCTTCACAATTGATTATTATGAAGTATTATTGATCTTGGATAAACTGTTATACGAATCCCTACTATTTGTCCTTCTGTCTCACTGGATTCGTTTTCTTTAAGATATTTTTCATCATCCTCAGTCCTAAATGATGATATTACTGAATATCTTTGGCCTGTAGTGCAAAGATGTATGATTACTTGATGAATATCTTTGGCCTGTAGTGCAAAGATGAACAGGTGTTGAGATGAACATGACTGACAGGTGATACAAATGAATATCTTTGGCCTGTAGTGCAAAGATGAATATTTGGATAAAGATGATTATTAATTAATGTTACAGGGATAAAATATTGATGATGGACTTTTAAATCTTAGAAGATAGTAGAATTCATTCTTTACTTGACTCTTCTAATGGTTTGCTGTTTCCGTTGCAGTTGTTGATCAAAAACTTGTTGTCGATTATATTCTATCAGATTTTTCCCTGTTGAATACTAATGATAATTTGTTGTATATTATCTTAGTCATAATATTCTTTACTGGGCTAGTTGAGCTCACCCTTTTCCTTTTTGTTCCGTTTTTCTTCTCAGGAGGTGAGAACATAGTAGGATCTAGTCGAGGTATGGAGTGATGGTTCTAGAAAGATGTTTTAGCTGTCCTCACTATTTCTGTAAAATAGTGTTTGAATAATTGTATTGAGGACTTATTTGAGTGTGGATATTGTCTAGAAGACAATATTTGTATTTAAACTCACAGTATGTGTTGTCGTATTTTGCACGACAATTGTATTATTGAAGTTGTAGTTTACGTTCTGTACCATGTATTTGGCGACTCAGAATGGGTGTTGTATACCTATTTTGGGGCGTCACACTTGTTAAGGTAACAATTAAATAAGAATTTTTTTAATTGTGTAAAATAGTAATTTATATCATGTAATGAAACTAATGCCATTATATATACTAGTTGGTAGCCCGTGCAATGCACGGGCTAGTTTGAATAATGATTTAATAATTTGTCCGACATTCATGTTAAAAGAAACTTGAAATACACAATTGAAGTAAATTAGTTGAATTACTGTAGCATAAAAGTAAGAGATTCACTTTTCTTTCGGTATGTACCCCTTATATAATAAGGTGTGAGGCAATCCGAATTTTCAATTCCCATAACAAATCAATTAAAACAAAAAACCAACAACAACAAAAAAATCAATTTAATCATCAAGATCATAATCTCATTTTATGTGCAATGTATAACAACTCAATAGCTCCATGCACAATACAATTTAAAAGCACATAATAGAGCCCCCAAAACAGAAGCATCAGACGCAAAAATCATCTCTCAAATAGACGCATATTTTTAAACCCAAAAAGAGTAGAACCCCCATTCTCATGCAAAGCATCAAGTAAAACATTAGATCCTCCTTTGCCATCACCGCTACTGGTTAGCAAATGAATTAGACCCTGAGCAGTCCTGGATCCACTATCTTCTTATTAGAATTCAAGGGCGCTCCATGACGTCGTCTATGATACATTGTTTGGCTTCCACACAAAATGCTGCTTCCTTTCTTCCTCAGAGTATTAGAAAGTGATGGGGAATAACAAATCCCACATGCCCCTCTACAATTTGGTGTCATGGTGTGCTCCTCTTAGACCAATGGTAATTAGAAATAAAAAAGGATAAGTACTCATTTGCATTAAATGCATAGTTGATACACATCATATGTACGTTTTAATTAATCTGTAGTCATATCTCAGAGTGATGGCCCAAGTTGGAATGTGCCTACAGGAAGAAGAGATGGTAGAATCTCTTTGTCATCTCAAGTCTCAAATTTGGCTTATCCTTTTGACTCCGTTGATGCCCAGAGACAGAAATTCTCAGCCAAAGGCCTTGATGACCATGATCTTGTTACATTAGTTAGTAATTTCTTTATACTGTTATCGCTACTCAAACTGACAAAATATCCAAACTCTTATTTAAAATCTTAATCAATACATATATAATCAAGCAATTTTCAAGTAACCCATCTTACACCATTGAGCTCAAGATTGAACAGACACGAATTCAAAGGTTCATTAAAATTGTCCATCAAACAGTTTGACGGGTTGTCAGTCAAACTGTTTGATAGACAATTTAATGAAACTCTGAATCTCAGTATGAATCATTTTCCATATATATATATATATATATATATATATATATATATATATATATATATATATATATATATATAATTGTTTATGCAGGTGCATATACCATAGGTAAAAAACATTATCAATTTATCAGTTACAGACTCTACAACTTCACCACGACTAGAAATACAGATCCAACCATAAGCCCTGCATTTTTAACACAACTTCAAACCCTTTGTCCCAAGAAAGGTGACGGATCAAACGACGTGGCATTAGATATAGATTCCCAATAGAAATTTGATGTGAGCTTTTTCAAGAACGTGCCCGATGGCAATGCAGTATTAGAGTCCGACCAAAGGCTCTGGGTGATTCTAAAATGCAAAAGATAGTTAAAAATTATGCAGGGAGCATTAGAGGGTTATTGGGTGCAGATTTGAATTTGAGTTTCAGAAAGCTATGATCAAAATGAGTAGCATTGAGGTTAAGACTGGAATTCAATGAGAGATTAGAAAGATCTAAATTCAATTAATTAGTATAATCACCGCTGAATTAAGTAGTGTAATGAGCCTTAATTGAGTATATATATGAAATCTATGCTTGGAGTATATATGAAATCTATGTGCCAAACACTTGTGTGCCAAAGAAAAAAAAGCAGTGACAAAAGCAATATACTAAATATCAAAAAAAATTGTTGTTGAAACCGAATGAGTATTAATCTATTAAAGAATCTAAAACTTCACTTGAATTTGATTCATGACCCAATTGTGCTTGGAATATTCCTAACACGATACAAATTAAAAGAACTCGTAGACATTGCAGGGATACTATACGAATAAGAAGAGTCGTCTTTACGACTACCTTTCAGCAATTTCAAGGACTTAAGTCATGCCAGCAGTGGTGATTCTGCCAAATATCGACGTAAATCCTCAGAATTTAAGTAGTCCCATGTATAATGAGATTGATCAACTAAACTCACTGAATCATCGCTCCTCAAACCCAAAGGCACAAACACTGAATCTTGCTTTGAACTCGTACAAAGCACAATATGTTGCTCCAAATGGAGTTTCAAAAAAGCAGCAGAATGTACACTCTTCTTTACCTTCTTCTTCATATGATTCCTCTTATTTGATGATGTTATATTTCCATCTTTACTTTTAAATATCATTGAAGCATACCTATTGTAACACCCCCTTTCCGAAATAAAAAGACATGTTACTCAAAACATAACAAAATGATGAATATATTACAAAACTCTAATCCACAAAAGAATAATCTCATACTGATTAAATATCTTAGAACAAACCATAATAAATGTCACACTGGCTCAAACCACAATCTAAAATAACTATTACAACTCTAAATAAGTCAATGTATCATAGCCTAACAAAATATATCAAAACTATTGGATAGAAGGGAGCTCTTGTCACACTTGCCCTTGATTTCCCTGATTACCTGCTAGAAGAAAAATACAGCATGAGCTAAATGCCCAGTACGGATATAGAATACAAATAATGAACCAAATTAACTAACTCAATTAAATGGAAAGAGACGAAACGAACTGAAACTAAACGAACAAGACTAACACAACGAAATAATAGGCTGAATCAAATGGCTGGGTGTTATTTCATACTAAGCTCAGAACAAAATAAAATATACATTGCCACACAGGCAAGTCAAATAATGCCACACAGGAAAATCAAGTAATGTCACTGTTGATCGATTTCGCAATCAATGAATACGTGCAAGTATACACGGTCAACAAGTAATAAAGTGATAAGAAAAGTATCGTTCCCACGAGGAATTATTTAATAAAAATCACCAAGTACTAATTCTTAACCAAATCAATTTTATTTAAACAACCATAAATTATGATTTTTCTAATTAAGAAAACTAAATTAATCAATTAAAACTAGATTACTCTAAAAAAACTAAATTGCTTTATGACTAAATTCAGATAAATAAAGATTAAGACTTCAATATCCCCAATTATGAACTATAAATCAATTATCCAACTATCCCAATTATTATGCCTACTGAATTGTTAACAGAAATTTTCAAATGCCAAAAGTCCTTTTCCAAGTGATCAATTGCCTTTTATTTAATCCAGATTAATCTTGCTATATTCCTATGCAAAATAATTGAATTAAACTCGTTACAAACCCAATTCCTTATGCGTTACATATGGTGAAGAGATATTTCCATTCTATTCACAAACCTAATTATTCACTGTGCAAATAACTAAATCACATGTCATCATGCCAAGTTCTAACCCTAGAATTTCTCTTCCGATTCCTTCTAGAGTAACAAGGTAATTACTGATCAGATAATTAATCAATAAGCTCAAGACAAGATAAACAATTCACTTTGACATAAATAATTGGAATAAATCGAATAACTAATTCATAGACATAAAAGGTTCAATTGAAATCTTAATAAAAGAGTTAGTTCATAATTAATGAATTGAAACTAAGAATCCACAATTGAATAGACATTAAAAGATAAAAGTATGATAAGAGAAGAGAATAGAATCTGTTGTCAGCAAATCTGATGCTCTCCTCTTGCTCCTGCTCTTGATCTTCAATGATCTCCAAGTTGCTTCAATCTCTAATGACTAATTAAGAACAAGGGTTTAGATTCTAATCTAATGGAGTGTTTTATCTAGTCTAATCTATGTAATCCCCCCTTATTTTATGTCTTACATCATATATTTATAGGTTACAAGTCTAATTTTTAGGTTAGGAACAAACCCAATCCAATTTGGAGTCAAAAAGATGTCAAAATTCGCCCCAAAACGCGTCCAAGCCTTTCCACTGACTTCCTCAGCGCCCCGGCGCTGGGCACGGCGCTGGGATTCTGCCCCCCAGCGCCCCGGCGCTGGAAATAGGCATGAAATGGGCGCCCCGGCGCTGGAAGTTTTTCTGGAATTTTCTGCTCCGACGTCCTTTGGGAAAATGGCCATAACTTCTTCGTCCGAACTCCGATTTCGATGATTCAAGATGTTCCAGAAAGAGGAGAAGTAGATCTACAACTTTCATTCTTTAAGTTTTTCGAAATAAGGTCCGTAGAAATACTCAAATTGACTCTGAAGTGACTGCTGTGTAAATGGTAAGCCGAAAACGCGCATCTGGCCACCCCGAACGTCGATCCATGTAACTTTTGTCCCAATTCCTACAAAACAATATAAAACATGCATGAATAGACACAAACACATAAAAACATCCTAAAAGACTTGAGAACAATAATAAATTAAGCCCGAATGTATCCAATTCATGTGTATAAAACTCACTCATCAAATACCCCCAAACTTAAACATTTACTTGTCCTCAAGCAAAAACACAAAAATGTTATACAATGCAATGTAATGAAACTAATCTATATGCCTACGAATCCAACAGTAATGACAGAAACAAGTCTATTCAACCGGCCTTAGAGAAATCAAGTAAACATGATAATACATCATATTAAAACAAATCAGTAATTTCCCAATCACTCATCAAATCTTAGACTGTTATCACTGATATAGTGCGTGTGTGCTCCAAAACAATGTTAACTAATATAAAATCAAATTTAACACATAATAGGCCTCTTTAAAGACATCATACAGTGAAAACTCACAAAATTCACGAACAAGCTAGATCCAACTAAAGTTAAACATCCACCAAGTTCAAGAGTCCAATCCGGGATACTTATGCTTTACTTTTTTATTACGGGGGCTTTTTGCTCTTTTCCCGTTTTATTGTTTTTTTTAACCATGACTGTGCAATGTCTCATTCCATTAGGCTAACAGTGTCACCCCTTAGCGAGCTTTCGACCAACGACTCCCAGACCATATAAGACCTTAGGGCGCTAGGTTTTAAGATACCCCTTCGGGCGTACTTACTCAAGTAACAAAGGCCCCGAAACAAAACTAGCCACGGTAATTTTTATTTTTCTTTCTTTCTTTTTTTTTTTTTTTTTTAGCGAAGCTTATATATCCCAAATTTTCCCCCCAAACTTAAGTTTTTATCACAATTTAGCCATCTCCGCCTATTCATGTCTTTCATTCCTTCACATTAGTATTATCCTTAAGAAATTCATTATGTATCAATTTAAACTTAATCAGTCAACATAGCTGTTATTAACGTGCTAACCTTAATTATACCAGTTTCAAACAGGAAAAGATTCAATTCATAACAAGAAATCACATCAAAGTCTTAAAAGTCAATACTATACTTGTCTACTCAACTCCAGTCTCATCATTGGCCAAAATAGACTTTTACTATCTAACAGTTGGAATCATGCAAATATAAACTAACTGCAACAAACATAGTAAACTAACTACTATTTTTGCGATTTTAAAAAAAAAAAATTTAACAAAAAACTGAATGCAAAAACTAAATGTAAATAACCCGAAAATATAACGAACTACAATGTAAATAACTAACTATATGCAATACGACACTAAAATGCCCCCAAACTTAAACTAGACATTGTCCTCAATGGCTACAATAGAAAAAATTAAAGCAGAGGACTTCCCTGAAAATATAGCAATCTTCCTCCTTATCCGCTAAGTTTGGAGAATAGGCTAAGCACATGGAACAAATTGGGCACCACATGAATTTGACTTGACTAACCTGTAAACCATGATAGAAACACTTTTATTAAATCCTAAATAAATGAAAATTCAAAACTACTAATATAAAACTTAATAAAAACTAAAAATAAAAATTAAACTTGGGTTGCCTCCCAATAAGCGCTTGTTTTATAGTCTCAGCCTGACTTCTTCAATTCTCTATCCAATTCCCCTACGAAATTTGAGGAACCCTCCATCCATCGGAAATAATATAACTTTTGGTAGGTTCCCATTTGTAATGGCCATTGAATCTAAGTCACCTAGCATTCTCTTTTTAGATCGGATCCCCATTAAATATGACAAACAACTAGGTGCTTTCCCCATTGTGTCTGTGATCAGAGTGTGGAATGGAAGCTTGTCAAACACAATGGGCTCTTCCTCTATCTTCTCTTTTTCATCCCACCATGACTCCACAGTTGTACTAGCTCTTATGTCATAAAGAGCTTTGCCGACGACATGACTGCCAATTGGGCATGGTTTTGCAAAACTGCCCGGATTCTTGAACTTTGGTGGAGAAGGTACATGGGACACTAATGAAATCGATTCATCTTCGTTGAATCTTACAGTTAAATCTTCGTTGATCTCCTTTTGTTTGTTCCCAACTGTTTTCTCTCTTTCAACATCTATATCATTTGGCCCATCCGGTTGCAGATTTGGTTCGGACTCATCATCAGTTTCGTCATCCATGTCATAGAGCCAAGTGTATTGAGGATGGTTGTTCAACGCTTGTGCTATCTGCCCCAATTGATTTTCCAAATTCTTTATCGACGCACCTTGGCTTTTCATATTCAGTTCTATTTGATTCAATTTTTTGTCTTGTTCCTCGTTCCTTTTTTCAGAAGCTTTAATAAATTTTTCCAAGGCTTCCTCCAAATTTGAATGGTCTTCCTGTTGTAGTGGAGGTGGACACGAGAAATCCGGTGGGTATGCTGGACTTGGAGCATAAAATTGATCTTGATTGTTACTCCATGAAAAATCCGGGTGATACCCCCAATCCTGATGATAATTGTTGGGATAGACATGACTATAGCTCCCTACAAACTTAGTTGATTTGGCATTTATGGCACATTGATATGTAGCATGACTCCCATCACATAACTCACAAACCATAGCTACTTGCTGCGTGGATGGTGGACTCCATGTCTCTATTTTCTTAGCTATTGCGGCCACCTGTGCTGCCAATGCAGAAAGTTTCTCGAGTCTGTCAATCTCCGCTCCCCTTGGTTGAGTCATGTTCGTGTATGGCCATTGATACGTAAAGTCATCCATGGTACCTAAAAAGAGAGAAATATAGGAAGAGAATTAAAAATAAAAATAAAAATGTTTAAATTAAGACTAAATTGATTGAAATTAATATTGGTAAATAATTATTAAATTAATTCCCCGGCAACGGCGCCAAAAAACTTGTTGATCGATTTCGCAATCAATGAATACGTGCAAGTATACACGGTCAACAAGTAATAAAGTGATAAGAAAAGTATCGTTCCCACGAGGAATTATTTAATAAAAATCACCAAGTACTAATTCTTAACCAAATCAATTTTATTTAAACAACCATAAATTATGATTTTTCTAATTAAGAAAACTAAATTAATCAATTAAAACTAGAACTAGAAAACACTTTTTAATCACTATGGCAATTCACTTTTTAATCACTATAACTACATAATATATGAACAAAGAGTTTACCTTGGTTAACTGCTCTGTCCTCTTTTTTTTCTCTTCCTCCGATATCAATTACAGTGAAAGCCCAGCCGACTTTGCTACTTTTTCTCTTTTTCCCAATTCGTATAAAGAGTATGCGAGTTAAATTAGGTTTTATTTATTTATTATTATCTATTTATTTATTTATTTTTACTAACTCGCCTAATTTGATAGTATTTTAAAATTACACAATAATAAATTTGACCCACTTAATTTTAAAGCCAAATTTTTACCAATTTAATTTACCCAACACTTATTAATACATTAGCCCATAAAAATTAAATGACTACTTTGACCCAAAATAAATGACAAAGTCCAATTAATATGCTTTAAAACAAAATAATTTTTATTATTTAATATATATATATATATATATATATATATATATATATATATATATTTTCCGGGTATTACATTACCTACCCCTTAAAAAGAATTCCGTCCCCGAAATCAAAAGAATGAACGTACCTAATTATCAAAAAGATGCGGATACTCAGCTCGAATAGACTCCTCCATCTCCCAAGTAGCTTCCCTTTCAACCCGAATCGTCGAATGCCCTTCCAAGGAGAAACTTTTAGAAACACATGCTCACCAGGTTCAAACTCTAAAGTCCTCTTATGCTTATCAGCATAACTCTTCTGTCGTGATCGAGCCGACTTTAATTTCTCCTTAGCCACCGCTACCTTTTCCGTAGTGATTTGAACTAACTCAGGCCCATCTATGGCCCTTTCGCCAACCTCATCCCAACAAGTTGGTGCTAGACACTTCCTACCATACAATGCCTCAAACGGAGTCATCCCAATACTTGCATGCCAGCTGTTGTTGTAAGCAAACTCAACTAGGCTTAAATAATCATCCCAATTACCCGACCACTCAAGTGCACAAGACCTCAACATGTCCTCTAATGTTTGAATAGTCCGTTCGGATTGCCCATCAGTTTGCGGATGGAAAGAAGTACTGAAGTTGAGCCGAGTACCCCAAGCTCGTTGAAACCCTTTCCAGAACTGTGAAGTGAACCGTGGGTCCCGATCTGAAACAATAGACACCGGAGTACCATGAAGTCTAATAATCTCCTGCTGAAAGATATGTGCCAACCTATCCACTGAGTAACCCTCATGGATCGCCAAAAAGTGTGCCAATTTGGTCAACCGGTCCACCACTACCCATATGGCATCATTCTTCCTGAAAGTCTTCGGCAAACCAGTCACAAAATCCATCGTGATATCCTCCCATTTCCACACTAGAATGTCTAATTGTTGCAGCAAACCACTAGCTCGTTGATGTTGTATCTTCACTTGTTGACAAGTGAGATATTTGTCCACATATTCAGCCACGTCTTGCTTCATCCTATTCCACCAAAAATTCTTCTTCAAATCCCTATACATCTTTGTAGAACCTGGATCAATAGAAAATGGCGAACTATGAGCCTCAGCCAACACAGCCTCTCGAATGATTGGATCGGACGGTACACACAACCGCTCACCCAACCAAATCACACTGTGGTCATCAATACGAAACTCGGGCTACTTGCCCTCCTCCAGATTCTGCGTCAGACCCCACAACTCCCCATCTTCTTTTTGAGCTTCTTTGACCCGCGAGATAAGAGAGGGCTCCACTCTCATACCCGCCAAATGTCTATCTGAACCTCGTACATACAACTCCAACTCGATCCGCTCCATATCCGAAATAAGCTGAGGTTGTGTAATAAGGGCTACTACACTCCCAAAACTCTTTCTGCTAAGAGCATCTGCAACCACATTTGCCTTTCCCGGGTGATACTGAATCCTCGCATCATAATCTTTTAGAATCTCTAACCAACGCCTTTGCCTCATATTGAGCTCCTTCCGAGTGAAAATGTATTTATGACTTTTGTGATCGGTGAAGATATCACAAGTCTCTCCATACAAATAATGCCTCCAAATCTTTAAGGCAAAGATCACCGCTGCCAACTCCAAATCATGTGTGGGGTAGTTCACCTCATAAGGCTTAAGCTGCCTAGAAGCATAAGCAATCACCTTACCGTGTTGCATCAAAACACACCCCAAACCCTTCTTAGAAGCATCACTATAAATTTGGTAACCTCCAGTCCCCGACGGCAATGCAAGTATAGGAGCTATCACAAGTCGTTTCTTCAACTCCTCAAAACTTTTCTCGCGCTCCTCACTCCACACAAACTTCGTGCCTTTTCTCATCAACTGAGTTAATGGCAAGGCAAGCAAGGAAAACCCTTCCACAAACCTCCTATAATACCCTACCAAATCCAAGAAACTCCTAATCTCTGTCACCGTAGTAGGTCTCGGCCATTTAGTGATAGCCTCAACCTTCGCAGGATCCACCTTAATGCCTTCAGCAGAAACAACATGGCCCAAAAATGCAACCTGCTCCAACCAAAACTCGCATTTAGAGAATTTAGCATACAACTTCTCTTTCTGCAAAATCCCCAACACTTTGCGAAGATGCTCCTCATGCTGTTCCTTAGACTTGGAGTAAACCAAAATGTCGTCAATAAAGACAATAACAAATTGGTCCAAGTACTCCCTGAACACTCGATTCATCAAATCTATAAACACCGTCAGAGCGTTAGTCAACCCGAATGGCCTCACCAGAAAATCGTAATGCCCATATCGAGTGCCAAAAGTTGTCTTAGGGATATCCTCATCCTTCACCCACAACTGATGATAGCCCGACCTCAAGTCTATCTTCAAAAAATACTTTGCCCCCTGAAGTTGGTCAAACAAGTCATCAATCCTCGGTAATGGATACCGATTCCTGATGGTGATCTTGTTCAACTCCCTGTAGTCTATACACAGCCTCATAGACCCATCCTTCTTCTTCACAAACAAGACCGGAGCACCCCACGGCGAAACACTCGGCCGAATCACACCACGATCTAACAGCTCCTGCAACTGCTCTTTCAACTCTTGTAACTCTAACGGTGCCATCCGATACGGCGCCTTAGAGATAGGCTCCGCACCAGGAACAAGCTCAATAGAAAATTCTACTTCCCGCTGTAGTGGTAACCCTAACAATTCCTCAAGAAACACATCGAAAAAGTCACAAACAATTGGAACATCTTCAATACGAGACTCACCCTTAGAGGAATCTTTCACAAACACCAAATACCCCTCACAACCCTTTGCTACCAACTTTCTAGCCTTCAAAGCTAAAATTAACTTCACCATTCTACTCGGCTGTGAACCCTAAAACACGAATTCTGGAGACTTCACATCTCCAAATATAACCTTCTTCGTCTGACAATCGATAGTGACACGGTGTTTATCCAACCAGTCCATCGCCAGAATGACGTTAAAATCGTGCATACTTATCGGGAGAAGATTAACCCTACGAATCCTATCCCCAAAACTGATCGTACACCCTCGATATAAATCAGAAATAACAACAGAAGTCCCCATCGGGGTAGCAATAGACATAACAAAATCTAAAGACTGAGATGGCACACCCAGGTGCCGAACAAAAGACTGAGCAACAACGAAATGAGTAGAACCCGTATCAAACAAAATAGACGCCTCACGATTTCTAACTAAAAGAGTACCAGAAACAGTACCTGGTGCACCTGCCGCCTGATTATATGTCAAGGCAAACACTCGACCACCCTGACGCTGACCTCCATTACCACCATTATCGCCATCTCCACCATTTCCACGTGGCCCAGTACAATCTCTATCCATATGACCCATCTGTCCACACAAGAAGCATGCACCGGTGAGTCTTTGGCACTGCCTCCCCGGATGATTAGCCCCACAAATAGCACAGGGAGCTATCGGAATGAGATTTGGGTTACCCCCACCAGCTGGTCCCGGATAACGACCCTGATTCTACCCCTGCAAACGATTCTGACCATGCCAAGGTAGCTGAAGCTGACGATTTTGTCCTTACTGAGGCATCTACTGATAACCCATGTTCTGATTCTGGCCATGCCACTGCCCCTGCTGGCCACCACGGTTCCTATTCCATTGACCACCCTGACTTCTTCCATGCTGAACTTAAGTTTGACCCTGTTGGTCCTCTCTGTCCCTCTTTCGACTCCCTTCCGGTTTAGAAGACCGAAAGTCTTGTCGCTCCATCTCAATATTTTTGGCCGCATTTGCTACAGCCGACACATCTGTAAACTTGTTGTTAATAAGATGCTGTCGATACCTGTAATGGATCCTCCACTTGAATTTCTTTGCATGTTCTGCCGCCGTCCCTGCTGAGCTTCCCGCAAAGCCTGCCAACCTAGTGAACCTCGTCATGAAATCCGTGATGGACTCATCATCTTTCTGTCGGATGGACAAATATTCTCTGGCATAGGCCTCTTTATCAGCAGCTGGAAAGTACTGCTGGTAAAAGACCTCACAAAACTCTACCCAGCTAAGTGCCTCGGCATAACCATCACCTTTTGTTACTTTTGTCGCTTTCCACTACCTCTGTGCATCCCCTTCCAGCTTGTAAGAAGCAAGTAACACCTTCAGATTATCCGAACACCCCAATACATCAAAAATCTTCTCTAAATGGGCAATCCAATTCTCTGCATCAATTGGAGTTGGAGCTGAACTAAATGTCTGTGGTTTCTGCTTCTGAAACCTTTCCAACGATACATACATTGCAACCATCTGCTGATCATGACCATCTACATTCCCTTCCTCTTCGTTTGTTTGTGGACCATTATTTCCTGGGTTCTCCTACTCAGGAATTTCTGGCGGCGGCTGCTGCATTGCCTGTACAACCTGTGCCACCAACTTAGGTAAAGCCTGGTTCACAGCCTGATTCACCATGGTAGCTAATTAAGCATTAAACTGATCATTAGGTTGCTCATTGGGCTGACCCTCGCCTCTTCCCCTATTGTTACCTCACCTCCCAGCAACTCTAGCGGATCTACGAGCCATTTAACAAAGAGATCAACGAATAGATAACAAAGTAGATTAGAGACAGATTCGAATATAGTTGATATGATAGCTGAACAGAAAATTAAACAGAATAAAAACCTAACCCAGAAGTCTACCCACAACTCACAGGTCAAACCAAAATAGGTTTTCTACAAGAAAGAACCTAAGCTCTGATACCAACTCTGTAACACCCCCTTTCTGAAATAGAAAGACATGTTACTCAAAGCATAACAAAATGATGAATATATAACAAAACTCTAATCCACAAAAGAATAATCTCATACTGATTAAATGTCTTAGAACAAACCATAATAAATGTCACACTGGCTCAAACCACAATCTGAAATAACTATTACAACTCTAAATAAGCCAACGTATCATAGCCTAACAAAATATATCAAAACTATTGGATAGAAGGGACCTCTCGTCACACTTGCCCTTGATTCTCCTGATTACCTACCGGAAGAAAAACACAGCATGAGCCAAATGCCCAGTACAGATATAGAATACAAATAATGAACCAAATTAACTAACTCAATTAAATGAAAAGAGACGAAATGAACTGAAACTAAACGAACAAGACTAACATAATGAAATAATAGGCTGCATTAAATGGCTGGGTGTTATTTTATACCAAGCTCAAAACAAAACAAAATATACCTTGCCACACAGGCAAGTCAAATAATGCCACACAGGCAAATCAAGTAATGCCACACAGGCAAATCACACACATTGGATCGCGAATCCAATGCATGTAAAATCAGAAGTCGTGTTTGGCACAAACATCACTAATCCGCAGAACAGAACAGAACACAAAACTAGGGTCGACCCATACGCCTCCCACAACAAAACACCAAATGGCCAACTCCAACCGGAGCACAAAACGGAGACGCCGTGGACTGATCACACCGCCACGAAAGGTGTCATGCCTCGGTGCCAAGAAGACATGCATGTGGTACCCCTACATGTGGTTATAGCTCAGGTATACCCTACGATATTCTAACAAAGATATAATGTCACAATACATGCGACACAACAAATGGGTTCTAACGTATACATGTTAAATTGAAACGAAATATCAACACAAAGTCTCCAAAAATATTAACATGTACTTTCTACAATATTAAAATAAATTTATAAACATGATACACTAGTCTAAAGAGTATAAATAGGAGTTCTAATATAAACGCCAAAACAACTATCACAATAAATTGACAAGAAATAATTATAAGAGGCAATTCTATATTTCAAAATGAATAACGAAACGAACAAATCAAAAACAAAAGAGTCTCGCTGAAAGAGCACGGAATCCATACCTGGATTAAGCAATGTAACACCCGAAATTATATTCTAAATTGTAACTCCTTAAATTCTCTCCGTTCAATCTAAATAATTTAATAAGATTTTATTACAATTCAATCATTAATAACATAATACTATCAAATTTATTATTAAAAACTTTTATAACTATGTCGGTAAAATTAATTAATTCAAATTAATATGCATAATTTCAATTTAATATATTAATTCCGATTATAAATTTCATGACCAAATATTTATATAAAAAATTATATATATATATATATATATATATATATATATATATATATATATATATATATATATATATATATATATATATATATGCCATCACCTGAACTAGAAAGCACTTTTTAATCACTATGACAATTCACTTTTTAATCACTATATCTACATAATATATGAACAAAGAGTTTACCTTGGTCAATTTCTCTGTCCTCTTTTTTTTCTCTTCCTCCGATATCAATTACAGTGAAAGCCAGCCGACTTTGCTACTTTTTCTCTTTTTCCCAATTCGTATAAAGAGTATGCGAGTTAAATTAGGTTTTATTTATTTATTTATTATTATTTATTTATTTATTTATTTTTACTAACTCTCCTAATTTGATAGTATTTTAAAATTATACAATAATAAATTTGACTCACTTAATTTTAAAGCCAAATTTTTACCAATTTAATTTACCCAACACTTATTAATACATTAGCCCACAAAAATTAAATGACTACTTTGACCCAAAATAAATGACAAAGTCCAATTAATATGCTTTAAAACAAAATAATTTTTATTATTTAATATATATATATATATATATATATATATATATATATATATATATATATATATATTTTCCGGGTATTACACCTGTCCATAATATCACTCTTTGAATCCCCATCCCCATTTCGAGCATCGCTCATGCTATCATCAACAGTCTCCCCCACCACTGAAGACAAATCATCACCATCCTCAATCCTATAATCATCATCTGCAGCAGCCTCACCCCTTTTCACATATCTTACTCTCTGATCCTTTGATTGCACACTTTTTTCGCTCTCCGATTTTTGAGCTTTCCAATTATACAAAAACATCTTTTTCTCCTTTCCCCCTCCCCCCTCCCACTACTATTATTATTATTCTCAACTTGCAAAGGAACCTCAAAACTATTATTATCAGCACAAATCTTACTACTATTACTATTATTCCTATAATGCAATAATTATCACCTCGTGCGAACTCGACACTCGACATATTATTCCTATAATGCAATAATTATCACCTCGTGCGAACTCGACACTCGACATATTATTCCTATAATGCAATAAATATTACCTTTCAGTCTCGAATTTTATAATGTATAGAGATGGACAATTTTCATCTTCATTGGTATATTAATTAGGATAGATGAACATTAACACATATGAATATTCTCTTAGCCTCATTTTATCAAACACTTCAACTACACTACCCAAATGAATTAAGTTACAATGCTTAAGCTCTGTAAAATCATTTCACTCAATTTATGAAACCTCAAAGTTGTAATACAAAAAAGTAAAGAGTTGAATTTTGGCATACCTTTGGCGAGTTTCGAAGCCAGATTTTACTGAGCGGAGAATGGTGTTGATTAAACCCTTTTATGGATTGTAAAAAGTTAAATTTCTTCAAAAATTAAAGCTAAATTTCATTGAAAAATAAAAAGGGTAACTTCAAAAATTATAGAATTCAAACACCTCATGCACAATATCAAATCTAAGAGAAAGAAATTTGTAATATGGGAAAAATCTAAACTTACCAGTGATATTTTTTTTTCTTTTTTGCGGTTTTAGTGAAATCTTCCACCAGAGTTCTTGATGTCCGTGAGCTTGGTAAAAAGCTAATTTGATCACCAAGAGAAAAAGCTAATCAGTGGGGATTGAGGGTTTTATTTAGACCTGGCAAACGGGCCCAAAGCCAGCGGGCCGGCCCGGTCTGCCCTCCAAAACCCGGGCCATTTTGGCCCGGCCCGCCCGCCACCTATGATTTTTTTTTTAATAAAATGTTACTACTTGTGGGTTGTGAAGCTTGAACACAAGACTTGTAAGTAAATAAATAAGAGTTCAAACCAACTAAGCTACAACAATTATTTATTTTTAATGCAATCTTCAATATATTTTAACTATGATTGAAAATTATAATTAAGATATGTAGGTAATTAATTAATAATACTAATTTATAATACTATTAATAATACTAATTTATGAAATTTTGAAGTCTGATAGCTTAGGACAGGCATATATAATACAATAGAAAAAGATTTGTGTTACGATTAAAAATGTCGGCTTTTAATTTGTTGCGATAAATCAATTGCCGGTAATAATGCAATCTAATATCAATAATAGGAAGCATTTAAACTATTGGGACACTCAAATACACTTGCTACTGCTTGTCTAACCGACCAACTTTTGAGTAATGAGCAATCGCATTCAAATTAATACACTTGCTAGTCTAACTAAATACTTTAATTTGGCTAAGACCATAAATTAAAATTTGGCTCACTCAATCAATTAATTTGGCTAATACTTTCATCTTTAATTTGGCTCACTCATTTATTGTTTATTATTAATTATTTTATTATTTTTAATATTTATTATTATTATTATTTATGGTGTAACAAATAGTTTGCAAAAAATAAATAAATAAATAAATAAAGGGAGAAGCCCGCAGGCCGGGCCGGGACGGGACGGCCCACCACGGGCCGACCATTTCTAGCCCACCAAATCCTGGGCCTTTTTGGCTCGGCCCACCGTTGGCCCTGCCCGGCCGGGCCCGCCCGTTTGCCAGGTCTAGTTTTATTAGAAATCATCAAGAGAAAAAGTACAAAAAAAGAAGAGGATGAATCAATTAGTAGTATAATGAAACCTGGTATTCGGAAACAAAATCCATCATCCTAATTGGTGGCGGAAATCTTTCATCAACGGTGGTGATCTGCAATTCGGCGAGGATTGAGACGATTTCATATTGAGAGTTAAAATCAGGTTCCTCTTCATTCTCCTCCAAACTCATTTGCGGGAAAGACAGGAAGAAAGGAAGAGAAAGAGGAAGACATGAGTTAAGTAAAAACAGAAAAGGAATAGGAAGAGCCGAACGATTGCTAAGGATGATTATGAGGAAGGAAGAGATGCGATTCGACCAACTCGGTAAATAACTCAGCAATAAGAATGAAATTGAACCAAATTGACTCAAATTGATTAAGAGTTGACTCTAAATTGAGATCGTCTTTGTTGCCTTTATATATAAGGTATTGATGACAATTAAATGTAAGTTAAATCAAATATTGGATTAAAGAATAAAAATATATTATATATATGTAAATAAATTGTTTAGAAACAATTTATGAAAGGAAGTGAGAAAATTTAATTATAAAGCTTAATTGAACTATTTAAATAGTTAATGAGATAATAATAATTATTTAAATAATTAATTCATTCAGTTATAAGAGTTTATTTTAAAATTATGAATTCAACTTCATAATTAGTGAAGTAATGGTAATTATATTATAAATATATAATTATCCAATTTTAAGTAATAATTGGATTATATAATTATAATATATAAGAATAAGTTATATATATATATATATATATATATATATATATATATATATATATATATATATATATATATATATATATATATATATATATATATATATATGTGAGGTGGAAACATATTATATACATATGATGTAATGTATGATATAGTATGTATGCTGGAAGTTGTAAAGTTATTATACGTTGAGTCATGAGTAAGCATGATGTGTAAACTAATCTATTATCTATTATATATACTAAATCACAGTATATTGCACAATGTATTGACACATGTCCTTCTATAAATTTAACACATGTTCATTCTAATTAATGCTTCTTATTGTCTTTGGCAAAAATACCCTTGACAATTATTTAGGATATTATATACTGATCACCTTATTTTATGGATATTATCAACAGCCACATTATTTTAGGATCCATTAATTAGATAACTCTCTTCGACAACAACCAGATTTGATCAATTTAAACACGATAGGGCCAACTTGCTTTTTATGAAAAATTAGTTTTAATTATTTGAAAAATAAATTTCTTTTAATATTAGACATTTATTTATTTTACCTACTTTTCATGTGCCTAATAAATTTATTCTATGATTATTTAATTACTTTCATAGTTCCATGCAATTAAAATTTATTTCCATATTCATTTTAAAACTTCAATCTATTAGCTTCTAAAAATTCTTCGAATTATTTGAATCACGCTAATCTATTATATCTATTATATATACTAAATCACAGTACATGACACATTACGTTGACATCTGTCATTCTAAAAAATTAACATATGTCCATCTTAATTAATGTTCCTAATTACACTTTACACACAAACATATGAGACTCTAAATAACCTAAATTCATTTCTCAAATTCCCCTAAATCTGGGATCATATATTAAAAAACAGCAACTAGATTAATTCCGTATTCATTCAAATTCTTTCAAACGGCGAAGAAAGACTCAATTGTGCCAACAATTCAAGTCTTGGTCACTTTTACAAAGTTTGAAGATCTTCAACTGATCTAGGAGTTCTCAACCCCTCTCTCCAGCCCAGCACTAACCTCTAAGAAGGTTCAACCAAGGGAGGAAGATGAAAGCCGAAGTCCTCGAAGTCTGGGACGCATTCTTCAAAGCCCGATCTTGAGTTCCTTGTCGGTAGAATTGGCCGCTTTCTCAATAACGGTAAGTACGCCGATCGTGTCGGTTTCGGAGCTACTGTCTATCTGTCCGCCGTCCTCGAGTATCTCGCCGCTAAGGTAATAACTTTTGATATCTTTCTTTTGCATTTTTGTTGATTTATTTTTATAGATTAATTTGGTATATTGTTTAGGAATTGGGGGAAAATAGTTTTTATGCTTCTTAATGATCGGTTCTGAAATTTCTGATTTTATTGGTTTTAGTTGAAGTTAACATAGTTTGTGAAATAAGTTTTTATTATCTTAAAATTGTTACTTTGTTTTCTAATCGCAACTTTGAGCTGTCAAGGATGGAGATTATTGATATAAATGTGGTAAAATCGTTTATCGATTCTGATTTTGTTCTCTCCCAAGGAAAATATACTCTCATTTTGGGAGTATGGAATTTTGTTTCCTTCCATTAGGGGGTGTTTTAATATACAGGTCATAAGAGGATATTTTGGCTGAGCTCGAAGAGTTCAAAACTCATGTGGTCAAATGTGTGACAAAGTCAAAGAATGATGATAACTAGATAGTTGGAGTACTTTCAGAAAGCCTTCCTGCATTTTGTTAAACTTTTGAATCTAGGTAGCACTCTTGCATTTACTCCTAAGTCAATAGAGAGATAGGGAGGATGGATGGATATTAGCAATTGTGTGATTTTTTTAGACTAGGTCCATGTCGTACGATGCTTGCTTTTATCGTCATTACAATGTTTTTGATGTTGGAAAAGTGAGCATGTTTTAGCAGGTTCTAGGTGCATTATATAGGCTCACTTGGTAACATGTTCCATAAAATTTGATAAATTCTAGAGTTGCTGCTATAGCATTCCTATTTTAAAACAAAACTCCATGTTTGACATTTGTTAAACACAGTGAACACTGTAATCTCTAATAACCACCAATTTGATTACTTTTAAACTACAATTCTCTGTAGTTCATACCCAATTAACATACCCGACTTTCAATTCAACAATTAGAATACAATCAATTACTAATTTTGTTATCCTACAAAACATGTTCATACTCATAAGTTTTTACTGTAAAAACTCTTTTCTTTCTTTTGATCGTAATTAACATACAGTATATATATATATATATATATATATATATATATATATATATATATATATATATATATATGCTAGTTATAACAATTATCTTTACAAATACATGTAACATCATAACCAATTCTAAAACATGGTTTACATACAACTTTTGTAAAAACTTTATACATAAGTGAAGAACACAGAAACTTAGGCATAATGGAGTAAAACATATATACTTACATATATTAAAGTTATAGCCACATACATTTTCTTACTTAAAAAAATACTTGTTAGACACCACATAAATTATTTGAAATTCTTAGACTTTCTCTCAGCTTCTCCCTCTATTCTCTCTCAAGTTCTCTGTACTCTCTCTTCCTCAGAATAGCAAATAATAAAACTGATAACTCAAGTATACGTAAAATAAAAGAAACCGATATGGCCTTAATTCCAATACTAAATATATCAGTTACACTATAATAAACGTATATCCATTATAAATATATTTTATTTATTTAATTTGTTTTATTATTAATTCAAAATTAAAAAAAAAACCAAAAGCCATAAGGCTTTGTTTGGCAAAACAATTTAAAACTGAGACACTTAATAAACTTAAGCCTTGTTTGGCAAAATAAATTAAAACTACTTTAATTTATTTTAATAACCACTTATAATATAGTTATTTATCACACTTCTATCTAATTAAGTTTTCATACTTACTTTAATTAATTTTAATAACAATTCATTTCATAATATAATAATTTATTTAATCATTATAACTCTCTAACTTAATTATTAAATTAAATTAGAATACTAACTCATTAATTATTTATTAAACAAATAAATAATCAAATCACATCAAATCAATTAAACAAATACTTATTCAATGATAAACACATACATTAAATATTTATATAATTCATTAAATATTTAAATATTGTAATTAAAATCTGGATTGTTACATCATTCCCTCCTTACAAGGATTCTGTCCTCAGAATCACAACTCAAACCACTCATTCGTTACAATATTCCCTACTTACAAAGATTCTGTCCCCAGAATCGAAGACACAAATTACACAAATAACTCAGAAAAATCTTTCATCATTTTATCTAAATATAGATTTTATATTTCCTACTACATTCATTACCTAACAAATTCTAGGTTTCATTTCATAACTTTTACTTGAACTCAATTATATTCTGAATATTATATATCATAACCCATTCATTTCCTTTTCTACGGATCGCTATCATAAACACTCGGGATATTACATTCACCCTTTCTTCTAAGAGTTTTGTCCTCGAAATTTTATTTATTAATTTTTATTCATTCATTCTATCAAAGTAGATTTTACGTCACTACTTCATTCATTCATTGGTTTCTATAACCACTTTCTTTCCACAAAGATCAATCAAATTAATTACAATATTTAAATATTTAATGAATTATATAAATATTTAATGGATGTGTTTATCGTTGAATAAGTATTTGTTTAATTGATTTGATGTGATTTGATTATTTATTTGTTTAATAAATAATTAATGAGTTAGTATTCTAATTTAATTTAATAATTAAGTTAGAGAGTTATAATGATTAAATAAATTATTATATTATGCAATGAATTGTTATTAGAATTAATTAAATTAAGTATGAAAACTTAATTAGATAGAAGTGTGACAAATAACTATATTATAAGTGGTTATTAAAATAAATTATTGTTTTAATTTATTTTGCCAAACAAGGCTTAAGTTTATTAAGTCTCTCAGTTTTAAATTGTTTTGCCAAACAAAGCCTTATGGCTTTTGTTTTTTTTTTTAATTTTGAATTAATAATAAAACAAATTAAATAAATAAAATATATTTATAATGGATATACGTTTATTATAGTGTAACTGATATATTTAGTATTGGAATTAAGGCCATATCGGTTTCTTTTATTTTACGTATACTTGAGTTATCAGTTTTATTATTTGCTATCCTGAGGAAGAGAGAGTATAGAGAACTTGAGAGAGAATAGAGGGAGAAGCTGAGAGAAAGTCTAAGAATTTCAAATAATTTATGTGGTGTCTAACAAGTATTTTTTTAAGCAAGAAAAGGTTTGTGGCTATAACTTTAATATATGTAAGTATATATGTTTTACGTCATTATGCTTAAGTCTCTGTGTTCTTCACTTATGTATAAAGTTTTTACAAAAGTTGTATGTAAACCATGTTTTAGAATTGGTTATGATGTTACATATGTATTTGTAAAGATAATTGTTATAACTAGCATATATATATATATATATATATATATATATATATATGACTGTATGCTAATTACGATCAAAAGAAAGAAAAGAGTTTTTACAGTAAAAACATATGAGTATGAACATGTTTTGTAGGATAACAAAATTAGTAATTGATTGTATTCTAATTGTAGAATTGAAAGTTGGGTATGTTAATTGAGTATGAACTACAGAGAATTGTAGTTTAAAAGTAATCAAATTGGTGGTTATTAGAGATTACAGTGTTCACTGTGTTTAACAAATGTCAAACATGGAGTTTTGTTTTAAAATAAGGTTTTCAAGGAATTTAGTTTTCTGTGATTATTGTTTAGTAATTTAAACTAGTATATGCATGTTGGATAGTGTGTATATGTGTAATTTATATAAGTTATACATGTTAATTGGGGTTAATTGCTGTTAAAAATAAAGACAGTAGCTTTGTTATGTTTTTCGTGGTTGAGTTCTGCAAGTTTTGGCCCCCCAGCGCCAAAATTTGAGCCCCAGCGCCAAAAATCGCGCCCCGGCTCCAAAATTTGCGCCTCAGCGCCAAATGTTGGCGCCCCAGCACTGAAATTCGCGCCCCAGCGCTAATCTCGCCCCCCGGCGCCACTGTATAGCCTAGTCCTCGCGCCCCAACGCCGGATTTGTAGTCTGACTTGGACAGTTTTAACCTCCTGTAGTAAAATAGCCATAACTTTCTCATACGAACTCCGATTAAGGTGATTCAAGATGATCCGGAACGAGGACGAGTAGACCTACACTTTCGTTCTTTAAGTTTTTCAATTTGAGGTCATTAGGATGGGTAAAAATGGTTATCTTTAGGACTATTGTGTTTTCAGAGGCAATCGGAGGGTGTCGGGCATGCACATATGCATGTGTAGTGCTCTTAACCATAAAAGATGATGTCTTAAGTTATAAAACATGAATATTAGTAATTATAATGATGCTTAACATTAATACATGATGTATTAGATGAGTTATAGAAGCATGGTAAGCATACACAAGAGAGGGAAATCGGGCGTGTGACGAATGAATGTCGAAACGCCGTGTCAAGTGTTAATGAACTTAAAAAGTGTTTCAATTCAATTGAAATGGATATTATAAGATATGGAATGGTTTTAATATAAAACCAATAACTAGTCCTAGCAAGACTTAAGTACTTGAACTTCGAGTTTGACTAAGAAGAAATATAGTGAGTCATAAGTCGAAAAGTTAACACAATCTAATTGACCATTGTGTGCTAATTAATAGGAAAGATTATGAGATGTGGAGTAGAGTTTACATTACAATTGCTATGTGTTGTTATGTGACTAATAGTTGATGTGTATGATTATATAATTATGTAGGACACGTGAAGTGCAGATAACTGTAAGTTGTTAAGCTATTATTGGTAAACAACGATCAAGGCAAGTCTTTCGGTTCCTATTTTCTATGTGGACTTGATAAACCGTTTTAAATTACATGATATGTTATACATGTTGAAATCGTGAAATGTTAAAGTCAATTTATAACTGTATTGTTTTGGTTAAATAAGGAGGATTGAGTAAGGAACTCAATCTTTATATTTGCTATGTGAATTAAAAGCATGTATGCCATGTTACTTTAATTATTATGATATGTATGTTTAACATGTTATTATGTGCTATGTGATGCATGAAAACTGTTAGACTTTGCTGGGCTGTCGAGCTCACTCTTGCAAATAACCACTTTTGCAGGTCGAGATTTTAAGGTAAAGATACGTGCTATGTGAATTATAGAGATCTATATTGACGAAGATTACTTATGTTTTATGATAAATGTATTTCATATTTTGAACGTAACATGTTATTGAAATGTAAGTTGAGCTATCCAATGTATATGGATATTTAGTTATGATGTAAGACTTTGTATAGTCATTTTGTTGTAACGATTCATGATATAAGATTGAATCAAAGAGATGTAATGTAATGGTCGCGATTCAGGACAAGAAAGAAGGAAATGTATAAAAGTTTTAAATATTCCGCAATTTTATTAAGTTTAACATCGAATAATGATGTATTATTTAGAGGTTGAATGTATGGTTAACGACCGAAGTCGGGATTTAAATTGTATAGATTTTGGGGTCGTTACAGTAGTGGGCCGGTTCATTGGGCCGACCCAATGGATGGATAATATCTTTATTTGGGGCCTATGGATTATTGGGCCGGATAGTGGGCTGAACCGTTTGTTGAGTATGGTTCCACTTGGGCTTTGACCGGTGCTGATTATGGGGATAGAACTTTAACTGTCATCTCTGCGTTGTATTTAATGAGGATTAGACAGGGCTTAGTTGGCTGCAGGCTGTGGGCCAGGGGAGATCAGTGGCATACAAAAGTAAGGAACTCACACAAAGAAGGTTACAAATCACTTATCCAAATTATTATCTCTCTCTAGACACTAGATATTTTTCTTCCATTGTTAACCTTGTAATTGCCTGTACTAACTCTCACGCCGGAGCTATCCCCCCGACGGTCAGGCCGTCAAGCTTTTGGTGATTGCCGTGTTTACTATGCAGGATAAAGACACGTCTTACGTGATTGGGACGTGGAGAAAGATCTTGGTGTTACCAACTTTCTTCCTTAAATCCCAACTGTAACATCCCGTATTTTTCTGTATATTTTCTTTTATCCTAATTAAAACTAATTAATATATATTATGGTGATTAAAAAATTATTACAAAAAGAAGTTACAAAATGATGTATATGATTTGATTGGTTACAATCATTGGACCCACCAATGTATGGTGGATCATCTACGAATTCTAATTTGACACATCATTTTGTAAACTAACTTTTGTAAGAGTTCTTTGTAAGTATAAAAATACTCACTAACCAATTAACTAGAATATTAAATAGGATTCAATTTAGTACTTTATCTAACTTAAGTGTTGTGGAATTAGAATCCTCTCTATTTCAAATGAATTGGAGAGTCTCCATTTCATGGTATATATTTAAAATGTGTTGGAATGTGACATTTGTTTAGAAATTCTAGTTCTGTTGGAAAATTCATATCAAGTTCGTTTCTTTATGAACTTCTTGGAAAGCTCTGCAAATTATCTAAAACTTTGGTGAAATACATAATTTTGAGATTCTACTATGGTAAACATGATGATTTGTAAATTGACCCTGTTCTGGAATGTGAATAATTCAGCGAACTTTGCACATTCATATAAAGTCCAACTGTTATCTGATTTAAATGAGCCATATGTCTCCGGAAAACACAAGAGATTTCTATAACTTTCTTTTATGAGATTTTGAAAATTTTGTCATTAATTTAGTGTAAGTTTGATTTAGACTAAATCTGGTCTGGTTTGGCCACGTTTGGTCGCTTATATTGGACTTGTGCAATATTAATTTGATTTTGGTATAGTTTCTCATTATGTAAACCTTGAATTTTTTTACTTATTTTCTTAGTTCATAACATTTTGAAAAGGAAACTTCATTTGCGTAGAAATCTTTTATTTGCATTGCGACTTCTAAAGTCTTAAACTAATTTAATACGATACACACGATTTTGTTTGATATTGTATTTGTCATAATTTATTAAGTTTAAGAAATAATAATTTGAAGACGTTTAGTTATTATTATTTTTAATATTTTTGACAATACTTTGTAACATTTATAATTTTAGTTATCTTTTAGAATATTTTTTAGTGTTGTAGGTTTGTTTATATTTTGGAGATGTTCAATTAATATTATGAGTTGACATGGGTATAAGTTTTACTTATGTTTTGGGTAAGATGTAAGTTTTCGATTGCACTTAATTGATACTCCCTCCTATTCTGATTAAATGTCGTTTTAGAGTTAAGCACACTTATTAAGAAATAACACAAAATATCTTTTGTATCCCTAATTAATTATTTCTCTCTCCACAATTGTCTCTTCTCATTCATGGAATTACATTTACTAAGCATATTAAATAGAGGGGTAAATTAGGAAAAAATAGTACAATATTGCATAGAGATTCCAAAACGACACTTATATAGAATAAAATTAAACTCTCTAAAGCGACATTTAATCTGAATAGGAGGGAGTATATATATATGGGGTCCGGATCTTATATAAGCTCACCCTTTATCTAACATACTTTGCTCACCTCCCTTTAGCGACGGACCGAACGACGATTCGGTCCGTCGCTATATATAGAACCGTCGTCTTAGCTTTTAGCGACGGACCAAACCTATATCGACGGACCGAATCGTCGCCCGATCCGTCGCTAAAGGGGGTGAGCAAGGTATGTTAGATAAGGAGTGAGTTTAAGATCCGGACCATATATATATATATATATATATATATATATATATATATATATATATATATATATATATATATATATATATAATATATATATATACAGTCCGCTTCTCCAGCGAACTGAAGGGAGCGAACTAAGAACGAACCGGCTATAGTGACGATTTTTTCCATCACTATAACATAAAAAGCTAGTTTTTTATACTATAGCGACAGAAAAAACCGTTGCTATAGCCGGTTCGCTCTTAATTCGCTCTCTTTTTCACTGGAGAGAATCGGGTTATATATATATATATATATATATATATATATATATATATATATATATATATATATATATATATATATATATACGGTAAGGATCAAGAGCATTCTCCTTAAATAGCATTCTTTTATTAAAATGACGTCGTTTTGGAGGGACGCGGTGATATTTTTGTAAATACAATGTCACCGCGTATTTATAAAAATGTCATCGCGTCCCTCCAAAATAACGTAGTTTTAATAAAAGAATGTTATTTAAGGAGGAATGCTATTTAAAAAAAAATGCTCTTGATCCTGAACGTATATATATATATATATATATAGAGAGAGAGAGAGAGGGAAATGATCCATAGCAAGTACGCTAGACCATCTAGCGGATGGCTTTGCAATTTTGCTCCGTACGCCAGACGAACTGGCGTACTGCTATTTCCCTGTTTTAATCCCAACGCTTGGTTATTGGAATGGACGACTAAGATACTATTTACCCAATTTTTATCCATAGCAAATACTTGCTATGGATCATTTCCCATATATATATATATATATATATATATATATATATATATATATATATATATATATATATATATATAACACCTACCAATTTTAATTTCAAGATACAAATACATTAATCATTGTGGGACCAAATATAAATTACGGGCGAGTGCGGAGTAAACAACTCCAAAAACCATGTGACCCGAAGAATTAAATAAAGACATAAAAATTGGGAAAAACGGACGCCACGCTAGGGCTTGGCCTCGCTATCACCTCCATTAGATATACATTCCTCCTCATGCCCTCAAGTAATAGATACTTTAGCTAACTCTCAGCTCAGTCAAGAGATTATCAACGACATGACTAAAAAGTTTGGTTGTAAGATGATATCTCTTGCCATTATTATTGACAGATCTTTAAGAAGAAGAGATATTATCTACTTCAAGAAGATTGATGAGCATGTTGAGGCTATAAAGAAAATGTTAGAGACCAACTCATCCTCCATGAAGCTTCTCACAAACAAGGTATTTGGTCTAAGTTTAGCATTCATCAGACAAAAAGTTTGAAGAATTGAAAGGAAAAGTCACCCTCTCTAGAGCTCAAATGCAGTCATCTATTATGAAAACCATAAGACTACTTATAGCAGAAGTGTGTGGCTACCCTTAAAGAGGATGCTTACAAAAAAGAGGGAGAAGAAACAAGCTCTTGGTAAAGGTAACAATCATCAAATCTTCCTCCTCCTCCGAAGACGTGAGCCTCACATCGTTTCTCTAGAACTCCTCAATCGTCGAGTGGAGTTACTCCTATTAGGTTAAGATTGCCAACTATAAATGATCCAAACTTTTTTAATAAAAACCTATATAGGATCAACATAGAAGGAGAAGAATAGTCAACCATGCCATACCCAGGACCAAGGGACACCTTGGAAGAGTTGAGAAGAAGACATGAATTAAGAAGCAGCTCAAGCCTCTAAGAGGAGAAGGGCTGAAGAAATGAGAAAATTTCCAAGGAGAAAACCATACAAAAGACAATAGAAAACTTTAAGGTTTTTTTTTTTACTTTGATATATGTATCTTCTTTAAATTTTTTTCTATTTTGAAAATCTTGAAATATTATCAATAAAAATCATTATTTTTTTAGACAATACAGTTGCTCATTGTAAATTAACACTACAAGAAAAAAGCTTATTTTCGACAGAAAATTGTGTTGAAACTATTCTGTCAGAATAAGATTATTTTTTATGGAATTTTTTGTAGAAAATTTAGTCAAATATACATTAGTCAGGGGTAAGTCCATCAAAAATTTTGTCAAAAATAATTATCCCAACTTCGGTGATGAACATTACTTATAAGCCTAACTTAATTCACTCTCAAATTTTGCCTTCATTTCTTTACTCCAACTATATCCCCATTCTATATAATACCATGTTCATTCACAAATTATGCGTCTCAACCACCAAAAGCGCGTCATATCCTGCATAGAAACGAAATCACACGTGAAACTTGACAGTTTGTGCCGCTGGAGAATAGTTTTGGTGTGAGAATAAGTAAAAATTGAATAAGGTTTTAACAATGGATGCTTAATACTATATTGCTGTAAAAAAGTGATACAGGGTATAGTCTTGTATTTATAGTTATCACACCACCTTCTTCGAGCTCTTCCCTGTATATAATTTCTCATTAGGTAGGTACCTTAAGGGGATTGAACTGAATCTCCTCAAAGAAAAGAAATCGAATTATATCATGACACTTTTTTTAGAAGTTAGAAATCAAATATAATTAGGAATCTTGGATTCCTTAAAGTCATAAAATTACATTTAATATATCCTAATTCTAATTTTGTTTCGTTGCGTAAAATTAAAATTTTCATTTATTAAATGTAACATTATGTGACTTTTCTTAATATTTAACTGTTCAATTAATAACCCTCCGTTGGGCTAATTATTAATTTTAACAATAAAAGAGTCACACGTACATGTAAATTTGTAAATTATTATGTTGAAACTCAATTTTCTTTAAACAACATATTAATCAAGTTTGAAAATTAAAACTATTTATAATTTACATGTAACAACTTAAAAACCCTAATAATATATCACATCATGTTCTAAAATCTTAAATTAAGATATATATATATATATATATATATATATATATATATATATATATATATATATATATATATATATATATATATATATATATATATAGTTATGAACACCAATTGATTATATTCACATTAATTTTCTAACTTAAATACATGATAGAAGAATATTATTATATAAGCATAATGCTTAATAAAGTCAATATTATTACTTGAATATTCTATCAAGTAGGTCATGTATTCAAGATATGAAAAATAATACTAACATGATGCAATAGAAAATGTTTGGGCATAATCTGTCGACCCCCATGTGGGCTGAAGGCCTGGATTGGGAGGTGTTTGTTGTAACAACCCCAAAATAGGTCCATTACATCCAACCTATTCTGAGTCGCCAAATACATGGTACAGAAAATAACTACAACTTTATTACAACAATTGTCGTGCAAAATACAACAACACATACGCTGTGAGTTTGGATACAAATATATACCAAATGTGACTCATATTCCAACCGTGGACATCACCTCACAATAACACCTTACATAAAGGTATAGTCAAAAACTGTTTAGAAATTAGAATCTTTGAGAAGTGCTCAAGAAAACCTTCGTACATGGGAGGCCACGCATCTAGGTTATGATAGATATCATATGGCCACAGAATTATCCTTGGTTGACCCAATAGACCCCAAAGAAAAACGAGAAGATTACTATCATATTCTTCCCAATGGTGAGTCTTCTCTTGACTTATCATTATCTCCACTGTCTCTAATTGAGAATTATACTTCAAACAAACACCAAGATTATATAGGTAGTGCCCATAGATATACTCAGCAAGTGGATGAGCACAACCCTGTCTTATGATGACATGAGGTTGTATGTCATTAGACATCTTGTATGATAGTGACAAAACACCCTTCCAACGTTGGGTTCGCCTCACCCTATTTTCTTCACCAAATATAAATACTAAATGATGACCACCGTTCTATTCCCTTGTTACCCCCGCTCGACCCAGCTACACTCTTATTACCTGAAAGGAATTGTGAAGCAAAAGGGTGAGCACAACTAGCTCAGTAAAGAATATCATGACTAAAGATAATTCAATTATCAATAGCCTTCATCAACAATAAATCAGAGATTTAGAACATATGGTAAATGATAAAAATTTCAACCATAGTTGCAGCGGAACGAGCAATCCATTAGAAGAGTCAAATAGACTATAAAGTCTATTATCTTCTCCATGTTAAAAATCCACCAACAATATTTTATCCATGTAACATCAATCAACAATTCTGGTCCACAATCATATGAATAACTCATAATCATATCTGTAGTTCTAAATTCCTCTTCTCATCCAGGACGATGATAATTTTCATCACCTATCTTTACCTGAAACATCAAAGATCATGGTTACACCAAATCACATTTCCTGTTCATAATCATACTAATAACTTCATCTTTGCACTACGTCCAAAGATATTCATTTGTATCACCAGTTGGTCATGTTTATCTCAACATCTGTTCATCTTTGCACTACTGGCCAAAGATATTCAACAACATGTCATCTTTGCACTACGGGCCAAAGATATTCATCAACAATTCATCTTTGCACTACAGGCCAAAGATATTCCTCAACAGTTCATATTTGCACTACGGCCAAATATATTTATCAACAGTTCATATTTGCACTACAAGCCAAATATATTAATATCTCAAAGAAATATATAATCATTTCAGAATTTATATAAACAATAATTATAACCATGTTGATCAATTCACCTTTGCACTTAAGCTAAAGATATTCACTTATAAATTCAATGGTCATGATCATACCAGTCAACAATTCAACTTTGCACTACTGGCCAAAGAGAACCCATAGTCATGATCATACCAGAAATCTACCCATCTTTACACTCAAGTCAAAGAGAAATATCATCATTAGGGTTATAAAAATGTTATATATGATAATAAAAATAATATGATCAACATATAGATTTAATCTCAAGAGTAATATTCATAAATCAACTATAATTTGGTTAGAAAAAGAAACCAATTTTATCGTGAATAGTAACTCGTGAATAGTAACTCATGAATAGTAACTCGTGAATAGTAACTCATAAATAGTAACCTCGACACAAAAAGGTAGAAATTCCACAATAAATACATACCAATATTTCGGTATAATGATATTGAAAGAATAATATTTCTTAAGCTTATAAACAATTTATTTAAATTGTTTACACTTTACTAAATAATGCATTTAATCATTCTAAAATATCAAACTCATAAGATTTTATCACCAATAATCAAAACCCTCATCAAAAATCTGCATATACCTCATATAGGATTCTCAAGCCATAAAATCCTATTTTTCCAATTTTCTTACTTCACATAACATATTTAATTCATTTACTCATAACTAGTCCATTTTCATGAAAAATATCAAATCATTTCCAAAAATATTTCTTTTCTGGGATTTAGCATAATATAGTCCAATATTGAACATATATTTTTCTCAGAATTTTTAAAACTCATTTACTATTTTTCATATGGCCAAAACTACCGAATATTTAGACATTTATCAAAAATTATACTTTTGTCCAAAAATTCTGAAATTTACAGAGTATACTTCTATCATACACATGTACTCCCAATAAAAATTTCATCAATTTTGGAGTTAACCACAAGGAATTATAAGCGGTTACTTTTAAAATAGTCTTTTCCCGTAAAATTCATAACTCTTAATCTATACATCCAAAAATCACCATTTTTGGACACAATCAATAAAACTCATCAAAATATCATTTCAAATTTTTCCATAATTTTTGAAGATCAGAAAAATTACGAAACTGAAAATCATAACAACCCTTAAAATCCATTACTATCCCTTACTATCCCTTACCTCAAAAGAGCAGTACTTCTGACTGGATATCGGATATGATGCTGAAGAAAACTTGCACTGATGAATAGCAACTCACCAAGTATCTAAAAACTCACAAAATATGCTTCATAATATAGAGAGAGAAAGAGAGAAAGCTTATGTTTCTGGTGTGATTTTCAATTCTAACTTAGCCCTCTATTTATAGGAAAATTTTGGTAGGTTTGACCTGCAACCTGATGGCTTTACTTGCTACTATTCCCACTCACCACATTTGAAATATAATTCAGCACATTTCTTCACCAACCACAAGTGGGGCCCACCAATTCTAGAATTTTCCACCAAAATGATAAACTCCGAAAATTCAACAATTTCTGAACCAGTCATCTCGTAAAATTCATAATAAATCATACGTTCATTTTTAACGGTTCAAAATTTGTGGGCATATACTCAACTTATATATGTATAACATATCCAAAAATTACCACGATCCAACGGTCGGATTAGAAATTATAACCCCCGCAAAATATCTCAAAAACCCTGATTTTTAATACCTCCATTTCGACAAAAATACTGATAAAAACCTCAACATTAACTCCTTCATTTTTAACCACAAAAATATATCCCTCATTTATATCCACATAAAATAAATATTTTCTTATCATATGAATCAATAATTAATTATTCACAAATAATATTACAGAATCACATTTATGACAACCAGGCCGTTCCCAGGAAAGAGGGGGCTTTCCAATAAGGATTTCTCCTTACTGGCGCGCAATTAGATGACCAAACCTCTCCTTAGACAGAACTTTCTAGACATTGCCAATAATGCTATCTAATAATATTATTCAAATAATATGAATTATTGATCTGATAATAGAAAATACTGTGCAGCAACAATTATTGAAACAAAAATAATATAAAATATCAACGCAGCAATTATTGAATCAATAAAGTAAAATATTGAACAGTAATTACTGTAACAATTATTGAGTAGTGCCTTCATACGTAAGAATCAATAATTTTAAAAATACTGTGCAATACCGTGTGCTACTGTGCAATAACGCGTATTACTGTATTTTAACCAACGGGTATTCCAATAGTGTTAACGGTAACAACTACGCCGTTATTTGTAAAAACTCAAATTTGTCGTTTTTTTTACCCGACAGTTATTCGTTATGGGGCCGACAAATAGCTGCGCCGTCGTACGAGTATTCCCCGACAGAAAGAATATTCCACGACCAAACGAATATTTCCCGACAACAATGATTATTTTATAACCACTTGTGTATTTTAAAAAAATTTCACATTTCACCCATAACTTTAACTTTTTATCAATTTAACCATTTACTGAATTGTAATTATAAGAAAAATTGAATATTTTTATTTCATAAAATTCGGGGTCTTACATTTGTTGAGCCCAGGGCCGAAGCCAGTAAGGATATTGGTGGTGTTCGGGGTCAGGCGATCGAGTCCTGTGGGTCGGAGTCCAGACTAGTTTGGAGGCATTCGAATGACTTGGGCTCATACAGATGATTATTCGTCGTATGGAGTCTGGTGTGATAAGGAGTTTGAATGGTTAAGGATTCCAATCCTAACCATATTTAAATACCAACTCCAAAGGTAGGTATTTGGATTATATCCAACTTCCACCTTTTTAGGAGATTGAGTTTAACCCAAACATAGGTAACTACCATGTTTAGGAGTCCTAATTCGATTCGGGAATTAGTTTTAGGGTGATGAGATCAGCTATAAATATAAGGCTTGACTTCAATTAACAGGTAATACACTTTTGAGCACTAAACACTAAAGCCTCCATTGTTAAACATTATTCAACCTGTACTCATTCTCACACCGGAGCTATCACCCAGTGGCACAGGCCGTTAAGCTTCTTGTGTGATTTCGTTACTATGCAGGTTCAAGCGTGTGGATTTGGTGATTGGACGTGCAGGCGAAACTTGGCATTAACATTGGTGCTAGAAGGAGGACGATTTAGTGCTTTTACAATCACTCCAAGTTTTTCCCGTTGAAAATCATGACGAGCAGAGATAGTGAATCTTTAAACCCAAAAAAAGTCAAAGACTCATCAAACGACCCAGGTAAGAGGGTCAGTTAAAGATAGGTTGGGGTCGAAAAACCAGGAAGGTGGTTCTGAGCATGCACTGTCAGCACGCCGGCGACTGTTCTCAGCTAGTCAACATACTCCAAATCCCCTCAGTCGTGCCGAGGACCATCAGTCCCGAGCCCATGAACGACGAGGAAAGGATCGAGTAGAGCACAGCTAGGATCAACGTCAGTTCATCTTGATGAAAAAGATGCAGCAAAATAAAGACGCCATGGAGGCCCTACGCCATCAACAAGTTGAATTGGAAGAACATATGGCCAAAATGGTCGATGAGCAGGAGGCTTCATCAAGGAAGCCTGGACATCAAAGTCGTTCCAGGACACCTTTTCCGAACGATTCTGGTAGGAACATGAGCAAACCTAGGAGTGGCTCTCAGGAAGGCAGGAGCAGACAAAGGAGTCGCTCCGGAGATGGGAAATCTGAATACCAAAGCAAATCGGGACAGAGGAGGAGGGTCGCATCTCCTGAATACGAGAGGGACAGGCCTAGGTTGTCCCCTCGCAAAGAAGAATCTGACCCCCTGGCCAGAAGGGTTGCAGAGTTAGAAAAGTTGCCGGCAGCAAAAAATCAGATGGAAACACCATCGAGCTGCCCCAATTCACCGTTCACGCCCGAGATTAATCAGGTCACAGCCGAACTGAAGAAAAAGATGCCCTCGATGGAGACTTATGATGGATTGGGGGATCCCTATAACCATTCTGATGGGTATGACAGACTTATGACTTACTATGGGCATTCGTATGCTGCCAAGTGTAAGACCCCAAATTATTAATAAATGAAATTTAATTCCTCTATTTATTATTTTAAAATAGTAAGGGTTGATTTGATTAATGTGGTTAGTTATGGGTAAAATGCGTAAATATTTTAAATAAGCAAGTGGTCCTAAAATATTCATTGTTGTCGGGGAATATTTGTTTGGTCGTGAAATATTCTTGTTGTCGGAGAATATTCGTACGACGGCGCAGCCTTGTGTGGGCCCCATAACAGAAAGCGATTGGATGAAGAAAACGACAAAAATAAGTTGTTTATAAATAACGGCGTAGTTGTTACCGTTAATACTGTTGGAATACCCGGTGGTTAAAACGCAGTAATACGCGTTGTTGCACAGTAGCACACGGTATTGCACCAATTATTGATTCTTACGCAAGAAGGATCTACTCAATAATTGTTACAGTAATTACTGTATAATAATGTATTTTATTGATTCAATAATTACTGTGTTGATATTTTATATTACTGTTGTTTTAATAATTGTCACTACACAGTATTTTCTATTATCGGAATAATAATTCATATTATCTGAATAATATTATTAGATAACATTATTGGCAATGTCTAGAAAATTCTGTCTAAGGAGAGGTTTGGTCATCTAATTGCGCGCCAGTAAGGAGATATCCTTAGTGGAAAGCCCCCTCTTTCCTGGGAACGGCCTGGTTGCCAGTACTGTGATTCTGTAATATTATTTGTGTATAATTAATTATTGATTTATATGATGAGGAAAATATTGATTTTATGTGGATATAGATTGAGAAAATTTTTAATGTGACAATTGTTGAAAATTAATATTTTATCTTTTTCTGGTAAAATAATTCATTTAAATATATTATTTTAATAATATATTGATGGTGATATTTTTACAATGAATATGGGATATATGAGTATATGAGGAGGAAGAGTATTTTTGTGGCATTAAATAATTAACACATGTTTTGTGTGTTGGTGGACACAATTTTTGACCGAAAATTTATTATTGACTGTAAAATCGTCCGTTTGTGGATTTCGGTCAATTTCTGTTTGGAATTTGGAAAAACTTTCTTCTGCAAAGTTGTAGAGAATTGAATTTCCTATAAAAACTCGCGAGATTTGAATTTTCTAAATAAATGGCTATTTTTTATGAATTATTGAAGTTCTGAAGTTCCGAAATAATTGATTTTTGGAAGTTTTAATTATTTTTATTAAGAAAAACGTTTTTGACATTTGAGTGGCACATGTTAATGGTGGAAATCAGCTGATGTGGTGTGCTAAGGAAATTAAGAAAATTATATTATTAATTTATTCAATTTTCTGCTTTGGTGTTCTAAGCATTTTTCTATAAATAGGGTGCTTAGGTTAGAATTGAAAATCACACCAGAAACACAAGTTTCTCTCTATTTCTCTCTCTATATCGAGCGTATTCTTGTGAGTATTTGATACTTTGAGTGTTGCTATACGGTACAAGTTTCCTTCAGCACTATATCTAATATTCTAGTCAGAAGTACCGTATTTTTGAGGTAAGGGATAGTAAGGGATATTGTTGTAAGGGATGTTATTTCTTCTTAAATGATATTATTTTCTTCAATATCATTATGCCGAAGTATTGATCTGAATTTTTATCAAATTTGGAACTTTTCATGTCGGGGTTACTATTCACGAGTTACTATTCACGAGTTACTATTCATGAGTTACTATTCACGAGTTACTATTTACCGAAAAATGAAAATTTCTTCTTTTCGTCCAAAATATCTATTCTGGATACTAGCTTTGATTGTATCCATGTTTTGATCATTCTTGAATTTTACTTCACTATGATTGTTTATAAGGTATTTTTGGACATGGAATAGCTGAAATACGAATCCTTAATATTTACTCTTTTGTTTCACTGGATTCGTTTTCTCTAACATATTTTTCATCATCCTCAGTCCTAAATGATGATGTTACTGAATATCTTTGGCCTGTAGTACAAAGATTGATGATTTTATGATGAATATCTTTGGCCCGTAGTGCAAAGATGAACAAGTGTTGAGGTGAACATGACCAACTGATGAATATCTTTGGCCTGTAGTGCAAAGATGAATATTTGATTCCAGATATATATTGATTGATGTTACAGGGATAAAATATCGACGATGAACTTTTAAATTCATATATAGAAGATAGTAGTTTGCATTCTCTACTTAACTCTTCTAATGAATTGATGTTTTCGCTGCAGTTGTTGATTTAAAACTTGTTGTCTATTGTATTCTATTAGATTTTTCCCTGTTGAAGACTAAGGATAATTTGTTGTATATTATCTTAGTCATAATATTCTTTACTGGGCTAGTTGAGCTCACCCTTTTCCTTGTTGTTCCATTTTTCTTCTCAGGGGGCGAGAATGTAGCGAGTACTAGTCGGGGTGCGGAATGATGGTTCAAGACAGTTGCTTTAGTAGTCCTCACTATTTTGTAAAATAGTGTATCAATAAGTATAATGAGGACTTAATTGAGTATGAATACTGTCTAGATGACAATATTTGTATTTAAACTCACATTATATGTGTTGTCGTATTTTGCACGACAATTGTAATAATAAAGCTGTAGTTATTTTTCTGTACCATGTATTTGGCGACTCAGAATGGGTTGGATGGATTGGACCTATTTTGGGGGCGTCACACCAAGTGCCATATGTTCGCTAAGACTTTGAAAAAGAGTGTCCGAGAATGGATGGAAACCTTGGCATTAGGATCGATCGGCTCATGGAGTGATCTTCGGGAGAAGTTCCATGCTCCATTTAGGAGCAATAAAAGAAGAGAAAAAATAACTGCCTCTCTCATGCAGGTAAGGCAACGTTCAGATGAAAGCCTTGGCCAGTATGTCAAGAGGTTTCGTGAGGCAGTGGGGTCAGTGGCAGAATTAAACTCACCACAAGACCTGTGATTCTTTACAACGGGTCTCGACATAGGGAAGTCAAAGAAGTTGATGAAAGACCTAGTTGTCAATCCCCCTAATGACTTAACAGAAGCTTTTCTTCAGGCAGAGGTGTTCATCGCCATAGAGGAAGCTATAGGAAATTTTAAACCACACTCACAGTCTTTTGAGAAGTCTAAGGATCTACAAGCAGACTTATCAACGGTCGGACAATAATCAGGGGAGATCGGATAATCAGGGGAAAAAGAATTACAATAGTGGGGGATCGGGCAGTGGCCGACCACTGTTTTCGAATAGGAACATCAATAAAGTCTATACCTCTCTCGATACCGATCGGGCCAAGATACTGGAGGAGATCCGGAACAAACCGTTTTATGAGCCTTGCTCGACAACCCCGAAGCCTGGGAAGAGAAATCAGGATAAATTTTGTGAATATCATCAGAACTCGGGACATATAACGGAGAAGTATAAGACCCCGAATTTTATGAAATAAAAGTCTTCAAATTTTTTATAGTTATTATTTTATTCAGTAAATGATTAAATTGATAAAAGGTTAAAGTTAAATGTGATATGTGAAAATTTTACAAAATAAGCAAGTTGTTATAAAATATTCGTTGTGTCGGGGAATATTCATTTTGTCGGGGGAATATTCTTTTTTTCGAAAAATATTCGTACGAAGAAGCAATCATTGGTGGACCCCACAACAGAATAACTGCGGATATAGAAAGCGACAAAAATAACCTTTTTATAAAAATAACGGTAAGACTTTTACCGTTAAACTGTTGAAATGCCCTGTGATAAAAGTATAGTAATATGCGTTGTTGCACAATAGCACACAGTATTGCACAGTATCTCTGAATTATTGATGCTTACGTAAGAAGTCACTAAGTTATATTCAATAATTGTCACGGTAGTTGCTGCATAGTATCTCATATTATTAATTCTATTATTGTCACAGTATCATCTGCATAATATTTTATATTATTAAATCAATAATTGAGATGACACATTTATTCATATTATTATTTAGATTATTAACAATGTCTAGAAAGTTCTGTCGAGAAAAGGGGTTTGGTTATTTAATTGCGCGCCAATAAGGAGAAATTCTTATCGAAAAGCCCCCTCTTTTTTGGGAAGGATCTGGTTGTCAATATTGTGAGTTATAATATTAATAATGAATAATTGTTGAAAGATTAAAAATGTGTTATATATATTTATTAGCAATAAATGATGAGATTTAATTTAATAGTTAGTCAAGACTAATTAAATAGTTTGAACTAACTAAGAAAGCAAAAGTGTGTATAAAACATAAGAAAATGAAATTAAAATTTGAATTTGAGTTCGGAGTTAAATTTAGAGACGCGGACGAGATATTTGAGTCTGGGGCGATGAAATTAGTCAAAATAGACTATAAACACAAAATTTATCAAGGTTGACTTTTTGGTCAAAAAGTTAACAATTGAGTTTTTCGGAAAAAGTCAAACTTTGAAAATTCAAATATGAAATTGTTGATAAAATATTTCCATTGTGTTAGAAATATTAGTGTTAGTGGAAATCGGCATTTATTTGGATAATAGTTAATTTCTGGATGTTAAATTGACTAAACGGGTAAATAATCGGATAAATGATCAATTAATTGCTATTAGTTCTCATACAAGGAATAATTGGTTCACATGCAAGGAACTATTGGTTCACATGCATGTACTATTAGGGGAGGTTATGCAAGATTGATAATACTTAAAGGACTAAATTAAAAATAGAGGCAAAGATGAAGGTACTAAAGTATAATTAACCTTGTAATTTACCACATTTTTCTAGCCTATAAATACTCCTTCATCCATTCATTATTTCCTACCAATTTGAAGAGCAAAGTTATAATCACAAGTTATAGTAAGAAAAACTATAGAGAGAAAGAAAAAGAGTATTCTGTTACTACACTAATGCAGTATCCAATCTTCTACTAAGGTAAGGGATGTTATTTTTCGTATGGTAAGGGATATTATTTTTCGTATTCGTAAGGGGTATTATTTCTTTCATATTCGTAAGGGGTATTATTTCTTTCGTATTCATAAAGGATGTTATTTTCTTTATATTTATAAGGATTGTCATTCTATTCTTTATTAATCTGCTGGAGTAACCTGTCTACGGAGATTACCGCATGCATGGTGAATGACCATTCGTATTCATTCTTTATTAATCTGCGGGAGTAACCTGTCTACGTGGATTACTGCATGCATAATGAATGACCATTCGTATTCATTCTTTATTAATCTGCGGGAGTAACCTGTCTACACTGATTACCGCATGCATGGTGAATGACCCTTCGTATTCATTCTTTATTAAATTATGGAAATGATCTGTCTACGCGGATTACCGCATGACGGGTGAAAATTCATTTGTAATTTCGTATATTTTTTAATACTCATATAAGATATCATTTCTTTTATACTCATCATGAGATATCGTTTTCTTTCGTATTCTCCATTTATGGATACTATTCATACCGGAGTACTATTTATTCGGGGTACTTTGCATGACGGGGTACTATTCATTCGAGGTACTTTGCATGACGGGGTACTATTCATACAGTACTATTCATGGGGTACTATTTATAAAGTTTTGTAAAGATCAAAGTAGCAATCAAATTGCAAAATTAGCGGAAGCAAAGTAAAATCAGATTTTAAAAATTTTCACAAACCAAATACCCGGATCATCCTTTATGCATATTATTAATTAAAACGAAGAACAAGAAGTTATAGAATCATACCCTTGTAGATACGAGCTTCTACAGGTACGAGTTTAACTCCTACTTCTCCGCGATCTCCTTGAATCTCCAGGTAGATTCCTTCTTTTGATCAATGTTAGCCACCCAAGTGTATATAGCCTTTAGAGGTGATCCACCAAGATAGAAGAATTTTCAAGAAAAATGGTGTATTGGCTCAAACCTTAGTTTTTTCTATCACTATAAAAAAAAAGGAGGCGTACTCTCCAACAATTGGAATCACGTATATCTGATATCTGATATAAGACTCCTCTTATAAAGATATCAGGTAATCCTATTTAATTAAAATAAGGTATTATTTATTTAATTAAACTCCTTTAATTAATTGAGCTCCCTAATCTTATTAGGGATAATTAATTAAACTCTTTTAACTAATTTTGCCTCATAATCCTATTAGGAATAAATGAGAATACTTATATTAAATTAATTCCTAAACTCTTTTAGAAATTAAAAATAATAATAATTGTAATAATATTAATAAGACTCACTACAAAAAAAATGGACATTCGGCAACGATACAAAAAAAATGGACATTCGGCAACGACTTTTTGGGCAACGACTTATAAATTCGTTGCCAAAAATGCATATTTAACAACGAAATTTGTTATTCATTGCAGTTTGTGAAAGACTTTAATTTTTCGTAACGACATTCATAGGTCGTTGCAAAATTTCGTTGCCAATTCGTTGGCAAGAAAAAAAAACCCCACCTATTTAATTTTTTTGTTGCCAATGGGATTTCTCCTTATCATGAGCAACGAAAAAAATTTTGTTGCTATATTTCGTCTCCTAATATGAGTCACATTCATTGTCAACAATTTATTTTTGTTGCGTATTATGTACAATATTTTGCAACGACTAGTAAATTGTTGCTCAAAATTAAGATAAACCCAATAAGCACGTTTCAGCCTCTTTTTTCACATTTTTATATTGATGATTAAGTTTTTAATTAATATTTTCTTTTATTTTGTTCCAAAACATGTGTCATACTACTTTTGAATTAGCATGACTTTACTATAATTAGAGGTGGCAAACGGGCGGGCGGGCGCGGGCCGGGCCATGGACGGGCCGGACTAAAACGGGCCGGGCCAAAAATGCCCGGATTTTTACGGGCCAAAAAAAGTAAGCCAATAGCCCGCGGGCTCACGGGCGGGCCGGGCCGGACCGCGGGTCGAAAGTGGTTTATGCCTATTTTTTTTGCACTTTTTTGAACCCGCGGGCGGGCCGGGCCGGGCCAAAAAAGCCCGAGTTTTTATGGGCCAAAAAAATACCGCCCAAAGCCCACTTTTTGGCGGGCCGGCCCGGCCCGCGGGCTTTGGACCCGTTTGCCAGGTCTAACTATAATGTTATGTAACTTATTCTAAAAGTTAGAATATCACAATAAAATACAAAAACATGCAATACCATACCTAACTCAATATCTCTAGACAAGCTTTTCAAATGACTTTGAACGCATTTGTCCTTTTTCTACAGTTAAGTGGCTTACCTTTTTTCTCTTTCTTTTTTTTTACCAAATTTAAACTGTATTAAGAAAAGAAAATTTTACAAAATTTATGGGGAATACCCCAAATAGGATATACCAAAACTGAATTTAATATTAACAATAGGCTTAAATTTTGATATTACAATAAAGCATTAAAAAGCCTTGACCCAAAAGAACCCGAGCAATCCAAAAACAAAAAAATGAATCCCATACGCCAGAACAACAACACAGCTGAAACCAACAGACAAACCAATCAGCAAGAACACGACACAAACCAAAAGACTGCAGGAGGCCATAGCAAAACTGAAGTAAAGACGATCAGTAGAAGCAGTGAACAGGATTGTTGCTGCAACACAACTGCAGCAGTGCAGCAGATGGAACAGAGCTCAGCAAAAAAGTAAAACATCAGCAGCCCCCAAACATGAGCCAACAGCCCAAAACCGAGACAGTCCATGGGAATTGAAGCAAACCAGCAGCCGCACCAGCAGCAAGACAAAACCAACTGCAGCTGCACGACATAGCAACAGCAACAACGAGAACCACAACCACAAAGTAGACCGAGTGCAGCAACTAGCAACACATCAACAACAGCACCAAAGATGCAACAACAGGCAGCCCAAAACCAGCAGAAAGCCAGCAGGGAAACATGAAGTTTCTACACTTCCAGAGCAGTAGCCTAATCATGATAGATGAAATGAAAGAATAGTTACTGCATACTATGTAGTACAGCAGACACGTTAGTACAGCAGACAACGTGTGCGTGTGTGAGAACGAGACAGATTAGAGAGACGAGATAGAGATTACCCATAAAATGCCATACACGTCAGCAATATTTCATACGCTGATTCCCGCAAGTCGTCATCCGATAATCCTTCAAAAATCCTAAAAGTATAAATCAGTTATTCAAAAGAAAAAAAAAAGGGCTTTGGGAAACAAAAATAAATAAAACCAACAAGAACATAAAGTACCAGAAAAAACAACTATTCCTCACCCACCCAAAAATGAAAAACAAGAAAAGTAGGAAGAAGATTATATAATGTATATACTGAAAACCTTTTCTCGTCACATTTTTAAAGTCACGCGATTATAAACTAATAGGTACCTGTATGCAGGGCAGGTAACCCTAATGAAGGAATATTTATATTTTTCACTGACTTTGGAACTTGTTTAGCGACTGCATATTTAACCTTGTACTCGTCCCCTGAAAAAGCAATTTTTTGACCTACCAAAGTATCATATGGATGTAACTTATGATTGTTAGCATGATTCACTACAACTGAAGGAGGGACTCGTCGAGGAGGAGATCCAGCTGATTCTGGGTCTGAAACAAGAAAATAGGAATCCCCAAACTGAGAATTCATCTGCAGAGAAGAATGCATAAAATAGCTAAAAGTTAAATTGGAGACAAAGGACATCCACATAAAGGTAAATCTCTTCCACGACATGCAATAATATGATTGTTAGTTGTTGGAACACTTGAGAGAAAAAATTGCCTCAATTTAAAAGCACAAGAATTTAATGAAAAGCATCCCATAGTATGAACAAAATATGACCAGACAAAGCATATAGCTCAAACAACTTTTTTGTGATAAGAACCTTAAATCCTTTTTAAAGGACATCAAACGAACTTTCTACCAAACTCAGTCCAATGGAAAGAAAGAAACTCATAGACCAAATACATGAAATGCATCTCATGGGAGTTCCATAGACTTCATTGGATGAGGCCAGTTACCTATAAGTAGATAGCTAATTAAATCTTACTCATCCTCAGAATTTATCAAGATTTAATTTTGAATTATCTTCCTCACATTACCCAGACTTTTTAAAGTCATCATATAATCTTGTCATGGGATTTATTTTAACAGAAATAAAGATTGTATTAATCAAGAGAAGAAAGATATCAAAATGGTATGAAAAAAACATCCTTCAAAGGGGGACACTACTAGCAAAAAGTCAATAACAAGCAAGACAAACTATCTACAGGATGATGAAAGAGATAATTTCTGCCGCATCATCAATACACAAAAATCATACTAACTTTCTAATTTTAAGTTAGATAGTGCATAAATCAGAATAGCTTTGCTGTTACACGCTGCTACTTTGCTACAGTTTTGGCTTAACAGGTAGCCCGCTTTGCGAATTTTTATCTCATCCAATTGGTACCAAATTTTAGTATGTTATACTTGGTACTATATACTATTTTATAAAAATATAAATCAGCTAAAATGAACATCTTAAACCGTTTTTACAAGGGCTTAAAACTGCCCAGTTGTAACCGTTTTTAGCTAAACCCCATTTGTTATATCTTCCACAAAGTAACTTTTAAACTCAGTTTGGCTCGCCCAAACCACTTGGATTACTTCATATAATTTATATAAATTGTTCATAACTTTGATCAATTCTCGATTTTTAAGCTCAACAGCCTCTAAGAGACATTATATCAAACATGCTCTGTGCGTAGCTTATAAAAATAGATTTCATAGCTATTTAGATGGAGTCTAGCCCAAAATTTTCAGTCTTATCACTCCACACAACCTGCATAATACCTCCTTTATACTTATTCACAACCAAACACAGCCCAACATAGCATTTATTTCAATGTTCATATATATATATTTACTAGTTTTTTTATAAACATAGTGTAAATGTATATATTACCTTGCTTGCTTGATGTAATTACTGAATTTGTGGTTCAAGCTTGTAATTGAATAATTTTAATCCCTCCTTAAGGCTGCATCTTGCCCCCGGTTCATTTCAATTTCAGTGTGTGAATTTATCTTCTTGGATGAATTTGATGATTACAGCCGAATCCAAGAGGGTTTTTGACAAAGGTTTGGGAGTATAGAAATTTGGCAAGTGAGAGAGAAAAGAGGGTTTGGAACGGATGCAACTGTAGAGGACTGAGAATGGTTTTTAAGTGATTGCATCCTAGCTTGCCTTATCAGATAATGACTTTGCATAGTGTCCCTTTTAATTGCCTAACTATATACAATCCCGCGTTTTGCGGCGGGATTATTTATTTTGTTAATAATAAATTTATACATGTAATTAATAAATTAAAATATAATAAAAAAATAGTAGATTGTTGTGTGATTATCAAATTTTAATAGCATATGTTATATAGTGTTGCATAAAAATTTTGTGCGCAAATACATATCCAAGTATATAATTAATCTGATCACTAAACCCAATAACATTACATAACAGTTGTGTGTGTGTGTGTGTGTATATATATATATATTAATGTCTTGATAAAAATATTTATAATGTAACTAATATGGTTAAAAATGGGTAACTCTTTCATTCTAAAGCACTAACAAATATTTAAAAAGTGTCATGCACAATGTCATCGAATTGCTATATTGATATGATTGCTAGTGGTATATTTGAAGTCTGTTACACATTACACAAACCTTACCAAGCCTCAAATATCTGACACATGAACTTGATGCATTTTGAAGATCCATGTCTCGTATACGCTTACTTGCACCAGAATTCTAACATCCAAACGAAAAGGAAAACAGCGAAAGAATGTCTCAGTTTCGGTCCTCAGACATGAAGGGAAAGCACATGTGACATGCGAAAACTGAAAAGCACGAGAATTAATAATTATGTTGGATCTTCATGTTAAACAAACATCATGTCCAAAAATATAGCAGTATAGCATCGCGTCATACATAACACAAAGTTATAGTTAAAGAACGAATACATTGCCTCATTAATTTTTTTGTCATTTTTTGACAATTGTATAGGCACTCACAGTATTACCATAATGCCAAAAAAATATATTAATGATGATGAAAACGATTTACCGGATGCTAGTACTTAACAAATCATGCAAAGCCACAATCCATATAATATAATGCAATAAATGAAGAAGTCATAAATATAAAAACTGTGGGATATAGTCCCTAAAATGAAGCCATTGTCCCTCCCATTGAATGCACTGTCCCATAATCTGAAGGTTTTCATATAACTCCTTTGCACTTTCAACAGTATTTAGAATTGTAGGGCTCAAAATTTTGTTGTGCTAAGCAGGATAAAATCCATGATGCACCTGAAATAATGCAAGAAGCATGACAACAAAAATTTAACTCTGCCAAGAACTGCATACACCAAATTCATTGTCACATTACCATTGAACCATAGGTACCAGGATTATCACATTTATGCTTCTTTCAGTTTTGATCTTTTTAACAATCGTTGCAATCTTATAAATATTTACGACATGAATCTGGACAATAGTGAGATATAAGAATTTAGACATACTTAATAGTTGATTTCAACATTGCCTAAACTATCAACCAAATAAATAATTATCTTTCCACAACTCTTTTATAGGAAATAGTATTACTTAGCTAAAAATTCATGTGTTTGTCGGATTGAAAACTAACAGAACATAAAGAAATTTAGCTCCTATATTAAATAAAAACGAAAAGAATTAGTGTAAAACACATACAAAATAGACTTACATAGAATTTCAAATACTGTCATCCAAAAAGTAAAAGACAAACATATTATACTCTTATTTAAAAGTTTTTCAATGGTTATACATGAATATATATATATACAGACAAAAAAATGAATATACATAAACTCTACTCAGTACATGTATTAACAAAATTTCGAGTTGAATGTATAATAAAAACTAAACAATTCTGTAAGGGGTAGTGTTAAGAGTTTGTCGGTTTATTTTTGTCTTTGCAACTAGAATTTGGCTCGATCAAGATAGCTTTGTAAATGCATATCATAGATTTACCTAAAAAGATTCAAATAGATTATAGTAAAAATTTTATGAGATATAATAATAAAATAATCAGGGTTTACACTAATAATGAGCAGCAAAAAGATAATAGCCAGAAATAGTCAAACCTTTCTATATTAAATTGTGAAATTTTTTTTGAAAAACTACTTTCTTTGTACTATTGTATGCTTGTCCATCTTTGTCACAAATTAGTATTTTTACTCTACTCTTGCTTGTAACTCTTGATACTGCTACATACAATTGGTTATGGCTAAAAATTGGACGTGACAGATACAGTCCAACATGTGAGAGAGATTGTCCCTGGCTCTTATTAATTGTCATGAAAAAATAAACAACCAAAGGAAATTGTCTTTGTTGGAATTTTAAAGGTAATATAATATATGACGGTGTTAAGACCAAGCGAGGTATGAAAACTTTATGTCCAAAATTGCTGACTAAAATTACTTTTGCTTCTATCAGATGTTTTTCCAATTGAGTTACTATTAATCTCGTGACATTGCACAAACCAGATCACTGATCTATATTTCAGAGCAACATTACAGGAACACCAATCTTCAACGTTATCTTGTGGTTTGACATTCCAGAAGATGTAATGCTATTCAAAAATTATAGGGTGTAAATGCCTTCATAGCTGTTTGAGTTTTCATCAACCTTACATAGGACATCTTAGATATGGTACTTCATCACTTGGCCATAAATACATCACATATTCGTTCACCTTATTTATAGCATCAAGTGTAGGAGCAAGGATGGCTTGGTCTTGGAAATAAAAGTCATTCTCAAAATTTTCCAATAAATTAGGATATGTGATATCAACAATTGCTGCAAGGGGATTGATCGGATATTTGATAAGAAAATTAGGATAAATAACGGAGAGTAATGATAATAGCTCAGTAATGATAATATCATAAAGTAGTGATTTTAGGATGTAATAATTAAATTAGAAAATATAATATCAAAACAGTTTACATTACCAAAATAGTTTAGATTTGTAGTGATTTAGAGAATTATACATTTAAAATATTAATTTGAGATTAAAAAAAGTAGTGATTTTAGTATATAATAATTAATTTAGTAATGATAATATTAGAACAATTAACATTATTAGAACAGTTTATATATATATATATATATATATATATATATATATATATATATATATATATATATATATATATATATAGTGATTTAAGGGATTATAAAATCAAAATAATAATGTAGGATTAAAAAGTAATGATTTTAGAAGATAATAATTACGTTATGATAATATAAAAATCGTTTAGATTGAAAAAGTAGTGATTTAGTGGATTATAAAATCAACATAGTAACTTATGATCTATATTATTTGTTATTTTAATTTTATTTTAAATATTTTAAATTGTATAATATTATTTTGTAATATAATTATAAATGGTATAATATTATGTTGTAATATAATTAAATTAGTAATGATAATATCTGCACAGTTTAGATAGGTAGTGATTTTATTATATACGTGTATTATAATATTATACCTTATATGTATGATATAATGTATGGTATAATTATGAATGTTATAATATTAGAAAAGTAATTATTTTAGGATATAATAATTATGTTTTAACATAATTAAATTAGTAACAGTTTAGAAAAGTAGTGGATTTTAGGGTTTATAAAATAAACATATTAGTGCAGGATTATATATATGTATGATAATGTATGGTATAAGATTATAAATGGTATATAATACTGTAAAATTCTAAAAAAATAGATTTATTAGGTTGTCACTGTTAGAAATGTTGGAACTTATATATATGCATGGTATAATATTATAAAATTCAAAAACCAGTGTAATTATGTAACAGTTGACATTACCAAAACAGTTTAGATTTGTAGTAATTTAGTAGATTATAAATTCAAAATATTAATTTGGGATTAAAAAAATAGTTATTTTAGAAGATAATAATTAAATTAGAAAGGATAATATCAGAAAAGTTGACATTATCAAAACAGTTTAGATTTGTAGTAATTTAGGAGATTATAAAATAAAAATATTAATTTGAAATTAAAAAAATAGTGATTTTAGGATATAATAATTAAATTAAAAAGGATAGTATCAGAACAGTTGACATTACCAAAGTAATTTAGATTTGTAGTGATTTAGTGGATTATAAATTCAAAATATTAATTTGAAATTAAAAAAGTAGTGATTGTAGGAGATAATAATTAATTTAGTAATGATAATATTAGAACAGTTAACATTATCAGAACAATTTAGATTTGTAGTGATTTAGGGGATTATAAAATCAAAATATTAATTTGGGATTAAAAAATAGTGATTTTAGGAGATAATAATTAAATTAGAAAGGATAATATCAGAACAGTTGACATTACTAAAACAGTTTAGATTTGTAGTGATTTAATGAATTATAAATTTAAAATATTATTTTGGAATAAAAAAAGTAGTGATTTTAAAAGATAATAATTAATTTAGTAATGATAATATTAGAACAGTTAACATTATCAGAACAGTTTAGATTTTGTAGTGATTTAGGGGATTATAAAATCAAAATAATAATAATAATATAAAAACGTTTATATTGAGAAAATAGAGATTTATGAGATTATAAAATAAACATAGTAAGTTATGATTGTTATTATTTGTTATTTTAATATTGTTTTAAATATTTTAAATGTTTTAAACTGTATAATATTATATTGTAATATAATTATAAATGGTATAATATTATGCTGTAATATAATTAAATTAGTAATGATAATATCCACACAGTTTAGATAGGTAGTTATTTTGTTATATGCGTGTATTATAATATTATACCATACATGTATGATATAATAATGTATGGTATAATTATAAATGGTATAATATTAGAAAAGTAATTATTTTAGGATATAATAATTATGTTTTAACATAATTAAATTAGTAACAATTTAGAAAAGTAGTGGATTTTAGGGTTTATAAAATAAACATATTAGTGCAAGATTATATATATGTATGATAATGTATGATATAAGATTATAAATGGTATATAATACTATAAAATTCTAAAAAACAGATTTATTGGGTTGTCACTGTTAGTAATGTTGGAACTTATATATATGCATAGTATAATATTATAAAAAGTATAATATTATAAAATTCAAAAATTAGTGTAATTATGTAACAGTTGACATTACCAAAACAGTTTAGATTTACAGTGATTTAGTAGATTATAAATTCAAAATATTAATTTAGGATTAAAAAATAGTGATTTTAAGAGATAATATTTAAATTAAAAAGGATAATATTAGAAAAGTTGACATTAACAAAACAGTTTAGATTTGCAGTGATTTAGGGGATTATAAAATAAAAATATTAATTTGGGATTAAAAAATAGTGATTTTAGAATATAATAATTAAATTAAAAAGGATAATATCAGAACAGTTGACATTACCAAAATAGTTTAGATTTGTAGTGATTTAGTGGATTATAAATTCAAAATATTAATCTTTCAAAATTAATATAAAAATATAATGAAAAATTTGAACCTTAATGGTTCATAATATGGAATTATTTAATTGGTATATTAAAATAAATATGAAAATATCAAAATTTTAATTGAGTCTAAGCTTACTTTCAAACTACCCGATTCAATTTGCAATTGGTCTAATTAATTAATAGATCATATTTTATTATTTAAGAAGCGGTCAATGAAATGGTAATGAGTTGTCCATCCGAGTTGTTAAAAGAGATTAATTTTTTATTCATTTCGTTCTATTTTAAAAGTTCCTATTATTTAGTGAATTCTATTTGAATCATTTTCTTAAAAACCATAATTTCTTTATTGGAATAAATCAATTTGTAATAAGCTGATTGAATGTTATATTTAATAAATATTATAAAAAGTTGTCGATTACTTTGTTGATTGAATCCTTCAAGGATTTATTTTTTAAGTAGCATGATTCTATTGGATGAAAAAGTGTTGGTCGCGTAATTGGCACAAAGAATAAAATAATAAATATGAAAATATTTTAAAATGTTGATTTTTAGTACTTCCAATAATTAATGGAGTTGGTTAGAAAATAAATTTTTAAAAGATTTATTATCTTTCATATATCTAACCAATATTGTTTTCATAAATCTTGAGATGGGTTTTATATTATTTAAGTATTCCATAATTTATTAATTGATTAAGTTTTCCATAAATTGGTTAAGCAAATAAATTTTCATATCTTTAGAATCAATTAGCGTGGTTCAAATAATTAGAAGAATTTTTGGAAGCTAATAGATTGAAGTTTTAAAATGAATATGAAAATAATTTTTAATTGCATTGAACTATGAAAGTAATTAATTAATCATAGAATAAATTTATTAGGCACATGAAAAGTAGGTAAAATAAATAAAAGTCTAATATTTAAGGAAATTTACTTTTCAAATAATTAAAACTAATTTTTCATAAAAAGCAAGTTGGCCCTATCGTGTTTAAATTGATCCAATCTGGTTGTTGCCTAAGAGAGTTATCTAATTAATGGATCCTAAAATAATGTGACTGTTGATAATATCCATAAAATAAGGTGATCAGTATATAATATCCTAAGTAATTGTCAATGGTATTTTTGTCAAAGGCAATAAGAAACATTAATTAGGATGGACATGTGTTAAATTTATAGAAGGACATGTGTCAATATATTGTGTTATGTTCTGTGATTTAGTATATATAACTAGATACAAACCCGTGCGGCGGGATTATTCATTTTGTTAATAATAAATTTATACATGCAATTAATAAATTAAAATATAATAAGAAAATGGTAGATTGTTGTGCGATTATCAAATTTTAATAGCATATGTTATATAGTGTTGCATAAAAATTTTGTGCGCAAATACATATCCAAGTATATAATTAATCTGATCACTAAACTCTAGAACATTACATAACAATTATGTGTGTGTGTGTGTGTGTGTCTATATATATATATATATATATATATATATATATATATTAATGTCTTGATAAAAATATTTATAATGTAACCAATATGGTTAAAAATGGGTAACTCTTTCATTCTAAAGCACTAACAAATATTTAGAAAGTGTCATGCACAATGTCATCGAATTGTTATATTGATATGATTGCTAGTGGTATATTTGAAGTCTGTTACACATTACACAAACCTCACCAAGCCTCAAATATCTGATACATGTACTTGATGCATTTCGAAGATCCATGTCTCGTATACGCTTACTTGCATCAGAATTTTAACATCCAAACGAAAAGGGAAAACAACGAAATAATGTCTCAATTTCGGTCCTCAGACATGAAGGGAAAGCACATGTTACATGCGAAAACTGAAAAGCACGAGAATTAATAATTATGTTAGATCTTCATGTCAAACAAACACCATGTCCAAAAACATAGCAGTATAGCATCGTGTCATACATAACACAAAGTTATAGTTAAAGAACGAATACATTGCCTCATTACTTTTTTTATAATTTTTTGACAATTGTATAGACACTCACAGTATTACCATAATGCCAAAAAAATATATTAATGATGATGAAAATGATTTACCAGATGCTAGTACTTAACAAATCATGCAAAGCCACAATCCATATAATATAATGCAATAAATGAAGAAGTCATAAATATAAAAACTGTGGGATATAGTCCCTAAAATGAAGCCATTGTCCCTCCCATTGAATGCACTGTCCCATAATCTGAAGGTTTTCATATAACTCCTTTGCACTTTCAACAGTATTTAGAATTGTAGGGCTCAAAATTTTGTTGTGCTAAGCAGGATAAAATCCATGATGCACCTGAAATAATGCAAGAAGCATGACAACAAAAATTTAACTCTGCCAAGAACTGCATACACCAAATTCATTGTCACATTACCATTGAACCATAGGTACCAGGATTATCACATTTATGCTTCTTTCAGTTTTGATCTTTTTAACAATCGTTGCAATCTTATAAATATTTACGACATGAATCTGGACAATAGTGAGATATAAGAATTTAGACATACTTAATAGTTGATTTCAACATTGCCTAAACTATCAACCAAATAAATAATTATCTTTCCACAACTCTTTTATAGGAAATAGTATTGTCCGAGATAAAAAAAAGTCTCACACTTAGCTAAAAATTCATGTGTTTGTCGGATTGAAAACTAACATAACATAAAGAAATTTAGCTCCTATAATAAATAAAAACGAAAAGAATTAGTGTAAAACACATACGAAATGGACTTACATAGAATTTCAAATATTGACATCCAAAAAATAAAAGACAAACCTATTATACTCTTATTTAAAAGTTTTTCAATGGTTATACATGAATATATATACACAGACAAAAAAATAAATATACATAAACTCTACTCAGTACATGTATTAACAAAATTTCGAGTTGAAGTTATAATAAAAACTAAACAATTTTGTAAGGGGTAGTGTTGAGAGTTTGTCGGTTTATTTTTGACTTTGCAACTAAAATTTGGCTCGATCGAGATAGCTTTGTAAATGCATATCATAGATTTACCTAAAAAGATTCAAATAGATTATAGTAAAAATTTTATGAGATATAATAATAAAATAATTAGGGTTTACACTAATAATGAACAACAAAAAGATAATATCCAGAAACAGTCAAACCTTTCTATATTAAATTGTGAAAAACTTTCTAGAAAATTACATTCTTTGTAGTATTGTATGTTTGTCCATCTTTATCACAAATTAGTATTTTTACTCCACTCTTGCTTATAACTGTTGATACTGCTACATACAATTGGTTATGGCTAAAAATTGGACGTGACAGATACAGTCCAACATGTGAAAGAGATCGTCCCTGACTCATATTAATTGTCATGAAAAAGTAAACAACAAAAGGAAATTGTCTTTGTTAGAATTTTAAAGGTAATCTAATGTTTGACGGTGTTAAGACCAAGTGAGGTATGGACTTTATGTCCAAAATTGCTGACTGAACTTACTTTTGCTTTTATCAGATATTTTTTCAATTGAGTTACTATTAATCTCGTGACATTGCACAAACCAGATCACTGATCTATATTTCGAAGCAACATTACAGGAACCCCAATCTTCAACGTTATCTTGTGGTTTGACATTCTAGAAGATGTAATGCTATTCAAAAATTATAAGGTGTAAATGCCTTCATAGCTGTTTGAGTTTTCATCAACCTTACATAGGAAATCTTAGATATGGTACTTCATCACCTGGCCATAAATACATCACATATTCGTTCACCTTATTTATAGCATCAAGTATAGGAGCAAGGATGGCTTGGTCTTGGAAATAAAAGTCATTCTCAAAATTTTCTAATAAATTAGGATATGTGATATCAACAATTGCTGCAAGGGGATTGATCGGATATTTGATAAGAAAATTAGGATAAATAACGGAGAGTAATGATAATAGCTCAGTAATGATAATATCATAAAATAGTGATTTTAGGAGATAATAATTAAATTAGAAAAAATAATATCAAAACAGTTTACATTACCAAAATAGTTTAGATTTGTAGTGATTTAGAGAATTTTACATTTAAAATATTAATTTAGGATTAAATAAAGTAGTGATTTTAGTAGATAATAATTAATTTAGTAATGATAATATTAGAATAGTTAACATTATTAGAACAGTTTAGATGTATAGTGATTTAAGGGATTATAAAATCAAAATAATAATGTAGGATTAAAAAGTAATGATTTTAGAAGATAATAATTACGTTACGATAATATAAAAATTGTTTAGATTGAAAAAGTAGTGATTTAGTGGATTATAAAATCAACATAGTAACTTATGATTTGTATTATTTGTTATTTTAATTTTGTTTTAAATATTTTAAATTATATAATATTATTTTGTAATATAATTATAAATTGTATAATATTATGTTGTAATATAATTAAATTAGTAATGATAATATCTGCACAGTTTAGATAAGTAGTGATTTTATTATATACGTGTATTATAATATTATACCATATATGTATGATATAATGTATGGTATAATTATGAATGTTATAATATTAGAAAAGTAATTATTTTAGGATATAATAATTATATTTTAACATAATTAAATTAGTAACAGTTTAGAAAAGTAGTGGATTTTAGGATTTATAAAATAAACATATTAGTGCCAGATTATATGTATGATAATGTATGGTATAAGATTATAAATGGTATACAATACTGTAAAATTCTAAAAAACGGATTTATTGGGTTGTCACTATTAGTAATGTTGGAACTTATATATATGCATGGTATAATATTATAAAAGGTATAATATTATAAAATTCAAAAACCAGTGTAATTATGTAACAGTTGACATTACCAAAATAGTTTAGATTTATAGTGATTTAGTAGATTATAAATTCAAAATATTAATTTGGGATTAAAAAAATAGTGATTTTAGGAGATAATAATTAAATTAAAAAGGATAATATCAGAAAAGTTGACATTATTAAAATAGTTTAGATTTGCAGTGATTTAGGGGATTATAAAATAAAAATATTAATTTGGGATTAAAAATAGTGATTTTATGATATAATAATTAAATTAAAAAAGGATAATATTAGAACAGTTGACATTACCAAAACAATTTAGATTTGTAGTGATTTAGTGGATTATAAATTCAAAATATTAATCTTTCAAAATTAATATGAAAATATGATGAAAAATCGAAACCTTAATGGTTCATAATATGGAATTATTTAATTGGTATATTAAAATAAATATGAAAAATATCAAAATCTTAATTGAGCCTAAGCTTACTTTCAAACTGTCCGATTTAATTTGCAATTGGTCTAATTAATTAATAGATCATATTTCATGATTTTTGAAGTGGTTAATGAAATGGTAATGAGTTGTCTATCCGAGATGTTAAAAGAGATTAATTTTTTATTCATTTCGTTTCATATTAAAAGTTTCTATTATTTAGTGAATTCTGTTTGAATCATTTCCTTCAGAACCATGACTTCTTTATTGGAATAAATCAATTTGTAATAAGTTGATTGAATGTTATATTTCATAAAAATTATAAAAAGTTATCGATTACTTTGTTGATTAAATCCTTCAAGGATTTATTTTTTAAGTAGCATGATTCAATTGGATGAAAAAGTCTAATATTAAAGGAAACTTACTTTTCAAATAATTAAAATTATTTTTCATAAAAAGCAAGTTGGCCCTATCGTGTTTAAATTAATCCAATCTGGTTGTTGCCTAAGATAGTTATCTAATTAATGGATCCTTAAATAATGTGGCTGTTGATAATATTCATAAAATAAGGTGATCAATATATAATATCCTAAGTAATTGTCAAGGGTATTTTTGTCAAAGGTAATAAGAATCATTAATTAGGATGGACATGTGTTAAATTTATAGAAGGACATGTGTCAATATATTGTGTCATGTACTGTGATTTAGTATATATAACTAGATACAAACCCGCGCGTTGCAGCAGGATTATTTAATTTTTTAATAATAAATGTGTACGTACAATTAATAAATTAAAATATAATAAAAAGATGATAAATTATTGTGCGATGATCAAACTTCACACAGAAAAACAAATGAATATACATTGTAGGGGATAGTGGTGAGAGTTTACCGGTTTGTGCATTACACTATCAAAGTGTGAAACAAAGAAACAAACCAAGAATTATACTGCGAAAAGAACTAATGAAATTAAATCATCGGAACTGTGAGACATAGAATTACTGAAGCATGAATGTTCTCACACTTTTTAAGGAAACCGAATCAATAACCAACCATAGCCTGCTACTATTTCATGACCATACATCAATATCTTAAGCACAATGCAATCTTGAAGCATCCTCTAAGAAGTAAAACCTGATGACATCTATACAAATTTATCCTAGTCTTCAAGGAAGCAACTCAACAATGATGTCATATCCAAATGAGGATAAAATTGTCTCTTGTAGCACCCAATATATTGATTGAACCATAAGGAAGCCATAACTATGACTACAGAAGTAGGTGCTCAGTACAACCCATGTTGTTTTTCATACGTAGTATATTCTCCCATTTTAATTTGTCCATTTTGGATAAGTTATAGTTTTCTCCCTTTCAACCAACAGAATTAATAGATGAGAAGGAAGGTTCACCATTCCTACATCCAACAATTAGTAAAAGAACAAAATGTATAGTGCAAAGCAAAAGAATCTTCAACTTGTGTCTTTTGAATATATGTTATTCTTGAAGTAAATTGTACTCCCTCCGTCCCAAATTATCTGCTTTTCTAGAGTTTCACACACATACCAATATATGTGATAAATATACTAAAATGCCCTTATGTATTGACTTTTTTGTTTTCTGCACATGAATCCTTATTGGTGGGAATATAAAAAGATGCTTAAAAAGAGGAGAGGCATGAATGAGAGTAATGACTATCATTAATTAGGGTAAAAGGGCAAACTTGGAAAACAAAGAAAAAATATGCATTGAAATCTTGAAAAAGCAGATATTATGGGACAATTTTTTTTTGCTAAAACAACAGATAATTTGGGACGAAGGGAGTATTGTTTTGGCTATGTTTCTGTTGTTTACATAAACAAATGCACAAATATTGCATAATTGATGGGATAAATTTATGAATAAACCTTGATGCTTGCATCGATTCAGTAGAACATGATTTAGGATGATTGACATATACTTCATTAAAGGTTGTACTAAGATCTGTACAAACTGCATAAAATAATTAAATCTATTGTTATGATGAATATTCATAGTTTAGCGCATCTAGTAAGCAAAATAGTAGACATTTATTACCGTTTGAAATGTCGGACATCGACATTATTGACTTGTTATGTTTCCTATTAAGCAAATCTCTTCCGGTGGGAGTATTGGATGATTGGAGCAATAAAGTAGAAATAGTAGAAAGGTTCATTGGATAGGTACCTATAAAATAATAACAAATACACAAACATTTATAAATCTGACATAAAATTTGTTGAATTATTATAATATTTTCAATATATTAAATTAAAAAAAAATGGAAAAATCAAATACCATTATCCGAAAGATGAACACAATTTTCTCTGCTAACCGGAGTGTTTTTCTTTCCTTGAATAACTTGTGTGTCATGATTTAAAAAAATTAAATTTGAATTTCAAAGCTCAAAAATAAAGAAATTGAATATATAAATACCATCATTAGGTACTGGATGAACATGAACTTCATCGAAAGCTGAATTGAGATTTGTACAAACTACACAAAAAATTCATATGATATTAGGATAAGCAATTATTTTGAAGGTAAAATAAATACAAAGATTCAATGAAATAATTACCATTTGAAATATCACTTAGATGCATTCTGGATGTTTATATCCAATGCCTTTGTTTTGCACCATTTCACATCCAATGCCTTTGTTTTGCACCACAAGAACAACGTGGGAATATTGATAATGATGATCATTGATAAAAATAAATAAATAAACACAAGTGTTCTCTCAATGCAAGTAGCTGGCAGTGGCCGATGTAGAGATATGGTTAAAGTTACACAAGGTCTAGTAAAATTCCAATGTATCTTGACATATCAACAAACATTTCTTGGAGTAATATCGAAGCATGGATCAACAATGACATAAGCGGATAATTAACAGCGAAACTGAAATTGTAATTCTAATTCACTGCTCAATTAAAATTACAGATTCAAAGCATAAAGCAACAGCTCCTGCATATGTATTAATTATTATTATGGAGAGAATAAAATCACAGAAAAATCAAAGCAAGAAAATCATCCTACACAAACCCCCACACCACACACACACATATATATATAACAGAGCCAAAAATTGACGCAGTAAATTAACCTTGATTCAATAGTTGGTTGCAAATGGGAAGGACTTGCATGAAAGGCCTAAGCTTCTGAGCTCTTGCATTAGCTCTGCCAAGTACAGACTGTATGAAATGAAGCACAACAAAAAGAGAGACCGAAATTAACAGATATAGAGATATTATCAAGGTTTGTAAACATGAAAATCAATAAATTAATTGAAAAGGATGGCTCTTTTTTATTGTAAAAAAGGATTAGGAGGTACCTATCAGCATCTGGGTTGGTCCTTATATGAGAAGAAGCAGTTCTTGCAGGTGAGAAATTCATATTCAAACTCTGGTTGTATAAATTGGACATGGTTGCTGCTGCTGCTACTACTGCTTCTATGCAAAAAGGATTCTAAAGGGATTCTGAATCAAGAAAGAAAGAAAAGAAAATGAAAATGAAAAAAGAAAATAAAATATATCAACTGTCATAAGAAGTAGAAAGATATGTAGATTCAATATGTGATACAAAAGAAAATGAAAAAAGAAAAGAAAATAAATAGTTCGAAATCAAAGTCAATATCAACCAAGTTTATTATTTATATCACTAATCACCTATGGTCCGTGGGAGAAAGAATAACATATAGTATACCAATATCTACCGCTTAAAATAGAAAGATGAACACTATGACATATTCAATTCAAAATGTGATTTAGGTTGTGATTGTTAACTCATAAACTAAAGTCATTGTAGTGATTTCAGGAGGTAGGCAAGCTTTCCTGCTAACATCTATTGACAAAGCCACCACTGATACAGTTATAAATCCTTCATACATGGCATGAAGTACACTACAGTCGCTTAACATTAAGACACGGCGTCATTACATGTCTTGCTTCTATAACTGAGTCTAAGCAAACGAACAACACCATAACATTTAATAAAATATTTTCATCCAATGTCCTTTTCTGAAATTGGCATGGTGTTCTTATGATGTTGATTGAAACGTGAGACCCTTAGGTTATTCCTTCAAGGAATCTACCATTTCACATCCAATGCCTTTGTTTTGCACCACAAGAACAACGTGGGAATATTTATAATGACGATCATTATAAAAATAAATAAATAAATAAACACAAGTGTTTTCTCAATGCAAGTAGCTGGCAGTGGCCGATGTAAAAATATGGTTAAAGTTACATAAGGTCTAGTAAAATTCCAATGTATCTTGACATATCAACAAACATTTCTTGGAGTAATATCGAAGCATGGATCAACAATGACATAAACGGATAATTAACAGCAAAATTGAAATTGTAATTCTAATTCACTGCTCAATTAAAATTACAGATTCAAAGCATAAAGCAGCAGCTCCTGCATATGTATTAATTATTATTATGGAGAGAATAAAATCACAGAAAAATCAAAGCAAGAAAATCATCCTACACAAACCCCCACACACCACACACACACACACACAAAGATATATATATATATATATATATATATATATATATATATATATATATATATATATATATATAACAGATCCAAAAATTGACGCAGTAAATTAACCTTGATTCAATAGTTGGTTGCAAATGGGAAGGACTTGCATGAAAGGCCCAAGCTTCTGACGCTCTTGCATTAGCTCTGTCAAGTACAGACTGTATGAAATGAAGCACAGCAAAAAAAGAGATCGAAATTAACAGATATAGAGATATTATCAAGGTTTGTAAACATGAAAATCAATAAATTAAATTGAAAAAGATGGCTCTTTTTTATTGTAAAAAAGGATTAGGAGGTACCTATCAGCATTTTCGTTGGTCCTTATATGAGGAGAAGAGTTCTTGCAGGTGAGAAATTCATATTCAAACTCTAGTTGTATAAATTGGACATGGCTGCTGCTGCTGCTACTACTGCTTCTATGCAAAAGGGATTCTAAAGGGATTCTGAATCAAGAAAGAAAGAAAAGAAAATGAAAATGAAAAAAGAAAATAAAATATTTCAACTGTCATAAGGAGTAGAAAGATATGTAGATTCAATATGTGATACAAAAGAAAATAAATGGTTCAAAATCAAAGTCAATATCAACCAAGTTTATTATTTATATCACTAATCACCTATGGTCCGTGGGAGAAAGAATAACATATAGTATACCAATATCTAACGCTTAAAATAGAAAGATGGACACTACGACATATTCAATTCAAAATGTGATTTAGGTTGTGATTGTTAACTCATAAACTAAAGTCATTGTAGTGATTTCAGGAGGTAGGCAAGCTTTCCTGCTAACATCTATTGACAAAGCCACCACTGATACAGCTATAAATCCTTCATACATGGCATGAAGTACACTACAACCACTTAACATTAAGACACGGCGTCATTACATGTCTTGCTTCTATAACCGAGTCTAAGCAAACGAACAACACCATAACATTTAATAAAATATTTTCATCCAATGTCCTTTTCTGAAATTGGCATGGTGTTCTTATGATGCTGATTGAAACGTTAGACCCTCAGGTTATTCCTTCAAGGAATCCACCATTTCACATCCAATGCCTTTGTTTTGCACCACAAAAACAACGTGGGAATATTGATAATGATGATCATTGATAAAAATAAATAAATAAATAAACACAAGTGTTCTCTCAATGCAAGTAGCTTGCAGTGGCCGGTGTAAAAATATGGTTAAAGTTACATAAGGTCTAGTAAAATTCCAATGTATCTTGACATATCAACAAACATTTCTTGGAGTAATATCGAAGCATGGATCAACAATGACATAAACGGATAATTAACAGCAAAACTGAAATTGTAATTCTAATTCACTGCTCAATTAAAATTACAGATTCAAAGCATAAAGCAGCAGCTCCTGCATATGTATTAATTATTATTATGGAGAGAATAAAATCACAGAAAAATCAAAGCAAGAAAATCATCCTACACAAACCCCCCCCCCCCACACACACACACACACACACACACATATATATATATATATATATATATATATATATATATATATATATATATATATATATATATAACAGATCCAAAAATTGACGCAGTAAATTAACCTTGATTCAATAGTCGGTTGCAAATGGGAAGGACTTGCATGAAAGTCCCAAGCTTGGAACCGATCCTGTGATGCAATTTCCGATAATTCCCTAAAACAACTAACCCAATTATTCTTAAGTGGATCGTTCAACAGTTTACTGCAAAACATTATAACAAATTTTCGAGGGACAGTAATTCACCAAATTCTGTAAAATTAAACTTCATAATGTATTAAACGATGAAAGAAAAACATAGTTTTGTTGGCATCTTTACAGCTTCATATGTTGATGCAGTACAATCGATGTCAAAAACTTAAATAAACGATGAATATGGCATCGATCAGTTAGAGCAACAAAAAAAATACACAAACTCAAAAAAGCTCATCTCTAAGCTAAAATTTAGAAAGATAACAATAACTAAACTGAAATCCCAAAATGCGATATATTTGGCCATAAGTAACTAGTTTGTTTTACCAATAAATGTATGACTTAGAATTGGCCGGAAACAAAAATTTGGAAGGAAATGTAGATCGGAAAATTTTTTCGAGGAACAATCTGTTTTTTATGCAATAGTAAATAAACAATCACCACCATATGAGAACCAGATTGAGAAAATTAACGAATGAAAAATGGAATCCAATTACTTTATTTGTTTATTTTTTTATTTAGAGCATCCAAAATTGAGGGGAAATGGGGATTGTACGAACTAACCTTTTTCTTTTTGCTAATAATTGTTAGAGTCAAAACTATAATAACCGTACTATTTTCTTAATTTGGTGATGATATGACATATTAAGAATAAGAAGTAACATAGAAGCTTGCAAATTTATGTCTTCAACATGCAATAAAAGTTAAAAGTAGTTGCAATAACACTTATGCCAACAGATTATATTAGATGTAATAAACCAAAGTTAGAGGTTTCTCTTATTAGCTTAGAGAGCTTTTATATACATTCATTAATACATATGAATAAATAAATATATGTACTTCTGCAAGAATTTTTAGCATAATTAGTGTAAAAGAAGTCTTACGCCATCAGTAAAAAGCTCCATTTTTGTCTATACAAGTAAAAATTATATTTTTCCAGTCTATAAACATGATGAGAAAAGATTTGTTCAGTAAATTTCATTTGGAAACATAAGTTGTTTTAGACGACAGATGAAGCTTACCCCCTTGTGACATTGGAATTCAAAAGAATTCGTGGTTTAGACCTTTCTGAATGGGTTGTAGATACAATAAATAAGATCTGCAAGCATAAAATTGCAAATTATGCGTAATTCGTTACCACTGCATTTCTATATAATTATTTCTGTGCAGTGGGTGCTGTGGAGGGAATGGATCAGTTGTATGCACATAAATTTCTAATCTCATAAGAAAGAATTCAATTGAGCAACAGTTCTAACTACTCAGATCATTCCTCATTTCACAAACTTCCAGATACACACACATACACATAATTAACATTTAACATTTCAACACAAACTCAGATTAACAAAATAGAGCATAATCCACTAAAATAAAGAGAACAAATACTTAAAAAAAGACATTAGATACGATAGGCCAACAATGCATATGTTTAAAAAAACAATCCGCTTCTTGGCTAATAGTAAGCTAAAATAGCAATATTGAACCATTCATGATACAATCAAAATAAAAATAAGTCTAGCTTACAGATCGAAGGTCATAGTAAGAATCAGATTCCTCTATTAAGTCTCAGTGTCATTCGATTTTCAAGTAAAAAAGATTCTTCCATCAGAAAAAACCTAAAATTAGACAGAATGATTGCACGTGTCAAGTTGGGTAGTTAAAATTTCTAATTGAAATAAATGAAAAATGCAAAAATTTTACATTAATAACGTTGATTATATCCAAATAATTTCAGGAGATGTATTAATAAAATAGTCAGAGTTTACACTAATAATGAGCAGCAAAAAGATAATAGCTGGAAGATGTCAAACTTTTTTACATTAAATTGTGAAAAACTTCCTTGAAAACTACATTCTTTGTAGTATTGTATGTTTTTCCATCCTTGTCAGAAATTAAAACCGATTTCTGTGGATATTTCAAAATTGTGGTATGTTGATCTTCATAGGGTCTCATAAAGTCAACTTTAACATATATGTGCTAGAGAGGATTCAAAGAAATCATAGAAATAAAAAAGAAAATTCTTCAGTGAAATAATGATAAGATAGAGTAGGTTAAAATAAAGAATAACTATAGCACACTTAAGACTATCCAAATGAATTTTAACTCACTATTTCACTTGTGTAGAGCTGAAGTACGTAATGGCTGAATGACAAACATCAAATATATCATTACTTATTTTGGAGCACGAATTATAGCATGTGATTCACAATTTTTTTATTGTCATTCATACTTATTAGCATGTGTAACAACTATTTAATAAAAGGTTATAAAATAATGTGTTTCTTGCAGTAATAAGAAAGTATAAAATCTTATTTCAATGATAACACAAAGAATACAAACTAAATCTTAGATATTAATAGAATTAATAAAAGGGAAAGGACAAAATGAACGAAAAAGTTTAAATGAAAATGAAGAAACAGAAACTTAGAAGCCATGTCTTGATCAAATGTGAAGTATTTGACACATTAGACATAGACACACACAAACACATATTTATATATAATGTATAACCACATTTAAGAAGCAGTTGATCACACAGACACACATATATGTATACCATATCAACATATTTAAGAAGCAGTATAAGGTTTTTAATTTGTAGCTTTGAAAGAAATTACTTACGCATGAAATGTTTTGAATACATCTTATGTTCACTTAACATGGATCTGTGTGTTAGTCAACAAATACAGCATAATGTTTACCAATAAAGTACAATCTAATGCCAGCCAAAAATTTGTAAATACCCCATAGGCTTGCCTTACTAATTTTATAGAAAACCCACTATATGTTTAACTGTAATAACTTGTATTGCTGATAGCAGGTTCTAAATTATTGTATCATTTGCACCTAGACATATTTGTAATTTCTTTGTTTCAAGGTGTATTTACTATGCTACGTTTGGATTGGACTAAAGGAATGGAATGGAGAAAGGAATGAAATGATTTTTTAGCAGCTCAAGTGTATTTTTGGTTGAAGGTGATGGGTGATGGTGGTGGTGTGACAGGATGGCAAAATTGTTGCATACATACATTCCATTGGAATGGATCTTATACCATTTCCTTTCATCTGGAATGAAAATTAAAGTAATGGAATGAATTTTTCATTCGGTTTATCCGCCGAAATGATCACCAAATACACTATTTTTCATTTCATTCTATTCATTATGTACAAATGTAGCAGAGCCTAATTTTCTTTTATAATACAATTGGCATTGTCATGCAGCATAAAAGGGAATTTCAAGGAATTTAGTTTTCTGTGATTATTGTTTAGTAATTTAAACTAGTATATGCATGTTGGGTAGTGTGTATATGTGTAATTTATATAAGTTATACATGTTAATTGGGGTTAATTGCTGTTAAAAATAAAGTTATATTCTTCGTGGTTGGGTTCCGCAAGTTTCGGTGCCCCATCACCAAAATTTGAGCCCCAGCCCCAAAATTCGCGCCCCGGCGCCAAAATTCGCGCCCCAGCGCCAAAAGTTATCGCCCCAGAGCTGAAATTCGAGCCCCATCGCAAATCTCGCGCCCCTGCGCCACTGTATAGCCTAGTCCTCGCGCCCCAGCGCCGGATTTGTAGTCTGACTTGGACAGTTTTGATCTCTTGTAGTAAAATAGCTATAACTTCCTCATACGAACTCCGATTGAGGTGATTCAAGATGATCCGGAACGAGGACGAGTAGACCTACAACTTTAGTTCTTTAAGTTTTTCAATTTGAGGTCATTAGGATGGGTCAAAATGGTTATATTTAGGACTATTGTGTTTTCGGAGGCAATCGGAGGGCGTCGGGCATGCACATATGCATGTGTAGTGCTCTTGACCATAAAAGATGATGTCCTAAGTTATAAAACATGAATATTAGTAATTATAATGATGCTTAACATTAATACATGATGTATTAGATGAGTTATAGAAGCATAGTAAGCATACACAAGAGAGGCAAATCGGGCGTGTGACGAATGAACGTCGAAACGCCGTGCCAAGTGTTAATGAACTTAAAAAGTATTTCAATTCAATTGAAATGGATATTATAAGATATGGAATGGGTTTAATATAAAACCAATAAGTAGTCCTGGCAAGACTTAAGCACTTGAACTTCGAGTTTGACTAAGAAGAAATATAGTGAGTCATAAGTCGAAAAGTTAACACAATCTAATTGACCATTGTGTACTAATTAATAGGAAAGATTATGAGATGTGGAGTAGAGTTTACATTACAATTGCTATGTATTTTTATGTGACTAATAGTTGATGTGTATGATTATATAATTGTGTAGGGCACGTGAAGTGCAGATAACTGTAAGCTGTTAAGCTATTATTGGTAAACAACGATCAAGGCAAGTCTTTCGGTTCCTATTTTCTATGTGGACTTGATGAACTGTTTTAAATTACATGATATGTTATACATGTTGAAATCATGAAATGTTAAAGTCAATTTATGACTGTATTGTTTTGGTTAAATAAGGAGGATTGAGTAAGGAACTCAATCTTTATATTTGCTATGTGAATTAAAAGCATGTATGCCATGTTACTTTAATTATTATGATATGTATGTTTAGCATGTTATTATGTGCTATGTGATGCATAAAAACTGTTAGACTTTGCTGGGTTGTCGAGCTCACTCTTGCAAATAACCACTTTTACAGGTCAAGATTTTAAGGTAAAGATACGTGCTATGTGAGTTATAGAGATCTATATTCACGAAGATTACTTATGTTTTATGAGAAATGTATTTCATATTTTGAACGTAACATGTTGTTGAAATGTAAGTTGAGTTATCCAATGTATATGGATATTTAGTTATGATGTAAGACTTTGTATAGTCATTTTGTTGTAACGATTCATGATATAAGATTGAATCAAAGAGATGTAATGTAATGGTTGCGATTCAGGGCAAGAAAGAAGGAAATGTATAAAAGTTTTAAATATTCCGCAATTTTATTAAGTTTAACATCGAATAATGATGTATTATTTAGAGGTTGAATGTATGGTTAACGACCGAAGTCGGGATTTAAATTGTATAGATTTTGGGGTCGTTACAACTACTTTCAAGACCTACCCAGCATGTCTAAAGTATTATGGCCCAACATTGCCCCCCAGTCTTTTATTAAACAGGATGTTTAATGAAAGAGTATAAAGGTCCTCGGTCCAACCGACGTCGAATGACCGAAGGGATCCAGATAGATTTCTTTTCGGGTTCATCTTCGCCGACCTCTACAGAAGTACCAACTGAAGTGACTTCAACTACCGAAGCTCAAGCCACCGAATCAACTCCCATCGAAGGGACAAGCCAGCCTTGCCGAAGAAAGCAAGCTGGCCGAAAACACAAACACCCCCTTACACAGACATACAACGAGTGCCTCCTCGACATGCCCCTTGACGAACGGACCTGAGTCCTTCGTGCCAAAAAGAGGAAAATCCAAATAACCCCTCCAGCCGCCGAAGAACCACAAATACCTCATACAAAAGTCGATCTTCAACCAGTAATTTCGGTTGAAATTATTGTTTCTGACGAAGAGCCCGAAGAACAAAGAAAACGAACACCCAAACTTGATCGCAAAAGAAAACCAGACTTTTCGCAATCTAGGCTCGAAGCCATGGGATCCCCCACTCTCTGGCCATAATTCAATGAGAATTTCCCTTTTCAGCTCTACAACTCCTTCGTCCGTGATACCGATGACCATCGGTTCGGCAACAGTTCCATAATGGACCTGATCGACGAGGGAATGAAGTACCAAGCTAAAGTAAGTTACTTCTTAACTTATCTAATTACATCTCGGCCCATCAATTTGAATTGATTGACTAACATTGATCATCTGCAGGCAAACGCTATCTTCGGACGCCTCCGTCCCAAATACCAAGAGGCCGAAGCCGAAGAGAAAGCCACTCGAAGAGAAAATGCCACAGTTAAGTCTGCTTTGGCGAAAGAGAGAAGCAATCTTGAAATGGCTCTCCTCAACGATGAGTGCCTTCGGAAAGATCTTGCTCAAACCAAAGAAGATTTGAAGACGTCCAGGGCCACTCATCAAGTTATCACTGATATAAATGTCGATTTTCTAAAGAAAAATGAAATTTTGACGAAGAAGGTCGAAGATCTGGCCCAATCCAACTCAGTCTTGTCGAAGCAAAACAAAGATATCCAAGCTAAAGAAGCAAAGCATATGACCTATTGTCAAAAGCTTGAAGAAGAACTTCGAGAACTCCGGACTCTCAGGGATTTGGGCCCACCATTAATTGATCAGCTTCGCAAGGAGATTGAAGCAAATTACAGGAAGTCCACCGAGATGAACAATGAAGTTATGCACATGTACTCTAAAGGGTACAAGGTATGCCGAAGTAAATACAAAGCCAAACTTATAGTGGCCAAAGTAAACCCGACTCTCCTCGACTCTTCGGACAGTGAAGACAATAAGGAAGCTTAAAGATACCATTCCATCCGAAGCTTTAGGACTCCCTATAAAGACATCTCCTTTGTAAACAGTTAGATATCAATGAAATGATTAACAAATTCTTATCCTTATTACACCTTTGACCATTTCTTGTCAATATTTCATCATCAATCAACTTAAAAAATGTATAATCTTAAACTGTTAGTCAATAACTAAGCAAATCATATAACAGATAAGATCAAGTAATAATACAACCTGAACTCAACACTTAAAAATCAGGTAATAAAGTAATGCAATACTTATTCGTTACCAAAGTGAGAGGTAGACTGCAACATAGGAAATTTGTTTACCACGAAGGGCCTAACAAACCCCCAGAATGATATTTGCCTACCACGAAGGGCCTGAAAAATTTATAAGGACCACCTGCCGAAGAGGCTACCATCGAATGGCCAGTGAGTCCACCCGAACCTCCTAACACCAATGAAGTTTGCCTACCACGAAGGGCCTGACAAATTCATAAGGACCACCTGCCAAAGAGGCTACCATCGAATGGCCAGCGAGTCCACTCGAACCTCCTAACACCGATAAAGTTTGCCTACCACGAAGGGCTTGACAAATTCATAAGGACCACCTACCGAAGAGGTTACCATCGAATGGCCAGCGAGTCCACCCGAACCTCCTAACACCGATGAAGTTTGCCTACCACGAAGGGCCTGACAAATTTATAAGGACCACCTACCGAAGAGGCTACCATCGAATGGCCAGTGAGTCCACCCAAACCTCCTAACACCGATGAAGTTTGCCTACCACAAAGGGCATGACAAATTTATAAGGACCACCTACCGAAGAGGCTACCATCGAATGGCCAGCGAGTCCACCCGAACCTTTTAACACCGAGCTGACATTTGTCTGTGCCTGTCAGACTATGGATGAGCTGCCAAAGTCCTTCATGAATGCTTCAAACTTCGATCCCACGAACTGGCGTCTGTTAACTTGACCCCTAGGCAATGGACCCAGTATGACTACCCCCCAGACAGCAAGAGGTATAGGAGATAAAATCAAATATAGTCTTTTGGTGGCTGATGTGGGATCAAATTATTTAGCTGACACAAATACCCACATGAACCCTCCAAAGAACATCTGCAGCTTCGGACGACACCCAAAATTCCTCAATAATTGGAGATGAGTTCAAAGTAGAATACCCGCCTGCAAACAGCGCCCATAAATTTTGATTCTGCCGAAGCACTGCAACGATTTTGTCGGACTCTTCAGCTTCTCCATAACTATCGTCGTCTTATTTCTTCATCCCTAAGGACACGACTTACATAGTAAATTGGGTGCTGCTTACCCCCAACTTCACGCACCAAAACTACTCCCAATGCCAACGAACTAGATGCCAAATACAAGTATAATGTTTCAGTGGGAGCGGGATTCACCATCAAAGGCACTGAAGAAAAATAGGTCATTTTTCCTAAAAGGCGTCTTCAAATTCTGAAGTACATTGAAACGTCTTAGCATTCCTCGACCCTTTCAACGTATCAAAGATCGATAAACATCTTCTGAGCGGTCCGGTCTTTTCTGTCCGAACCTGCAGCTTTAGACGGAATTCTCCGAGGACGAGTATCCACAGGGCGGTGTGCCCTCAGTAGATTCTCAGGAATATGAATTCTGGATATACTTCGATGGAGAATTCTATCATTGTGCTGAGAATACTCAAGGCGGTGTACCTTCTTTGAATTTTCATGTGTATACTCTCTAGATCAGCTTCTTCATCTGCTCCGACCATGCTCCCAAGAACCGATAGGGTAGAGTGCCCTCCTCGGTTAATTAGGAGAATGGCTGTTGGGTCTTAATCTACATCTGCTTCGACCATAATCCCGAGAACCAATAGGGCAGAGTACCCTCTTCGGTCAATTAGGAGAATGGCTGTTGGGTCTGCTTCGATCCCGAGGACGGCCTCGAGACATGTCTTTAAAGTGTAGACTTCTTTCCAATTTGATCGGTTTGTCAGTCTGACCACCTCGGTATAGGGTTCTAAGCAGTATGCCTTCTACCCTTTTTCGACCATGGTCAGGTCTTCTCTCGGCAGTAAAAATCAATCTTTTTCTAGCATCACCTTGGGCTCTCGAACGAGAACCCTCAAAAACCTGCTTGGAAGCAGTACCACCATGAGCACTCTCTGAAGGACCCAATCAATCCTAGACAGATACTCGTTGTGTAGACGAAGTCATAGCCATCAGCTATCCTTCAGAAGTAACTGTTCTACTCTTCACCACAGATTCCGACGTAGAGCAGCTACAAGTTTTGATTGAAAACTTCAAGAACACTAGAACACGCCCTCCTTCTAGCGCCAATGTTAACGCCAAGATCTTTCTCCACGTCCCAATCACGTAAGACGTGTCTTTATCCTGTACAGTAAACACGACAATCACCAAAAGCTTGACGGCCTGACCGTCGGGGGATAGCTCCGGCGTGAGAGTCAGTACAGGCGATTACAAGGTTAACAATTGAGAAAAAATATCTAGTGTCTAGAGAGAGATAATAATTTGGATAAGTGATTTGTAACCTTCTTTGTGTGAGTTCCTTACTTTTGTATGCCACTGACCTCCCCTGGCCCACAGCCTGCAGCCGACTAAGCCCTGTCCAATCCTCATTAAATACAACTCAGACATGACAGTTAAAGTTCTATCCCCATAATCACCACCGGTCAAAGCCCAAGTGGAACCATACTCAACAAACGGTTCAGCCCACTATCCGGCCCAATACTCCATAGGCCCCAAATAAAGATATTATCCACCCATTGGGTCGGCCCAATGAACTGGCCCACTACTTTCAAGACTTACCCAACATGTCTAAAGTATTATAGCCCAACAAAAGTGATGCTTGATAATGGTGATGGTGGTGTTAAATATGGTGATGTTGATGGTGGTGGTGGTGGTGCTGCAGTGGTGAGCAATGATTGTGGTGGTAAGTGGGGATGATGTTTTTTTTATTTCTTTTTCTTAAACATTATTTGGTATAATTTTTAATTTTATACTTGTTAAAATGTCTCTTTCTTCCTTTTTTTAATAAAATTTTCTATGCTTTAAAAAAATTAATAACATAATTTTGAGCAAAACTAATGAAATACTCACTGTAGTTGGCACGTTTTACTAATTTCACCATTAAACTTTTAATTTTTCAAATTATCCCACTAGACTAATTATTATTTTGAAATTGGGTCATTCCGTTAAAAAAAATAAACGGACGTTAATTTTTTATCGACAAAACTAATAAATTACCCACTATAGTTAGCACGTTTTATTGATTACACCATTAAACTTTTAATTTTTTAAATTATACCATTAAACTAATTAATATTTTGAAATTGGGTCTTTTTGTTAAGAAAATTAAGCAGACATTAATTTTTTTTTATCTATGTGGCTCTAGAAAAGAAATTTAAAAATAAAAAATATTACTTATATATGTGGCAAAAAAATAATAAAAAACTTAAAAGTGAAAGCAAAAAAATTAAAATATTTTGGGTACTCTAATCTTAGATATTTATCAATAGAAAAAACTTACTCGCAAATGAAAATCAATGCATTAGCAGTAGAAATGAAAACGCGGTAATTGACAACAACAATATTTTGCATCTGTCTCTAAATTATCTTTGCATCCAACCGTAAAAACTCAGGCTCCTAACAAATCATAAATGTAATTAATCCCAACAAAATCAATTTTATCAAATATTACTACCACATGTATATACACACACACACAGAGATATATAGAGAGAGATTGGGGAAGGAGTGTACTTTGTGAAGGCGATCGAGAGAATGAGAGTTCGGAGACATAAGGCTACTGATAGTCGGAGGTGAGAGGAAGGAAACCTACTGTAACACCATTTACTTCATCTGTTATTGTTGTTGGGGATTTCAGACTCCATTGTTATATCTAATGCTGAACTTTGAAGCTCAATTCAATGTTTTGGGTATTCAGATCTAGGAATTTTCATAGATTTTAGAGAGAGAAAATATACAGATCTATTTGATCTGAAAGAAGGGGGAGAAGAGAAAGATGAGAGGAAGGAAGAGAGAGAATAAATCAATTTTGTTTATTCTTTTCCTTTTTTTCATTTTCACATTCACGTAGGATAATAACTTAAACGATTTAACACTCATGAGGCAAAGATAACAGAATGACCCAATTTCAAAATATTAATTAGTTTAATGGGGTAATTTGAAAAATTTAAAGTTCAATGATGTAATCAGTAAAATGTGTCAATTATGTTGGTTATGCTTCAAATTTTTAGTTTTATCAAACTCCCACATTGTCTATATTGAAAACACTCATTGTGTATATTAGTACATGTTGGTATGGGCTTAGTAACTTGATTGGAAAAAAGGGTTGGGCTCACGCACATGAAGATGGCTAAGGAATTGGGCTAGGCCAAGCTTAGTTCTTTGACTTTCGGTCAGAAAACCTTAGTTCGTGTGTGCGCACATTATGCCTGCGCAAGGGGGTGTGCCGATTCGGTCGATTATGCCTTGTCGGTGCACCCAGGTAGCCCACTATTTTGCTAAAATCCCTAATTTCTTTTATTCAGTCTGCCCTTTTATTATTAGCCACAAATAGCCCTATCCCAACGTTCTCTTTACCGTTGCTTATCTTCCTTCGTAACATTCATTCTCCATTAACGTTACTCATTCCCAACATTTATTTTACTGTTTTTCAACGCTCGCCATAACGTTTATATTTTTTCTTCCTATAAATATCAATCAGTTCTTCAGAGTTATATACACTCAACACAATACAGTACATCTTCTTCTTCTCTCTATATACACTATTAATCGGGCAATCCACAAAGGCAAGTCCATAGTCTTCTTCTGTGAGTGCACGCAATTGAAGGCTTCACCGTTAAATCCTGGAGGGTGAATGCCACGGAGCTCATATGTACCAAAGGTTTATAACCAGTGAGGGTGAAATCACTTTTTAGGACAGTAGCTTTGCTACGCCTCAGCTTTCTTCATATACCAGATAAGTTGTTCCAGTTTTATTCGTCTATTGGTCATGTTAATACTGTTCTATATTCTAACAATCCAAAAAGTGATTTTGGTTTATTAACAAGATGAAATCTGCCTTAGACCTTTTTAAAATTGAACGCTTTGATGGTATGAATTTTAAGAGGTGGTCTGAAGATGTACTGTTTTATTTGGAAACCATGAATTTGGATTATGTGTTATATATGGATGCTCCTGTTATTCCTGTTAATGATGTATCTGATAAAACTGTTGCTATTGAAATTGTTGAAAAATTGGATGGTGATAAGTCTGCAAAATGGGATTATGTTAAAGATAATCGTACATGTTGTAGATATTTGTTGCACTATTTGTCTAATTCACTGTTCGATATTTATTACCCGAATGAAAGTGCTAAGAAGATTTGGGAAGCTTTAAAATCTAAATATGTTGTTGAAAACTCTGGCCTTAAGAAATATGTTGCGGAGAAATTTCTAGATTTTAAGATGCAAGATAGAAAATCAGTAATAGAGCAATTTCATACATAGCAAACAATTGTGGGGGAAGTTATTGGGAAAGGAATGAAAATATGTGAGATGTTTCAAGTTGTTGTACTTATCGAAAAATTACCACCCTCATGGAAAGATTATAAAATGAAACATAAACATGAGACTAAAGATTTCACTATGTAGGAACTAGTGGCACATATACATATTGAAGAACAAAATAGGGCTAAAGAAAGAGGAGACATAGTTCCAAGTCATACTATCAAAGCTAATCTCGTAGAACAAAAGCCACAATGGAAGTGCCAAAATTATCAGTCCAAAAACTACAAAGGGAAAAACATAAATCAATGGGAAGAAAGGATAATATGTTCAAGAATCCCAATCAAATTCAGAAACCTTTTACTAAAGGTCCTTGCTTCGTATGCGGTAAACCTGACCATATTGCTTTGAAGTGTCACTTTCGCAAGGGGCAAGATAACAACAATAATAGCTCTCAGCCTAAGCCCCAATTGAACTTGGTTGAGTCCGATGATATTATTATTGATGTTGTCTCGGAAGTAAACCTAGATGACAACTTCACGGAATGGGTAGTAGATACCGGGGCCACTAGACACATTTGCGCCAATAGAGACGTAATTCTTAACTAAGAAAATTTGACTAATGGAGAAAAAGTGTTTATGGGGGATTCTCGAGCCACCAATGTTGCGGGAAAAGGGAAAGTCTTACTAAAATTAACTTTTGGGAAAACAATTGCTTTACAAGATGTAATTCATATGCCCGATATTCGTAGAAATCTTGTGTCCGTGTCTTTGTTGAATAAAGCTGGCATTAAACTTGTGTTTGAGTCTGATAAACTTGTACTTACTTGTAATGGGAAATTTGTTGGGAAAAGTTTTTATAATGGTTTATTTGTACTTGATGCTTCAGCTGAATTGAATAATAAGAGTGCTTCTTTTACTTATATTGTTGAATCTTTGGATATGTGGCTTCTATTAAAAAATTGAAACAGCTTGAGCTTATACCTAATCTTGCAAATACCGAGTTTAATAAATGTGAAATTTGTGTAGAAGTAAAACATGCTAAGAAACCTTTTAAAAGTGTTGAAAGACAAACTGAACTACTTGAGTTAATTCACATTGATCTAGCTGATTTTAAAAATACTATGAGTAGAGGTGGTAAGAAATATTATATTTCCTTTGTAGATGATATGTCTAGATATACTTGTATTTATCTTCTTTCCTCTAAAGATGAAGTAGAAGAAATGTTTATTAAATATTAAGCAGAAGTTGAAAATCAGTTAGAAAGAAAAATTAAAAGACTTAGATCTGATCGTGGAGGTGAATATGATTCGGGAAGTATTAAAAAATTTTGTGAACTAAATGGAATTGTACATGAAACTTCTCCTCCTTATTCTCCACAGTCTAATGGAGTCGCGAAAAGAAAAAACATAACACTTAAAGATATGATGAATGCTATGTTAATTAGTTCTAGTTTACCTTCTAACATGTGGGGAGAAGCTTGTCTTTCTGTAAATCATATTTTGAATAGAGTTCCACATAAAGAGATAGACTCTACACCATATCATTTATGGAAGAAACATGCACCTAATTTCGGGTATCTTAAAGTGTGGGGGTGTCTAGCTAAAGTAGCTATACCATAATTTATAAGGAATAAAATTTGACCTAAAATAATGGATTGCATTTTTATTGGATATTCTTCTAATAGCGCTACTTATAGATTTTTTATAATTAAAGATGCGACTAATAATTATCAAAATTGTTCAATTTTGGAAACAATGGATGCATAATTTTTTGAAAATATATTTTCAATGAAAATAAGAGATGAGGACAATCCTTCTTCAAGTGAACATTTTAAAAGGAAAGATAAAGAACATGTATCTACATCTACTAGAAGTAAAAGGAAACGTTTTGTGAAAACTTTTGGTCCAGATTTTATAACTACTTTTATAACTGAAGATGACCCTAAAACTTATGAAGAAGCAATGAAATCAATTGATGCAAATTTTTGGAAGGATGCTTTTAATAGTGAACTCGATTCTATTATGTCTAACTGTAATACCTGAGAATTTTCACGTATTAATAAATAGATATATTAATGAAAACGAATATTTATTTGGATATAAATGATTTTGTGTTACGAGATGAGTTAACTCAATTATATTAAATAATTGAATAATTGAGAATACATGGAATTTGTGATGAACTCGTTAAATGCCTTGTGTGGCATCGTGATGAGATATAATAGTGATTATATTAATTAACGAAAGAATTGTTAAGCAAACAATTAATCTATGTTAATTGTTATTAGTTAATAAAGAATTTCGGTTAAATATTAATAGTAATATTAGTCGACGAAGGAATTATCAAGTGAACAATTAATTGTCAATTGTTATTGTGGAATATTAATTAACCTTTATTGGTAATTAATTATTGTTATGTGATTATTAATTGTTATTATGAGTAAAGTAAATTGCATAATTAGAATGATATTATTCACTTAAATTATGTGTATAAGACATGTGATATTATATAATTCTTACAATTAATAAGAAGATGTGGTGTGACATATTGGTATGGCCACGAAATATATATAAATTATATAATAAGTGTAAGGAATTATAAGTTACATAAACAATTATTTATGTGACAATAAGTATGAGTAGAAATATTAAAAGACATACTCTGTCAAAGTGTTTTAATTATCTCAATAAGTGGGTCTACTTGAAATAATAAAGTTTTACGGGGATATTAATTACTAGTGGGTAATTAAATAGAGTCCATACATATAATAATTAGATTGGACAAATGTACATGAACTATATGATGTGAGCGTATAATTTATCCATAAATTTTCTAATATGGTAACAATTGTACACTAAGATTTCATTGTAGGAAATTAAGTAGACCAAACCAAGCCTAGATATCAAGAATGCTGGGATTTTTCTCTTGTCCCATAATAAGTGTCACCAAGTACAATGAACAGTAACTTGAAGCTATATTACGTAAACTTTCTAGCTGCTAAATCATAGGAGATCATGGCTAGCTAGATGGTTGGTATGGAGTGGTTGAGCCACCCTTCTTGAACCATTGTTTCATTGCATTGCACCATGAATTCAACCTCAGTGCTAAGTCATTGTCCAGTCCAAGTTTTTATTATAAATAGCAGCTGTGCTTCTTCATTCTTGTTGCTCAGATTTGTCTGAGAATTTGCTGTAAGACCACGAATTTTATGAAATGAAAGTATTCAATTTTCTTATAATTATTATTTTATTTCGTAAGTGGTTAAATTGATAAAAGGTTAAAGTTAAGGGTGATATGTGATAATTTTTGCAAAGTATGCAAGTTGTTATAAAATATTCATTTGGTCGGGGAATATTATTTTTGTCGGGGAATATCCGTACGACGGCACAATCATTGGTGGACCCCACAACGGAAGTATTGTCGTAGTAAGAAAACGACATAATTATCAGTTTATAAAAATAACGGCGAAAGTGTTACCGTTAAAACTGCTGAACTACCCGGTAGTAAAAGTACAGTAATACGCGTGGTTGCATAGTAGCACACGGTATTGATTATTGATGCTTACGTAAGAAGTCACTCAGTTATACTCAATTATTACTACAGTAATTGATGCATCATATCTCTCATATTATTGATTCAATTATTGTTACAGTAGCATCTGTATAATATGTTATGTTATTAAATTAATAATTGAGACGACAAAGTTATTCATATTATTATTTACAATATTAACGATGTCTAGAAGTTCTTCCAAGGAGAGGTTTGGTCACCTAATTGCGCATCAATAGGGAAAAATTCTTATTGGAAAGCCCCCTCTTTCCTGGGAACGACCTGGTCGATTAATATTGTGAATTATAATAAAGGTGATAAGTTTTGTTTTATTATTATTATAAATGTAATAAAACAAAAAACTTTTTATATAAAACAGAATACTTTTATAAAGTTATTTGTTTTATTAGACTATAAATAGAATATATGATATTCTATTATGCATAGTATTTGTATAGTGCCTGCATAGTATTTGCATAGTAAAATCTTTTTATATAAAATATAATACTTTTATAAAGTTATTCGTTTTATTAGATTATAAATAGAATATATTATATTTTATTTAAAAAAAATTATTTTATTAGAATATTTTATTAATACTGCATAGTAAATCAATATGGACCGTCCGTTTAAAAGTAAATCAATTTGGATCGTTCATGAATTAGTTACTATTCAGTCCATTCTCCTATAAATAGAAGCTCATTCCTTCATTATTTCTTACGAATCACTGAAACTCTAGAGAGAGAAACTATAGAGAGAAAGAAGAAAAGTATTCTGCTACTTCACTACTCCTATATCCAGTTTCTTCTAAGGTAAGGGGTATTATTCTTTCATATTCATGAAGAGAATTATTTTCTTTCCAATACTTGTAAAAGTTGTTGTTCCATTCTTTATTATTATGTTGGAATAACCTGTCTGTGCGAAGTACTGCATACATGGTAAAATTCTGTTGTTATTCCATTCTTTATTATTCTGTCGGAATATCCTGTCTGTGCGTTTACGCATGACCTGGATCCATTCTTTATTATTTTGTCGAAATATCCTGTCTGTGCATTTACGCATGACCTGGTTCTATTATTTATTATTCTGTTGGAATAACCTGTCTGTGCGGTCTATCGCATGCATGGTGAATTCTTCTGTTATTCCATTCTTTATTATTCTGTTGGAATAACCTCTCCAAGTGGATTACCACATGCATGGTGAATGATCATTCGTATTTATTCCTTATTAAATTGTGAAAATGATCTATCTACGTGGATTACCACATGGCGGACGAAAATCTATTTGTAGTTTCATATATTCTATTATACTCAGTTGGTTGAAGCTTTGGCTTCTATACTCCATGAAATTAGTGAAATATCCTTGATAATTGCGCTTCATCCAGTATATTTTTATGGAAATATTCTTCTGAGCATTCTTAAATTTTACTCTACAAAGCAGTATCATGTTGACAATTTGGACGTTATTGGTTCTTGGATAAATTAATTCTCGAACTTGTTTTATTAAATTCTTATATCATTGTCATCATCCTCATGTTTATATTATGTTGAAAGTCATATGTGGCCTGTAGTGCATAGATGGACTTGGTATGATTATGACCAGTGATTATTCGGTATAATCATGACCGTAATGTTACAAATAATGTGGTAAAAGTCCTCATTGGCCCGTAGTACATTGATGGACAGTTGTTGGCATGATCATGACCATTGATGAATACACGAATATCCTTGGCCCATAGTGTATGGATAATTTGTGGTTGTGATACTAATAAATATCCTTGGCTGTAGTGCAGGGATGATGTAGATTATTTATTAAGCTGAGTCCCAGCGATAAAAGTGATGAAAAACCTTTTAAATCATAAAAGATAGTAGATTTTATTCTCTACTTGACTCTTTTAATGTATTGCTTGTTCCGCTGCAGTTAAACTTGATGTTTGTTATATTATATCAGTTTAACACTGTTGAAGGCTAACGATAATTTATTCTGCATTATCTTAGTCATAATTATTCTTACTAGGCTAGTTAAGCTCATTCTTTTACTTTCATTATTCTCTTTAGAAAATGAGAACGTAGTAGGGACTAGTCGGAGAATGGAGTGACGGTCCAAATGAAAGCATTAGTAGTCCTCACTATTCTATGAAATAGTATGATAATAAATGTATTGAGAACTTATTTTGAGTTTGAATACTGTCTAGAAGACAATATTTGTATTAAAACTCACAGCTCATGTTGTATATTTAAGATTGTATTTGTATTATGTACCATGTATTTGGCGACTTAGAATAGGTGACGAATACTGTGATACCAACTGTGACGCCCCCAAAATAGGCATACATCACCTATTCTGAGTCGTCAAATACATGGTACAAATATAAATAAAAACTTAATTACACAACTGTCGTGTAAAATACGACAAAACATAAGCTGTGAGTTTTAATATAACTTTGTCTTCTAAACAGTATTCAAACTCAAAATAAGTTCTCAATACATTTATTTTCACACTATTTCATAGAATAGTGAGGACTACTTATGCTATCATCTGAACTGTCACTCCGTTCACTGACTAGTCCCCGCTGCGTTTTCATTTTCTGAAGAGAATAATGAAAGCAAAAGGGTGAGCTCAACTAGCACAGTAAGAAATATTATGACTAAGATAATGTAGAATAAATTATCGTTAGCCTTCAACAGTGTTAAACTGATACAATATAACAAACATCAAGTTTAACTACAGCGGAACAAGCAATCCATTAAAAGAGTCAAGTAGAGAATAAAATCTACTATCTTATATGATTTAAAAAGGTTTTTTTATCACTTTTATCGCTGGGACTCAGCTTAATAAATAATACACATCATCCCTGCACTACGACCAAGGATATTCATTAGTATCACAACCACAAATTATCCATGCACTATGGGCCAAGGATATTCGTGTATTCATCAATGGTCATGATCATGCTAACAACTTTCCATCAATGCACTACGGGCCAATGAGGACTTTTACCACATCATTTGTAACATTACAGTCATGATTATACTGAATAATCCCTGGTCATAATCATATCAAGTCCATCTATGCACTACAGGTCACAAATGACTTTCAACATAATATAAACATGAGGATGATGACAATGATATAATTCAAGAATGCTCAGAAGAATATTTCCATGAAAAGATACTGGATGAAGCGCAATTATCAAGGATATTCCACTAATTTCATGGAGTATAGAAGCCAAAGCTTTAACCAACTGAGTATAATAGAATATATAAAGTTGCAAATGGATTTTCGTTCGCCATGTGGTAATCCACGTAGACAGATCATTTCCAATATTTAATAAGGAATGAATACGAATGATCATTCACCATGCATGTGGTAATCCACATGGACATGTTATTCTAACAGTATAATAAAGAATGGAATAACAGAAGAATTCACCATGCATGCGATAGACCGCACAGACAGGTTATTCTAACAGAATAATAAATAATGGAACCAGGTCATGCGTAAACGCACAGACAGGATATTCCGACAGAATAATAAAGAATGGAACCAGGTCATGCGTAAACGCACAGACAGGGTATTCCGACAGAATAATAAAGAATGGAATAACAACATAATTTCACCATGTATGCGATACTTCGCACAGACATGTTATTCCAACATAATAATAAAGAATGGAACAATAACTTTTACGAGTATTGGAAAGAAAATAATTTTCTTCATGAATATGAAAGAATAATACCCCTTACCTTAGAAGAAACTGGTTATAAGAGTAGTGAAGTAGCAGAATACTTTTCTTCTTTCTCTCTATAGTTTCTCTCTCTAGAGTTTCAGTGAATTCGTAAGAAATAATGAAGGAATGAGCTTCTATTTATAGGAGAATGGACTGAATAGTAACTAATTCATGAACGATCCAAATTGATTTACTTTTAAACGGACAGTCTATATTGATTTACTATGCAGTATTAATAAAATATTATAATAAAATAAAATCTTTTAAATAAAATATAATATATTCTATTTATAATCTAATAAAACGAATAACTTTATAAAAGTATTATGTTTTATATAAAAAGATTTTACTATGCAAATACTATGCAGACACTTGCAAATACTATGCATAATAGAATATCATATATTCTATTTATAGTCTAATAAAATAAATAACTTTATAAAAGTATTTTGTTTTATATAAAAAGTTTTCTGTTTTATTACATTTATAATAATAATAAAACAAAACTTATCACCTTTATTATAATTCACAATATTAATCGACCAGGTCGTTCCCAGGAAAGAGGGGGCTTTCTAATAAGGATTTCTCCCCATTGGCGCGCAATTAGGTGACAAAACCTCTCCTTGGCTGAACTTCTAGACATCGTTAATATTGCAAATAATAATATGAATAACTTTACCGTCTCAATTATTGATTTAATAACATAACATATTATACAGATGCTACTGTGACAATAATTGAATCAATAATATGAGAGATATGATGCAGCAATTACTGTAGCAATAATTGAGTATAACTGAGTGACTTCTTACGTAAGCATCGATAATCAATACCGTGTATTACTATGCAACCACGCATTTTACTGTACTTTTACTACTGGGTAGTTCAATTGTTTTAACGGTAACACTTTCGCCGTTATTTTTATAAAATGATAATTCTGTCGTTTTCTTACTACGACAATACTTCCGTTGTGGGGTCCACCAATAATTGTGTCGTCGTACGGGTATTCCCCGACAAAAAGAATATTCCCCGACCAAACGAATATTTTATAACAACTTGCATACTTTGCAAAAAATTTCACATATCACCCTTAACTTTAACCTTTTATCAATGTAACCACTTACGAAATAAAATAATAATTATAAGAAAATTGAATACTTTCATTTCATAAAATTTGGGGTCTTACAATCTCCCCTCCTTATAAAATTTCTCCCTCGAAATTTACGTACGTACCTGGTATGCCGAAGAGGTGAGGATACCTTGAATTCATTTCAGATTCTAACTCTTGAGGCATAACCTTTGAGTGTCGAATATGATCCTTCTTATCCAAGATTTTAACACGTATCTCCTCATACGTTAAATCTTCTGCTATCTCGTCTAGTTCTAATTCAATAATGTGGTTCGGGTCGTCCACATAATTACGTAACATCGATACGTGAAAAATATTATGAACACGCGACATACTTGGCGATAAAGCGAGTCTATAGGCCATAGTACCTACTCGATCGAGGATTTCAAATGGGCCAATTAAATCAAGGGTTGAGATTTCCTCTCTTCGTCGATTCTTTCTTCTAGAATAACGCCCTTTTGAACCTTCTTCTTCACATTCATCAGATTCGGGTGTGTAGCTTGAGCGGCTTTAACTTTATCGATTAAAGTCGATTCTACTCGTATATTCGTCATCATCACATGGGTCCCTGGAGTCTTTAACTCTATCTCCATCCTTTGCAAGTCATACAAAATGGATTTTTGTGCTAACAACATCGCACTCGTAAACGCATACAATCTTCTACTCAACATGTCAGCTACCACGTTCGCTTTCCCACGATGGTATTGAATGGTACGATCGTAATCTTTAACAGCTCAAGCCGACGTCTTTGGCTCATTATACGTTCATTTTGGTTGAAGAAATATTTAAGGGTTTTAGAAATGGGTTTTGTACTAGGGTCAATACAAAATTTAATTTCACGCTCTAGGGGTAGACTAAGAAGTCTTCAAGAATACGTTAGGAAATTTATTAACAATAAAAATATCATTCAAAACTGTGACTCTCATCCAAGACTTGGATAGTACGTCACATTGATACCTATCAACTTGCCATCGTCATTCACAACATCCCCTACGGAAAGTATGGATTCTGTACATTCCACACAAGGAAGTCAACAACGAAAGGACCGGGGCTCTTTACTTATGGCTTGATATGACAATGCTTGACTTTAGTGGTTTGGTTGCTTGAATTCGTATAACAGGTTGGTTAGGAATATGAAAGCTAACCACCTTACGAAAAGCTTGATGAGTAGTTAACCAATCGATTCCTAAAATCATATCAAAGGTAAGTATTTTCAAAGAGATAAGATCGACAGGTAACGTGAAAGTGTCGATTTGAATCAACAAGATTTATAAACAGTGGAGGTAACGAAGGCTTCTACTAACTAAGTTTCAACCAATAAGTCAAAGTCTAACTTCTCCTGAGTTAAATTTAAACGGTGAGCGCAAGCAAGAGAGATAAAAGAATGGGTAGAATCGGTATCTAATAAGGTATAGACTTCGCAAGAATTTATAATTAACTAACCCGTGCTAACTTCGTTTGGGTTACTCGTTTTTTGAGAAGTCACAAAAAACACTCTTCCTGAAACCACCGACTTTGTTTTGTCCGTACCCGTCTTTGGTACCACCGTCCCAACTAGACTTGACTTTGGTGCACGACAAAATCGGGCTAGGTGACCTTCTTTTTCACAATTGTAACATGCTTTGGATGGCATCGCACAGTTTGGACTGATGTGTCCCTCCTCTCTACATTTAAAGTATATGATAGGTGGTCGTTCTCCTTCCTTAACAACAGGTGTTGATGCTGACGTCTTTCCATCATTGTTGAATCTCCTCTTCTTGAAATTTTCACTCCTATTATCTTGGCCTTGATTACCACCGAAGTGGTTACCATTCTTGGCATGATAATTTTCCCCACGATGATTATCATTGTTTCGATGGTCGTTGCCACCGGTACGATTATTATCGTGTTGTTGGTCATTGCCTTTTGGTTGGGCTGGCTCATTATCGCGCTCCAATAACTGAGCCCTATTCACAACATCGGAATATAAACAAAGTTTGTGAGAAATGAGGTATTGACGTATATCGGGTTTCAAACCTCTTAGAAACATTCGCGTCATTCGCTCCTCATTATCGACCAAATGGGATGTAAACCAGGATAACTCCGCAAATTTAGTCTCGTATTGCGACACGGTCATATTATTTTGCTCCATTGATGTTCTCAACATTCTCGGATGTCATTTTCAAATACTGCTACAAAACAAGGGTTAATTAACATATCACATATTATCCCTATACTCTGACTGACCAATTAAATACCAAATAAACTTAGGTAGGTCATACTAGCGAAAGAATTTCCCGTCTCTCCCCTCTTAGTTCTTATCTCACATTTCAGCCAGGGATCATATCCCTAAGCTTTGATACCAACTGTGATGCCCCCAAAATAGGTATACATCACCTATTCTAAGTCGCCAAATACATGGTACAGAATATAAATACAATCTTAAATATACAACATGAGCTGTGAGTTTTAATACAAATATTGTCTTCTAGACAGTATTCAAACTCAAAATAAGTCCTCAATATATTTATTATCACACTATTTCATAGAATAGTGAGGACTACTAATGCTATCATCTGGACCGTCATTCCGTTTCCCGATTAGTCCCTGCTACGTTCTCATTTCCTGAAGAGAACATTGAAAGTAAAAGGGTGAGCTCAACTAGCCCAGTAAGAAATATTATGACTAAGATAATGCAGAATAAATTATCGTTAGCCTTCAACAGTGTTAAACTGATACAATATAACAAACATCAAGTTTAACTGCAGCGAAACAAGCAATCCACTAAAAGAGTCAAGTAGAGAATAAAATCTACTATCTTTTATGATTTAAAAGGTGTTTCATCACTTTTATCGCTGGGACTCAGCTTAATAAATAATCCACATCATCCTTGCACTACGGCCAAGGATATTCATTAGTATCACAACCACAAATTATTCATGCACTATGGGCCAATGATATTCCTGTATTCATCAATGGTCATGATCATGTCAACAACTGTCCATCAATGCACTACAGGCCAATGAGGACTTTTACCATATCATTTGTAACATTACGGTTATAATTATACCAAATAATCCCTGGTCATAATCATACCAAGTCCATCTATGCACTACAGGCCACAGATGACTTTCAACATAATATAAACATGAGGATGATGATAATGATATAAGAATTCAATAAAAATAAGTTAAAGAATTAATTTATCTAAGAACCAATAACGTCCAAATTGTCAACATGATACTGCTTTGTAGAGTAAAATTCAAGAATGCTCAGAAGAATATTTTCATGAAAAGATACTGGATGAAACGCAATTATCAAGGATATTCCACTAATTTCATGAAGTATAGAAGCCAAAGCTTTAACCAACTAAGTATAATAGAATATATGAAACTGCAAATGGATTTTCGTCCGCCATGCAATAATCCACGTAGACAGATCATTTTCACAATTTAATAAGGAATGAATACGAATGATCATTCACCATGCATGTGGTAATCCACATGGAGAGGTTATTCCAACAGAATAATAAAGAATGGAATAACAGAAGAATTCACCATACATGCGATAGACCGCACAGACAGGTTATTCTAACAGAATAATAAATAATAGAACCAGGTCATGCGTAAACGCACAGACAGGATATTCCGGCAAAATAATAAAGAATGGAACCAGGTCATGCGTAAACGCACAGACAGGATATTTCGACAGAATAATAAAGAATGGAATAACAGCATAATTGCACCATGTATGCGGTACTTCGCACAGACAGGTTATTCCAACATAATAATAAAGAATGGAACAACAGCTCTTACGAGTATTGGAAAGAAAATAATTCTCTCCATGAATATGAAAGAATAATACCCCTTACCTTAGAAGAAACTGGATATAGGAGTAGTGAAGTAGCATAATACTTTTCTTCTTTCTCTCTATAGTTTCTCTCTCTAGAGTTTCAGTGAATTCGTAAGAAATAATAAAGGAATGAGCTTCTATTTATAGGAGAATGGACTGAATAGTAACTAATTCATGAACGGTCCAGATTGATTTACTTTTAAATGGATGGTCCATATTGATTTACTATGCAGTATTAATAAAATATTCTAATAAAACAAAATCTTTTAAATAAAATATAATATATTCTATTTATAATCTAATAAAACGAATAACTTTATAAAAGTATTATGTTTTATATAAAAAGATTTTACTATGCAAATACTATGCAGACACTATGCTAATACTATGCATAATAGAATATCATATATTCTATTTATAGTATAATAAAACAAATAACTTTATAAAAGTATTCTGTTTTATATAAAAAGTTTTCTATTTTATTACATTTATAATAATAATAAAACAAAACTTATCATCTTTATTATAATTCACAATATTAATCGACTAGGTCGTTCCCAGGAAAGAGGGGACTTTCCAATAAGGATTTCTCCTATTAGCGCGCAATTAGGTGACCAAACCTCTCCTTGACAGAACTTCTAGACATCGTTAATATTGCAAATAATAATATGAATAACTTTGCCGTCTCAATTATTGATTTAATAACATAACATATTATACAGATGCTACTGTGACAATAATTGAATCAATAATATGAGAGATATGATGCAGCAATTACTGTAGCAATAATTGAGTATAACTGAGTGACTTCTTACGTAAGCATCAATAATCAATACCGTGTGCTACTATGCGACTACGCGTATTACTGTACTTTTACTACCGGGTAGTTCAACAGTTTTAACGGTAACACTTTCGCCGTTATTTTTATAAAATGATAATTCTATCATTTTTTTACTACGACAATACTTCCGTTGTGGGGTCCACTAATAATTGTGCCGTCGTACGGATATTCCCCGACAAAAAGAATATTCCTCGACCAAACGAATATTTTATAACAACTAAAAAATTTCACATATCACCCTTAACTTTAACCTTTTATCAATTTAACCACTTACGAAATAAAATAATAAGTATAAGAAAATTGAATACTTTCATTTCATAAAATTCGGGGTCATACATTTGCTAAGTGAGAGTTGAGAGCATACAAGTAATCTAGAGCTTAGAAGTTCATTTGGAGCAAGTTCTTTTCATATTTACAGAGGTATAACTCCTCTTTCCTTGTTGCCATTTTTATTCTCTGTAAAAATGGAGTTTTAGTCTTGAAATTTCAAATTCTATAATTTATTGAATTCTCTGTTAATTGGTATGGATTAGCATGCCATGGTGTTATCTGAGCTTGTATGCATATCTAGGAGCTTTGTTGTTAGTCTAATTTCAAGTTTAGCAGTGAATGTGTCAAGGCTCTGCAAAAGCAGAGCCATTTTTTTTGGTTCTGATTGCAGTGGCGCTGCTGCGCCACTTCTATAGCCTAGTACCGCGCGGCCACGCGTGGTGCTGTTCTTAGATGCTGAGTTGAGGTTTCTGATTTGTTTTGGGCATGCTATGATAGTTAGGTTAAGCCTATAAATGACCGTATCATGTGATTAGATATAGTTTTGATCATGTTATGTTGTTTTAGCTTGATTTGAGCTAAGTTTTCAAGAAAACTTCAAGTTTTGGAAAAGCTAGAAATGGTAAACTTGAATAATGCATATTCTGATCTTGCAAACATGCTAGTATGGTTTTGAAAAGCATGTCGGACATACTAACTTATATATATGGACTTCATATTGAAGCATGAGCATGTTAGACTTAGAAGTAAGCGTTGCTAATGAAAATGCGAACTTTGAACGTGAATGTTAATGTGCTACTTTGAAAGTTAGAATCTGATGATTATGAACATGTTAGATGATATCCTTAGACACACACTCATGTATCATAAATGTATATGTACCATGCTTAGGTATCGTAATCATAAACAAAGCATATTTCAAAACAAAACAATGTTAAATACACGTTTGTGATACGAATACTGACAAGCATGTCTAATATGATTTATATGACTACATTATATGTTTAAGAATCAAGCATGTTGGACTTTGTGATTTTATAACCTTAAATAGCCTTAAATTGTTGAGATGTCCAACTTAGAACTGTATTGTGCAAGACGAGACCTAGATTAAACTAGACAAGTGCGAAAGGACCCTTAACATGTTAATATGTGTTATGTATGTCAGGATGGACAAGCTAGGCCAAGCAAATAACTGCTCAGCCCTGGTTTAAACTGGGAGTGGCGCAGTCACGCGTCTCCTCAGTGCAAATCAGGCGCGGCCACGCCAGTTTGGAATCACAGTTAGTGAGTTCTGACTTTTGGGCAGTAACTTGTATGATGCCTATAATGCTAAGTGTGATCTAAAACCTACTGATGTGTATATATACGTGTGATGTTTAGTCGATAAGTTGGTGTTGTATTGAAATGAAAAGTCCATAAGTAAGGAGGTCTAAACCTTGAGCATTCTCGAGTTGCTTATGAAGTAACTAAGTATTTGATTTATGATGACGTATAAACTGATTTTGTACCTTACATGCCTACTTGTATCATGGCAAGCTTGATTAAAGACTATGTTAGCTAATGAACATCTTGAACATATAATACGTTATAAATAGGATTCGAAAGTGTTAAATTCTTAAACGAGGATAAACTACGCGTATGGCAAGTTTCTAAACCTATCTTATTATTGAGCAAGTTCTATAACCTTACCCAAATCTATATTGAGCAAGTATCCTAAACATTGGCATTACTTTATTCAACGAATATCGTAAGCTTATCTCATTGAATGCAAATTATCCTATTTATTTGTTCAATTGAGCTAGTATGTCAAAAACTATGGTGAAAACTATAAATCATGTCGAATTTAGTATTATTCTCGAATACTCTGACAGTGTCTATGCTATTTGATTCGGCTAGACTATATGCATGTTTATAAAAACTGTCCAAACCAATTGACTGGTGCGAAAATCTTGAAAACTGAGTTGGACAACCCTTTTGATAAGGGGAGTGTATGTTGTTGGAAACCCCAACACATGAATGGTTTATTATTGTGGTGTTATGCATAACGTAAAGTATTGTAGACTGATCATCTATAGTACTTGATATTTTGGGCTATCAGTTTAATATTGGTAACTCTAGTGGAAGTTCAATAGTCCTTAGTGACTGCTCAGTATAAATTTCTTATCCAGTTGGATACATTGTTAGTCATTGAATTCATATATATCTGTTGATTTATATTGAATTGCCATTCTAATTCCAAGAATTGTTGATATTCCTTATCCGTGATAATATTCTGAAACTTTGAACTATCCTAGAAATGGCACTTTGATATTTCAAACCTTGTGATATTATATCTTACCCCTTGTTGTATATTACTTGCTGGGCAATTTGTGCTCATCCTTGCTTAATTTAAACCTTTCAGTTAAGGAAGAACAGGAAGGTGTCTCTGGAGCAGACAAGGGCAAGGGCAAGGCTACCGACTAGCTTGTCCCTTTTTTTGTTTAAAGTTTATTATGACGTATTAAGACTATGTTTAAGCTTATGTTTGATCATGTAATAAGTCGCTATTAGATATTATTATGAAATCTATTAAGCACTGTAGGTTGCGAGACTTGGGGGAATAATTATAATAAATCATTGTATATTATTCTAAAGTAGATTTTCCGTTGTGTATGCGTTATTTTAGTTATTATGGTTTTACCATGAGAACGTGATAAACCAAATTCGAGTGACCAAGTGGAGGTCAGAATTTGGGGGCGTCACACTAACCATATATGGGAACTAGTTAATTTGCCTAGAGGATGTAAACCTATTGGATGTAAATGGGTGTTTAAAAAGAAGTTAAAAGCTGATGGGTCTATTGATAAATTTAAGACAAGACTTGTAGCAAAAGGGTTTACTCAAAAGGAAGGTTTTGATTATTTTGACACTTACTCACCAGTGACTAAAATAGCAACTATAAGAATTTTAATTGCTTTGGCATCTATTCATAAATTGATAATCCACCAAATGGACGTTAAAATTACTTTTTTGAATGGAGAGTTAAATGAAGAAATATATATATGTCAACCTGAAGGGTTTGTTGTTCCAGGTGAAAAACATAAAGTGTGTAGACTTGTAAAATCTTTGTATGGTTTGAAACAAGAGCCAAAATAATGGAATGACAAATTTAATAAAACTCTCTTGTCTAATGATTTTGTGACAAATGAATCTGCTAGTTGTGTCTATAGTAGATTCAATGGAAATTGTGGTGTGATTATTTGTTTATATGTGGATGACTTGCTAAATATTTGGTACTGATGAGAAAGTTATGAAAACTACTAAAGACTTTTTATCTTCTAAATTTGACATGAAAGATTTAGGAGAAGCGGATTTGATTCTTGGCATGAAAATAAATAAACATGCAAATGGTTTAGTTTTATCACAGTCTCATTATGTGAAAAATATTCTTGAAAATTTTAATTTCTTTAATGAAGAGTCATTAGGAACCCCTTATCACTCTAGTGTGCATTTAAAGAAAAATAAAGGGAATGGTATTGCAATAATTGAATATGCTAAAATTATTGGTAGTGTAATGTATTTAATGAACTGTACTCGACCTGATATTGCATATGACATTAGTAGACTTAACAGATATACACATAATCCTTCACAAGATCATTAGAATGCATTGTCACGACTAATGAGATATTTAAAAGGAACAGTTAATGTAGGTGTACATTTCACTGGTCATCCTAGTATTTTAGAAGGATATTGTGATGCTAATTGTGTATCTGATAATGATGAGACAAACTCCACTAGTGGTTATGTGTTTACTTTAGGTGGAGGAGCTGTTTCTTGAAAATTTACTAAACAAACTTGTACTGCTAGATCTACTATGGAATCTGAATTTATTGCTTTAGAATTGGTAGGTACAGAAGCAGAGTGGATAAGAAATTTATTGGCTGATATACCATTGTGGTTTAAGCCAATTCTTTCTATTTCTTTGCATTGTGATTCTCAAGCAGCTATTGGCAGGACAATGAACCATGTTTATAATAGAAAACAGAGACATATTCGTTTGAGGCATAATATTGTACGAGGACTGATCAGTAACGAAGTTATTTTCATGGAATTTGTGAGGTCTGAAAAGAACCTAGCGGATCCGCTTACTAAGGGATTAAGTAAAAAGGTAGTCTAAGGAGCATCCAGAGGGATGAGACTATTGCCAACATTTTGAGTAAATAATATGTGATGAAAACTCAACCCATGTGATTGGAGATCCATGAATTGGGTTCAATGGGTAACAACAAGTCATATAATTATTTAATTAAAGCACTACAATTATTTATATTTTCCCATGTGGGTATGTGGTGCTTACTGACAAATTGTGATAGGATGAATTATTTAGATTCTTAATGAAACTCATAGCCCTAAAGGATGGTATATGTCAGTTTACACTTGATGGGTTCACCTATATAAAGGTGGAGGTGTAGGTCGCTTCCTATGAGAGTCTTTGTCAAACTCTTTAGAGCCTTTATGAAAATCTAGGATATAACGCATGGCCTAGGACGCGCCCAATTGCGGACTTGTGTGGATTCAGAATTTTTAGATACGTGTGCAAGTTCAATTATTTGTATCATAGATATGATTACTTTTCATAATTGTTTGAAAATTCAACGTTGTTGACGTTAAAAAAATAATTTGCATGTTTTTCTGATAGGTTTACAAGAGTTTATTGGTTTTTCTAATCATTAAGCCCGCAAAGTAAAATATGTTTTGACATATAGTTGAGTACAATATCATAATAAAATGCAGTTCCATTACAACAATTGCTTATTGCTAAAATATTACGTTATTGCTAGTTTACATCTCCAAAAAAGAACACCACCACTTGCGAAATGGACATCAAATACAAGACCATCGAAAGATTTGCAGTTTTTCATAGCAGACAAAAGTATGATCAGGTATGTCATAGCAGACAGAAGCCATCTGGAGGAGTTGCTATTCTTCTCAGCGTACAAAAGGAATTAGCAGATATTCTGCGTAAAATAGCTGCATGAACAACTGAAACATATTAACCACTTTTTTCTTATATTAAACTGACCAAAAGACAAACTATAATTGTTTTCTCGTTTATTCCGCAAATTGCTCTATTTTTTCATGTGTAGTCCTCAAACTCTAGCTAGTTTTTACTTTTACACTCTGTTTCTGAGTTTTGAACAGAAAAAAAAAAAGAATAGAAAACTTAAATTAGAACAGAAAAAAAAAAAGAATAGAAAACTTGAAGTTTTTCTTTGTGTTGTTTCTGAGTTTTTAATAGAAAAGAATATAAAATTTAAAATTGAGGACATGAGTTGTAATTTAAAATTTATTATATTAAAAGTTGAGGATAATATGGGAATTATAAAAATATTACTTATTTCAATTTTTTTTCCGTCCAAATCAAGCCAATTTTGGACGAAAAACTTTGGCAGGAAAAGTGGTCAAGTTTTCTATCCATTTCTTTTCTTTTCTGTTTATTAAAAAACTCAGAAACAAAAGAATTGGAAAGAAAACTTAAAATTTCCGTCCATTTCTTTTCTTTTCTGTCCATTTTAAAATTCAGAAACAGAGCGTAAGTCTCCATTAATTGCTCTATTTTTGTAAGGTTGAACTGAGATTTCAGAACCTAAAAAGTTTGAGGATGAAATATGCGAAAACATATATAGTTATAAGACTAAACGTGAAAAACAACTATAATTTGGTGAGCAACTTGAACTATCCCTATTTTATATTTACTTGTGAAGTAACTTGGATTATCCCTATTTTATATTTACTTGCCTTCCATATGAACATGTAAAAAGAAGTTACTGATGAGTTTTTGTTGAGATTAACAGACTGAGCTCGAAGCCAAAGAACGGATGCAAGTGTACAGTGGCCTAATACCTGTGAAAAAGGGTAAAAATTTAATCGTCAAGTGACATTAGAAATCAAATTATCATGACTTATATGTAATTACATGTTTTGCAGTGTTAGAATAGCATACAGTTACAAGTTTGCACAATAGCATTGAGGACGAAGCTCCAATCACCACCGCAGCTCCATAGGCCATTAGTAGCATGCTAATACAAAGCCAAAATACCTTTTTCCAGAAGAAAAGAAATAAAGTTAACAATCAGTGAAACATATAAATGATGCATCTAAACGGGTTTTTTTTTATCGGAAAAATTGAAATTTCATTATAACCCAAGATAGTACAAGTTTGGCAACTCAATAATGTTCGGAATTCGGCCACATATGAAATACACTTCATGATAAAAAAAAAACAGAAAGGAAAAGCCTAACTCTTGTTTTCTCTTTCTAATGTATCAAGCATTCTTTTTAATAGAAAAACTAAAATCTCAACTCGGTCAAATTCTAAGTCCTAATCAAATCATAGAACAAAACTAATCAAATCATAGAACAAAAGCCCAATTATTAAATCCATTGTCTGAATAATATCTAAGACCGTAAAATGAGCAAACAGTTCGGGAGTTCGGGCTCGATTCGTACTCGCTCGACTAAAAATTCGACTCGAAATATAAATGAGTAAAATATGAGCACATTTTAAAGTTCGATAAATTAATCGAACCTAATCAAATTATAATTTTCTATTGATACTTGGATCATATTCGTCAGAAAAGTCCAAACTGTTCGGGCTCGATTCGGAATCGGGCTCGACTCGGTAGTTAAATGAGCCTCAATCAAACTTTATTTTATACTCGATAAATTTTATGAACCAAATCTGAGCAACTCAATACTCGAATCGACTCGATTCGTTTACACCCTTAATAATATCTTCTTGGATGATTGGGTGACTAATTTATGTGGGTCTGGGTTGGTACGTGGAACTGAGGTTTTATAAACAATCACCCCTATTTGAATAAACGCCCTCGTTAGGCCAAATGCTCCTTGGGTGATTGAAGGTAGTGTTATAAATTTACCCATCCCAAATGTACATTACGTCTCTATCAAGACAAATACCCCAACTCAAGTCAATTCATGAGTCCGAATCAAATATATCATAGTAACAAGGCCAAAATCCATGTCTCAATAGTATTATTTTTCGGATCATCTTAGCATATCATAGACTCACCCCCAAACAGGGGCGGATCCAGCCCATTAGTTTAGTGGGATCAAATTTTTAAAAACAAAAATTTATAAAAAAAATATAAAATACAATAAAATAAAGACGCCAGAATGCGAGAGATATTACAAATAATTGTGTGAGCTATCATATAAAATTGATATTGTTTTATGTAATTGAATACACTTCGAATCCTCGATTTTATGTTATATATAAAATGATATTTTATAATTTTTTAAAACACTGTTATTATAAGAGACACTTCTTGTGTCCTCTAAAATAAATTACAAAACTAAATAATATTGTTAAAATATTATTTATAATAATATTTTTCGAGATTTCATTGTTTGAAACTATCGTAATGATAGTTTCATTTCAATAACTGCAAAAATATTATGTTCAATGTAAGTTACTAAACAATATAAAAGAGTGGAGTGTTTGTGTTAGTAGAAATTTAAGACATTTAATATTATTTTAATCTGAATTTTTTATTTTTACTAAATACTTTATAAAATCAAAATTAAATTAAAAATTGACTCCCAAAAATTCAGTGGGGTCAATTGACCCCGCTGCCCTGAGGTAGATCCGCCCATGCCCCAAAAAAATCATATATGAAGGTACTACTAATGGTAACTTGGGTCCTTAAATACATATCAAAGAATCTCACATGTTTCAATATGAGAATGTTGTATTACATCAAGGGATGCAAAAATAACATTTACCCCCCACTGTAGTTGGCACTCTTTGTGCAATAAACTGAAAAAAAGTTGCAATCAACCCACTGAACTAATTAAAAATAAGTAATTGCATCTTTCTGTTAAATTAACTTGATAGACGTTAAATTGAGCGGCAATTGAGCGGCATATTATCACATGTGGCTGTAAAATTTGCTAAAGTAGTGTTGATTATATCACGTTCTAATAACCTAATGTTTTGATGATGACTTGTTCATTGGTAATAAATTCTTTGTTGTGAATTTCAGGAAATTGTTTCAAGAATTATTTGATGGATTATTCAAGAAGATTGAAGATGATTTGAGTCTTAAGAAAAATATGTAAGGACATTACAAATATTTGATTTTTCAATACAAGGCTCTAGGACATATTATTTGTGCATTTAATTAAATATTTTTTATGCATGCTTAAAAAGGAAAATTAGTTTATTGTCCGGATTAAATATTTTGAGCATGTCTAAGCATGTTATAATTGTTATTAAAAGAACTGATTTTTTCATGGTTAGTATTGTCCGAATTATTCCCTATGTATTGATAATATTTGTATATTTCGTATGATAAACTTATATGTTATATCTAAGAGTTGTTGAAGTGGGTTGGCAGAAATATGATTACCTTTTAAAATAATGGGATAAATATCTTGGAAACATAAGATAATTATTATCTTGAAAAAGTTGGTACATATCCTTCCCTATATTAATGCTTGATAGGTGGCGGCAGACTTGATTATGTGTACTGAAAAAAGTCTAATCTCTTAAGAGATTTGTTTAGAGATATACACGGATAGTTATTTATTTTTTAGTGTCCAAGTGATATAGATTGTTTGTTATATACTGATCTTCTCAATCTCTTTCCAACGGAAATATTATTGGAACGTTACTTAAGAAAATTTGTTGGTAACGTAAAAATTTTCATGTAACATATCTTTATCAGTAACGGTAACAATTTGAGCTATAAAAATGAAACTGGGATCAGTGATAATTACAACACTTGAATTAATATTTTGCACTCACATACTTGAAAGCTATTCTATTCTTGGTGCAAATTTTGAGCTGCTGATCAATTAATATTTTCAGTCAACTTTTGAGAGCATAATATTGGTGATATCTTTTACTCTTACTACTTGATCATTGTATTCATTAGTTGAGTCTTGCATTGTTAAATTATTTATTTGCTTTGATCATTAGACCTCTATAATTGTAATCTTATATTTTTAGACTAAGTGTTGTTTAAAAGAATTTAATCCAGGTGGATTAAGGTTTGTTTACAAACAGGTTCAAGAAGCTTCTGTGCTTAAGGGGTGCATTGGTGCACAAGGAGCAAGTGTGCTCAAGTGAATTAATTGTAATTCAATTTGATAGAATTTATTTTTGTAACAAGGGTCTTTTAAAGAAATAAAAGTAAGTCTTCAATACTAGTTGGTCTTGGTGCTATTTTATTGCTTATTTTATTATTTCTCAAGATAGTTAATTTTCTCAATAATTAAAATACAAACTTTTGCTTCATCTTGAGATTTTGTGTTAACTCCAAGTATTCTATTTGACTTATAAATTCACCAAGATATTTTCTTAGACAGAAATTCAATTCGGTAGACTACAGTCATTCAGCAAGCTGTATTCTTCAATACAGTAGGCTATATTCAATAGGTTGAATTTAAAGTTTAAGAATTGGTCATAGTTTATTTTTACACTTATTCAACTCCCCTTCTAAATGTGCCTTATTTGAATTTCAAGTAGTTAGTCCCATGTGGATTTGGTAGTTACATAAGATTTTTTTTAAAAAAAAGGAAAACTTAAAATTAGATTTTCTTTTTTTACTTTACCTATAACATTCTTGCCTTTGGCAATAAAATGAATTCCAAGACCTCATGCGCCCAAAGGCGCTTATGAATAATTTTTTTACCATTGAACTATGAGGGGCTTGGTATAATTTCTCTCTCTCCTCTAAGTCCTTCATCTGGGTTGGTTCCTTCTTCACCTGGGGTTTTCATTGCCCACAAATATTTCAGCGCACCATCTTACACCTCTATAAAACCTATAAGGCTATATCTATCATATTTTTCTCACATTTCTTTGTAATCATTAATTAATTTAAAGAATATTTAGGGTTTTAATTTGGTATGTATGATTCATTCTGATAATCTCAGATGATGGATGAATAATGGATGATGATATTATTTTTGATGACGTCGTGGCTGTATGAAAAATTATAGAGATTGGCTGGTGATTCGAAAAAAAGATGGCTACAAATGGATGAAGCTGGAGAGGTGTGTGTGCCTACATATATATATAATGAAAAAAATTGTGATTCTTAAGTTTGAGATCTACAATTGCATAAATTTGTAAAAGATGGGTGTTGATTCATATGATTTCATTTTCAAAAGGAGATAAATGAATGGTGATTATGGAATTCTGATAGTGGCTTGGACTGTTCCAGTAGAATAGATTTGAAGCTTAGAAAGGTTGAAGATGAAGAGAGAAGAGAGAGAAAGAAAAGAGAAAAAAAGAAATAAAGTAATTAAAAATTAAAAAAAAAGAGAGTTTATTTTGTATATATATATCAATTAATCTCACGTGGCTGTTTTCCATGTCATTTCCTTGTATTTTTTTAAGTTCCATGTAGGTAATAAATAAACAGACATTCAATTAATATAACGAAATTGTATGATTCTAACATTTTAATTAGTTTAGTGGGCTAATTATTGTTTTTTTTAGTTCAGTAACCTATTACACAAAGTGTGCCAACTACAATTGAGTAAATGTTATTTTCGCCCATCAAGGCATAATTCCATATTAAAACTCACTCAAATCTGCACCAAGACACTAGTAGCTATAGCAGTCATAGTGCATTGTAGAATTGAGTCATCAAAGCCTCAAAATTATCATCAAATTATTTAATTCAATTATTTCTAAGATGCAATTAAGTTTTGTTTTACATTTTTCATTATTACAAATGTTTCTTCTACTTTAATTTGGAGTCTAAATTTTTTGTTCTTTTCATCTATAGCTAATAAACTTCATTCTTTGACAAAGATCTTCCATTTTAGCATTCTTGATCACCTATCTATGCATTTCTCTTTTTATTTTCCTCAAAGTTTAATCGAAACTGCAGTTGATGTTACTCGCACCAAACAGTCTCTTAATAGGAGTGGTTGGTGGAAATTTCTACTTTAATCTTAATGTTTTTCTAAATTTTTGGCCATCAACACGACCTGAATTGAATGCAGAACAAGATTTGATTAGTTACTTACTCTCTTTTGTCCAAGGCTGACACTGAATGATTGAATGCCAAAATCTCTATCACCCTCCACATCAGGTATGTCCTGGTAAAGTACATTCAATAAAAGTAATTCAAATTAGTGAAAGAAAGTAGTAACAATATAAAAGCCAGAATTAGATAATTGTGTCGCTAGAAACATCGCTAAAAATCAGCCTAAGGAACATAAATGAACCAAAATGCCAACTTGGAGGATGAAAGTGTCACTTTTTCCAATTGAGGGGTCATTTTAAAACTCGGTGATAACTTGGAGGGACAGATATGTAATTCAACATTTTTATTTTTCACATTTTGATTTAGTGATATCTTCTACCCCATATAATTTTTCAATTTGAATTTCCACATAAATCTTGTATTCTGGTATTTAATTTTACGTTATTTATTTATTTTGGCCATAGTTTGTTCAAAAAATATTGTCTATTGTTTATAGGTAGAGAATATAGAGTAATGTTTGAAAAAGTTCTGAATTCAGGCATATATAGTCTAAACTTTGTCGGAATAAGTTATTTTAAGCATGCAACTCCCTGCTTCTGTAAAGCTACATTAGTACAATTTAAACCCTTAAAACTAATATGGAATTGTATAGCTGGGAATAATTATTTGGAATTACCTTGAAAAGAGCAATTACAGCGGTGAACAAGCACATACAACAAATGGCAAAACCCAAGGACCTTGTGAACACCACTGGTCTACCAAGCACATATTTCTGCATGTATAGTTGGTCCTATCACTTACTCAACAAAATAACAGAAAGAACCTTGCGTTTGATATAAGGCCGAATTGCAAAATTCTTCCTCCAGGTTGCACCCAACTTTAGTTAGGCCCTTTAAGTGGCAAAAATCTCAATTGAGTCCTTCAAGTGGCCAATTTGATTCAATTAAGTTCTTCATGACAAAAATCTTCATTGAGTCGAAGTCGACGTGTGGAGTCAATTGAATTAAATTGACCACTTGAATGACTCAATTAAAAAAGTTTCCACTTAACGACCCAAATTGAAATTGAATGGCAACTTAGAGGGACTCTATAGTAATTAGGCCTTGATATAATTACCTGAATGTGTAAGAAGAAAGCAAGTTGAACCGTGATTGCCCTTACAACGAGGATACATGATGCAGCCAGGAACGCGTTTCTTTTCCATCTGAGTAAGGGTAGCTACACAATATATAATAATTAAGTAGAACAATTTTCCAACAAAAAAAGTTATACTGCAGTAAAGTAAATTGCAACTCAAGAGAAGATATATAAGGACTAATTTAAGGAGGGGAAGTCATTTTAAGAGTTCCAGAAGGACACTAGCTAAGAAGCTACCATGATGATTGATGAACACCAAGTAATTTATCTTTGCAAATGATGTGGGACTGTCCTTATGGTTCAGTTTGGTGTCGCGTTAATACAACCACCTTGCAAAGTCGATAAGCTCGTCAGCCCATTTACCAGCTATGGCAACTTCACTTTAAGGACATTGACGACGCTTTACACCTATAATAATCAAGCCTCTAAGTGCCCGTTTGTCTTAGCGATGTAGTGTGGTGTGGTAAGAGCGAACACATTTAAATCTAGAGTTTTTGACAAAAGTGCTTTTAAAAACAATGTTTAGTTACACATTTGTAAAAGTGCTTTTGTAATTTGTGTTTCAGCAAAAAATGTTTATGTCAAAAACATATAGTTTTGCTTTTATCAAAACTGATTTTTAGCCAAAATCTCTACACTCACTTAAGGCACCCTTAGAGGGTCACTAAACACTAGGGCTGAGCAAGTAACCAAATTGGAACCGAAACCGCACCAAAAACTGCACGAACCGCACCAATTAAAACCGCACCAACGGTTCCGACGTATGTGACGGTTTTAGGTGGGTTGAATAATCAAATTTACGGTTCCGGTTTGGTTACTAGCCAAAACCAAACCGCATAAAACCGAAACCGCACCATGTGTGTGTATGTATGTATTATCTCTAGTAAATTCTAAAGTTGCTCGAGCACTTGATGCATTGGTTAATGTCAATGCTATAATTGTAATAGTCTAATAGATTATTTTTAGTCCTCCCTGCAATATATTTTATTCTATCTTCAGTATATACTTTTAATTTTTGGGAAACTAGATAAATATTCTTGCTTATTATCGAATAGTCTCCGTTATTTAATATAGCGCATATTTTAGTTTTAAAGCATGCTTGATATAATTCTCATTGTCTACTTTGTCACTAAGTTAATTGCTCGATGTAAGTTTTATGTTAAATTTATTGAAGGCTTAAACTTTTTTGTTGTTTCAATTGGTTTTGGAACCGAAACCGCACCAATTAAAACCGAACCGCACACTTTAAAACCGAACCGCACCAATCACAAGCGATTTCGGTGCGGTTTTGAATTTTTCAAACCGCACCTAAGCGGTTTCGGGTGCGGTTTGGACTTCAAACCGCACCAAACCGCACCATGCTCACTCATACTAAACACAATCGTTGTTATATTTAATTTAAAATTTTTTTTACTCAACCGCACCGTCACTTGTTGAGGGTCATCAAACACTAAATTAAAATACTTTTACTCTACTGCACCAATTTAAAATATTTTTACTCTACCGCACCATCACTTTGTATTCCGTAATATATAGTATTATTTAATATATATATATATATATATATATATATATATATATATATATATATATACACTAAAACAGAATTATAAAATGCAAATAAATCCAAATCCTTTGAATTCACAAAGTTTTCTTAAAGTAAATTTATTCCCTCACTGGTGCTAAATGATTAAATGAATAATTGCTTCCAAGATAAAACGGATTTTTAGTTCTTAATTAGAAGCACTTCAAAATTAAGAACTCTACGAACACAACATTATGTATGTACTGAACAGTATGAATTATAATGATGCATGCAAAAACTGGTAAAAAGATTACTGCTACCCTTTGACAGATAACAGGATTTTGCAAAAACGGGAAAGCAATGTAACACTATTGCAGAGAATGGGAACGGGAAAATATTACTGCAATGGGAACGGAAAATGTACTGTAGAACGGGAACTTCAGATTGTGGAACAAGACTCTGTTTTTGACAGAAACGGAAAACGATGCAGAACGAAAATTTCAGAAGGGAAGGAGCAGCAAAAATTGTGTATATTATGCTTCCCACATCGTATATTTATAGGATAAATATTTCCGTTGGCGTGCGGTTTATTACCGTTGGCTTTGTTTCTGTTGGCGCGCGTTTATTACCGTTGGCTTTTCAAAACTACGTAGTATCATGACTGTAGGCAAAACTACGTAGTATCATGATAATTATTTTATCAAAATCTGATAAAACATTAAATAAATTTTGTCCAAAAAATATATATCCTGAACAGCCCACGAGCCCGACCGACCGAACAGCGCGGCGGCGGCGCACGCGTGTGGGTTTCAACCATGCTTTGGCTAGGTCCTCTTCCTTCCACAAAAGTGGGGTGCCCCTTGGGGCCCTTCCCATTGAGCAAACATCCCATAATATGTTCTTCAATTTTTCTTTTAATGCCCTATGTGGGACTTTTGTAATTTACAACTTCAAGTAGGTGACTTTGGAGTCAATTTTTTCATTCAATTCTTAATGGATTTAAACACATAAATATACCAAATTATACTCCTTACGAAGGAGAACACATTGGTACAAAGACCCGACATCTTCGGAATGTGGGTCCCTCATTTAATTGAGCCTCAAAATGCTCTAATATTTAATGTTTTCAATCTTATTTCCAACACACTTTTAGAGGGTCATCAAACACTAAAACGTTTTTATATTTAATTTAAAATGTTTTCCCTCCACAGCACTGCAAAACAGGTTTTAGGTAAAGCTTTCCACCATGGGCTCTTAATAAATAAAAGCACCAATAAATACAAATCTAATCCCTTTTTGTTCACCTTGAAAAGCTAGATATCAAGGAGAAAGGCCAAGGTCTATGTCAACTCACACCAAATTGTTTTCCCAACCACAAGACTATCCCTTACTGTCAGTTTGAAGTTCGCATCAAGAGTTTACGCAAATGCCCACTACATGCCCCAGTAGTAGAGCGTCTATCTTCCGGATCACCAGCCCAATCAGCATCCGAAAAGATGCGAAGAGTCAAATCATTGGATTTGTGGAAAGATAGACCATGTGTAATTGTGCCTTGCAGATAGCGAAAAATTCGCTTTACAGCTTGAAGATGAGTGGTACGGGGAGAATGCATGAATTGACACACTTAATTAACGGCAAAGGCAATGTCTGGTCCAGACAACGTAAGGTACTGAAGACCACCAACCATACTTCAGTACAAAGTTACATCTGGCAAAGGGTCACCATCATGACTAGATAACCGAGTATGGGCTGGAGAGGAGTGGGAGACGGCTTGCAGGTGTCCATATGGAATTTCTGAAGTAAGTCGAAAGCATACCGGGCCTGGGATAAAGTGAGAGAGTCGGCATTTCGAGTAACTTCAATGCCTAGAAAGAAACTCAGATCACCCAAGCGACGACTGTCAAATGTAGCACATAAAACATCAATGAAGTCGTTGATGTGATTGAGAGAACTGGCGGTTGCAATGATGTCATCAACGTAAACAAGTGAAAGGAGCTTTAGTGAGCCAGAACTTTTGATGAATAAGGATGGGTCAGAGCGGCTGTTTGCAAAACCATGGGATAGAAGAAATGTTTGAAGGCGTTGGAACTATGCACGTGGTGACTATTTGAGACCATAGAGGGCACGGTGTAGTTTGCATACATGATTTGGACGCAGTGGATCAACAAAACCAGGACGCTGAGTCATGTACACATCCTCCTAAAGAACCCCATTGAGGAAAGCATTGCGAACATCAAGTTGTTGTAAGGGCCAGTCATAATGCAGGGCAAGGGTCAGCACTGTGCGGATGGTAGAGGGGCGGACGACTGGGCTGAAGGTCTCCTCATAATCAATGCCCTCCTGTTGTGTGAAACCTTGAGCTACAAGTCTTGCTTTGTGATGCTCAATAGACCCATCAGCCCGTCGCTTAACCCGATATATCCATCGACACCCAACTACATTTGGAGAAGACGAAGCTGACACTAAGGTCCATGTGTTGTTTTTTGTGAAGGGCAACAATTTCTTCTTGCATAGCTTGTTGCCAATGAGGTTGTTTGGAGGCTTGGCAAAAAGTAGCAGGTTCATGAAATGGTACTCAACAGAAATGGCAGAGAGAGCCTCTGACAAGGAGTACCTGGAGGTGGTAGCCAAGAGTTCATTGATATTGCGAGTTTTAAGCGGTGGAGTGGAACTAGCAGGTGGTGATGATAATGATCCAGCAGTAGAGGAAGCAACAGCGGGTGAAGTGTCATCGAAGGAGGAAGAAGGATAAGGAACAGGACTGGGAGGACGACCATTAGAGAGTCGTGGCCTGTGCAACGGAGATGATGGGGAGGCCACAGTGTGGGGACCGATGTCATGAGGTGAGGAGGGAGAATGGGGTGGAGCTAGGATGCTGTCAGGAGGAGAAGAAAACTAAGGGAGACCTAGGGATGCCCATGCTAGGAGTAGACGGTGAGGACGAGCTGAACACGCTATTTGGAGAAACTGGTGTGGTAAGGAGGAGAAAGGAAATGAGGATTCATCAAAACGCACATGATGCGAGATGTACAGACGATTAGTCAACGGGTCAAGACACCGATAACCCTTATGATTGGAGTCATAACCAAGAAATGTACACTTGATTGATTTGGGCATGAGCTTGTGTTGATTGTACGGGATGAGAAGTGGGAAACAAGTACAACCAAATACCTTGAGTAAAGTGTAATCTGGTTTTCTGTGGAGTAACTTTTCATAGGGAGACACAGTTTTGAGTTGACGCATGGGTAAGCGGTTAATTAAAAAAGTAGCTGTGGAAAAAGCCTCAAGCCAAAAAGAGAAGGGCAATGAGGCTTGATTAAGTAAGCACAAACCCATTTCCTCAATATGTCTATGTTTACGTTCAACAACCCTATTTTGTTGTGGAGTGTGTGGACATGAAAGTTGATGATGAATACCGTGCGTTTTGAGAAAGTTTTAAAATATGGAGTTTGTTCGAAATTCAGCACCCCCATCGGTTTGAATACTTTTAATTTTTGGGTTGCAATTTGGTGATTTTCCTAAGAAATTCTCTATCATAATTTTGAAGTTTGAAAAGATAGAAAGAACTTCGGATTTGCGAAACATAGGAAAAATCCAAGCATATCGACTGTAATCATCCACAATAGATAAGAAATAACGAAAACCCGCATTAGAATTAATCGGGGATGGACCCCAAATATCCAAATGTAATAATTCCAACGGAGAAATTATAATACGAGAGCTAGAATTAAAAGACAATTTGCATGATTTTCCTAAAGGACAAATATGACAACTGAGCTGAGAATTATTTGAACTAAGCAAAAGTTTTGAATGGCGACAAAGATGCTGCAGAATGTCACTGGAGGGATAACCTAGCCTGGAATGCCAAATTGCGGATGTTGCCCGTTCTCCAACAGTAGCTAGGTTAGCATTAGATGGTGATGAAGAGTGGAGATAGTACAAGCTATAAGACCCCAACTTATTAATGAATAAAATCAAATTTTCTCTAAATATTATTGTGAATAATAAGGGGTTAATTTGATACAAATACTTTGGTTATGGGTTAAATGTGCAAATTTTGCAAAATAAGCAAGTGGTTATAAAATATTCATTTTGTCGGGGAATATTCATTTGGTCGTGGAATATTCTTGCTGTCGGGGAATATTCGTACGACGACGCAGCCTTGTTGGGCCCCATAACGGAAAGCGATTGGATGAAGAAAACGACAAGTATAAGTTGTTTATAAATAACGGCGTAGTTGTTACCGTTAATACTGCTGGAATACCCGTGGTTAAAATACAGTAGCACACGGTATTGCACCAATTATTGATTCTTACGTAAGAAGGCATTACTCAATAATTGTTACAGTAGTTATTGTTCAATATTTTATTTTATTGATTCAATAATTGTTGCATTGGTATTTTATATTATTGTTGTTTCAATAATTGTTGCTGGCACCAGTATTTTCCATTATCAGATCAATAATTCATATTATTTGAAATAATGTTATTAGAATAACAATATGTTGGCAATGTCTAGAAAGTTCTGTCTT